>JAUPFP010000030.1:0-436783 GCA_036925085.1 Brachycybe producta
ACAAAACTTTGTTTTTCTCGTAACTCGTACCCCTACCCCCCAAAACCCCCTTGGAGAGCTGGGGGACGAATTTGTAGGGAAGGGGGAGAAGGAGAAGGAGAGAGGGAGAAGGAGAGGAAGAGAAAATAACGTACCTGTAGGGATTTGAACCCAGAACAAAGTTAACTCCATAGTTAACTTGACTCATGGCTCTAACCACATTGCCATGGAGGTACATGGCCAACCCGTCATCAAACAACTCACTTGTACAACACTTAAAAAAAAATCTATTTATAAACCATTACTGTTGTTATAGTTTAATTTTCAGAGTTTAATTTCATATGGTCACTGGCAACTAAAACAGGAATATGTAAGTACGAAACCTAGTCTGGTAAATTTGTGATTAATAAAATTGTAAATGCTCATAATTTGTTGCTAACTACCATGTTAATTGTATGTACAATATAATCTTGAATATAGGGGAGGAGGGGACGAAAGAGGTATTGTTAGGGGGAACGAGAGGGGAGGAAAGAGAAGAAACTTAAAAAAAATTGATATTTCTTTTTTTTTATTTAATTTTTTTTAAATTATGCATTTTTTGATCGCTAATAAAGAAAAAAAGTAGCGCCATCTATTTATAAGTAAGAGAAATAAAGAAAACAGTGCCGCCATCTATTGATAAGTAAGAGAAATAACGAAAAAAGTCGCGCCATCTATTGATAAGTAATGAAAATAAAGAAAAGAGTGCCGCCATCTATTGATAAGTAAGAAAAATAATGAAGAAAGTGGCACCATCTATTGATTACAACTGTAAAAGAGAAAAACGACGAAAAAGAATTAAAAAAGAGATAAAAATAACGAATAAACAATGAAAAATCGTTAAACCAAACAACATTTTTGTGATTTCGTCTACATTTTCAAACCACTGGGATTGGATCCCATGCTTTGGTGACATGGCGAACCTAACCACTCGTGGCTTTAAGCACCTAACCACCAAGGCACATGGAAAGCGCCTGAAAAAATAACCTACTCGAACAACACTAAAGTGTGGGGTAGCCCCATGTAGAAACAGCAGTTAGGAATAGGTGAAAACGTGGATTACCTCTGCCCATTCAATGACGTGACGCAAACAAAGTTTTGACCTATTTCTAACTGCCTGTGTTGTTGTAAAGGAACCCATAAGAGAATGTCACCAATTCTTATTACTTCTAAGGTTTTCTTTGGACGTTCCATCCTCTGGAATCGCAACCGAAACTGAAATAATCTGTGTAATTCCATATGTATTTGCTTGCTGGAATCGATGTGAAAAATAAAAACGGTTAAAAAAAATATCATAATGTTATTTTTGACGTCATTTTTGATATAAAGTTTATTTTTCTTAAAAATGATGTGTAAAATGATTATATGGATGCTTACGATGACAAAGCTACTGAAACAACGAAAACGGCACTTATAATGGTTACGATAACAACAACTGTTATTTTTTATTTAAATAAAATTTCAAAGTTCAACCTTTTCTGATTAGGTACGTAGCAACACAACTAATGATTTCGTGCATTTTTCATTTCTTATAATCAATTTTTCTAAAGAGTAACAACCGTTTCGTATAAAGAGCAACAAGCGTTTTTTCGAGTAACCGTTTTTTAGCGCCAAACAAACATCTCCGAGAGGAAACAAGTGACAGATAAAAAACGGCTCGAACATAACATAAATTGGATTACGATTTAAAAAAAAACAAGCAGAGGCAATTAGGCAATTCTAAATAAACACAAAAAAAAAACTATTAGCAAACAAGCATAAAACAATAAAAAAAACTTACAGAATTGGACGGAATGGTTGTAAACAGCAAGACAGAAGAAACACGTCCGACAAGATGAGAGAAAAAACTGCAAATGGCGGCGGGTAAGTAAATTCAACCAATCAGGGACGGCGACGATGTTAACGCCCCTATATTTAATATCTAGAACCAACTGTTTAAATAAAGGTGACCGACATTAGATTTAAATCATGTACAAAATTCGAAGCAGATAGTGTGTCATTTGTTAAAGTAAATAATAATAAATGCATGAACCATCATCAATAAAAATATAAAAATCCTTTAACGACACATTTTATCACATATTTGCCTTAATAAACGACGTATTTATATTTTAATTCTATGTCGCTCCTCTTTAATAAAAAAAATGTATACAATAGATGTCGCCACTGCTTCCGTACATCGTATTTCTAAAAATATATTCAAATTATGTCATAAAGTAAACAACAGATGGAGCCAATGAATCTGCATTAACACAATATTGTATTCAACTTCTCTGATTGGTTCGTTTATGTGAATAACGCTCATTTTCAGTTTGTTCTCCGGTCTGTTCAGTTGTCTTCAATTGTGGTGTTCAATCGTTTCCTTAAATTAGCCCCTAATCACGTCTTTTGAAAAAAGTGAATATAGTGATGAAAAAAGAAAGGAATCAAGTTTCAGCGAAATATTGAAAGGAAAAATAAGTAAGTGAATTATTTTCTAAAAAAACCCAAAAAAAAAAATCACGTCGTTGTCCTTAAGATCAACACTGTCACATTCTATTTATTATTTCCGTTTTATCGTACCTCATAAGTTACTAATGACATCAAATGTTCTTATTAATTTTTCATTTATTTTCAAAATTTCTTTTCTGACGTTTGTTTAGCCGTAACGGAAATTCTCTTTTCCCACCAAAAATTTGATCTGAACGCTCACTTTGTGCTACTGATGAAGTAGGGCGCTCTCGTAGGTGAGGTCACAGCTTCAATGGCCTTCTATGGCAAAATGTGACGTGGCTCATGGAGCTAAACGGTGAGCGGGAAAACATCTTTTATTTTTAACCGTTTATTTTCTTGCCGTTTTTTTCAAGTATTATTTGGTCTTTGACAAGACGTCAAATATTTTAACTTACTTTTTGTTTTGTTTAAACAATAAACAGCCGACGAAGACACTTAAGGCGACAGTAATGACGAAAAGGACAAGAAGAGAAAAAGCAGCACGAAACGCAAAACAAAGGTAACAATCGTTTTTTCACATACAAGTCAGTCATCTTTAATATTCATTTGAAAATTGCAGCAAACAACAGGTGAAAAAACTAAATGTTGTCTCACATTTGTTATTTTTTTTTTTCATAGGATCACAAGGAATTAGTTACATTTACAAATACTAAAAAAATTGTTTAAAATTTGCAACTATTGAACGCGAAAAAAATTAACGAAACACTTGTCAAAATATTTGTTTTTGCTTCACTGTGCTCTTAAGTGTCATGCAGTTCATGTTTGCAATAAATATGCTTTTTTTGTGATTTATGTTTTATGTGTGTTCTGCAATGTTGCTTTTATTGTAAAATTTCCTAGCCTCTGGTAAGTGTCTACAAATTTTTTTCACGACTTTAGTAGCAAGTCATAGAGTAAATAATTTGATCGAGAAACGGGTAAAATCCAAAAATATCTTCATTAATGAGAAACAAGCCATGTATCATATGTCTATTTTGGGCAACAAGAATTACGAAACACCATGAAAGATGCCTTGGACCTGAAGTTAATAGAATTTTTTGAGGTAAGCCATCGATACATATCGCTAATGCAAAGGATAAAACATACAAAACTTATTATTTCATTCACAGATTACTCGGGAAGATCGCTCCGGAAGCAATGATGTTGATTTTTCGGTTTCTTATTTATTTCAAAAAGCAGTTTCGTTATATTTTTAACCAAAGAAACGATCATCGTTTATTACACAAATAAAAATCTATTTTGGGGTTTGTTGATTTTTTCTGGGGTGGGATTTTACAGCTTGTCATTGAAATAAAATATTTTGGGTTTTTCAGAGGGAAGGGGATTTGTTGCAATTTACTATTGTTATTGTTTCAATAAAATATGTGGGGGGGGGGGGGGGTCCATTGTTGTTTTCAGGGTCTACGACACCATCAATCGGGTA
The DNA here is from genome assembly GCA_036925085.1 of Brachycybe producta. Classification (NCBI taxonomy): domain Eukaryota; kingdom Metazoa; phylum Arthropoda; class Diplopoda; order Playtdesmida; family Andrognathidae; genus Brachycybe; species Brachycybe producta. Next base: position 3,935 of record JAUPFP010000030.1, read on the forward strand.
AAATAAAATATTTCGGGTAAGTTTTTTTCGAAGAGGCAGAATCTATACTTCGCATCAAACTATAAAAAGCACAAATGAAAAGGACCAAAGAAAGGTAACAGGTAATAAATAAAAGTTCTCTAGTTCAAGTCAAAGACTTGTTTACAATCTCCGGCTCGAACCGGACGCCTGCATAAATCTCCGGCTCGAACCGGAGGCCTGCATAAATCTCCGGCTCGAACCGGAGGCCTGCATAAATCTCCGGCTCGAACCGGAGGCCTGCATAAATCTCCGGCTCGAACCGGAGGCCTGCATAAATCTCCGGCTCGAACCGGAGGCCTGTATAAATCTCCGGCTCGAACTGAAAACTTATCAAAGTCACCAGCTTTTTAACCGGAGACATATTCAGGTCTCCTGTTTGAGCCGGAGGATTTATGCAGATCTCCGGCCTAAGCCTGCGGTTTAAGCATGTTTCCGGTTCAAGACAGGGGCCTGCATAAGTCCCTGGCTCGAACCGGACACCTGCCTAAGCCTCCTTTCCCCCCCCCCCCCCCCCCCCCCCCATCGAACAGCAGACCTGTCTAAGCACCCTATTTAAACTAGAGACATGTCCAAGCTCCTGGCGCGAACTGGAGATCTGTATAAAACGAACCAAAAACCTATCAAAGTCCCCGGCTCAAACAGGAAACCTGCATAAGCCCCTGGCTAGAACCAGAGGTTTGCGCAAGTCTCCTAGCCGAAACGGAGACCTGCATAAGCCCCCCTGCGTTTAAATAGTAATCTCTGTTTTCACATTTTACACAAAAATTCTCCCGTATTCGCCACCTATAAAATATTCAACTACCACAATTAACAAATACTCAATGAGCCTCGTTCATCAACCTTCCCAAGAGAAAAACCGCGCCCAATGAAATTTTTCATAGACAAATAGCTCAGCAGTAAACTTTTACTTTGCCATGTCCAACTCGTTATCGGTTCAACCTTTGACACACTTCAAAAAATTTTACTACTGTGTCAACACTTTTTTTTTAGATACTCTAAAATCATTTTTTTTAACATTTGTATAGATTCTTGTAAAAGTCTCAATTTTTTGTATATTAAAATCACAAAGTTGCACAACCTTCTTCCTTCATTTACTTCATATACAACATGCTGAATTAAAATTTAAGTATTTATGTACGTTCAGGCCTTTACAAAATTCTATACTTTCGCACTCAAAACAAAAAAAAAAATAGCAAACAAGGGCCTGTATCTCGCAAAAAATACACAGACTTTACATTGCTGTGTAAAATTTGCTTGTTTTAACAGCCCCTTGTTGACTTGTAATAAATTTCATTTTATTATTCAAAGCAGTGCAAATTTGACAAATTTACAAGTGTAATTTAAACAATATGATTAAAATGATAAGAGCAAAACTCACAGGCAAACATGTCTAGCATTAAATTTTCTTAGCCTAATGCTGTACACAATTGCCTGTGATAAATAACAGTTCAATTTTTTATAATTGAAAGAGAGATATATATACAAAGTAACATTAGTTACAATATTTATATAAAAAAAATCAAAATAAACAGCATAAATAATATTTATAAACCTAATAAACAACTTCACATAATAAAAACTTTTGCTGAATTTCACACTTGTAAAATGAAAATGTTCATTAACATTTAATATAGACATGAAAAAAAAAAGCTCAAAAAAAATTAAAATTGAGAACATGCAGACAAAGGACAATAGCACACATGCGGCGTAGACAAAACAAGAAATTTCAATCTTTTCAGAGCTTCTTCACACGCCTATGGTAACACCATCTAACAGGTCATTAAAACAAATCAAAATTATCATCAAAATTCAGCCAAAATTTTTCTTTATTCTTTATCACTATGACTATTAATAGATAAATTGATATAAATTCATAAACTTTGGCACTTAATCACTGATGCTTATTCAGCAACATTAGGCCAATTCAATCAGCCTTATACCAACATCTCACGAAAAATAATTGAAATAAATAATTGCATTGTTACTGTGTATTATCCAAACTTCATAACAAAACAAACATTGTGTATTATATTTTATGTGGGACAGACAATTGAGCAAACCTTCTCAACAAACCACAGAAAAAGAAACTCATGAACAAACGAAAAAAAAATTCTTGGCCAACAACTATACTGACTACACTAAATCTTATCAAGTAACCAAACTAATGGTTTGTAACAAAAAAATGTCAACAATTAATCACGTAAACAATGCAAATTATTTTATTAATGTGCATCAATTTAATATTAATAATATATAGTTTAATTAGATTCAAAATGATTATAATGATAAGGCCCACCATGGAGGACTAATCAAGCCCAACATTGTTAACAGCTTTAGAAAATTAGAAAAAAGCTAAAGCAAAACTAATAATATGTTTAAATTATGACTAAATTAACAATAATCTCAAGCTAAAGCGACGTCAGCCAAGTGTTCAATCCATCCTATTAACAATCAACATACTACTTTATCTTCATTCAAATTTAAATAAAAAATTAAACCAAACCTTTCGTATGAGATCCCGTCAAAACCAACATCAATGGCATATCTGGATATTTTAAATAAATAATCAAAAAATTACAATAAATAAACAAGAAAAACCTCCACTCACCCCACCCGAAAATCGGCGAAATCTTGTCTCGCCACATCTCTAAGAAAATATCCTAAATAGAAAAGACTAACAAAAAATAAACATTCCAAATATCAAGCAAAAAAAAGAAATACCCGAGACCCATTTTTAAAAAAACGCATTTGCAGCCACTAGTGTTAATAGTTTAGATTACTCGCATAGCCCACGAGTAATTACCAATTGTTACCAAAAATACGAGCAAGTAGGCCTAATGGGACTTACACACAATACATTTTATTAACATATGGTTTAGTTTATTTGTTTTACTGGTGGACTTGACTTCACACAACATCTTAAGTACGTAAGTACGAAGCGTAGTAACGATGCGATGCAAAAAAAAAATACGAAGCGTAGTAACGAAGCGAAGATACGAAGCGAAGATACGAAGCAACAACCGCGAAATCATTTTAAAAAAAATTTAAATTCTCAAACCAATTGTCGATGGTTCCCAACAAAACTCTGGTTTGAGGCGTCCGCAAAATGTGAAACACAAAATATACTGTCGAATGTTAAGTACGTGATTGTTATATACGTGTTTGTTATGTACTTGTTGGTGTTTATTTTTTGTCTACCAAGATAAACCTTAAGACAGCATCAATCAATAGCAATCCTTCTTCAGGATTCCAATGTCCATTTCACAGCAAACTCAAATAACAACAAATTCCATAGTTAATAATCTATTAAGTGTGTGATGCCCAAAAGTTCCAATTAGTGCATCTAATCCAAACAACTGCAAATTCATTTCTTTGTCTTATTCAGAGAAGAGATCCACGAAAATATCTAAAAAGAAGAAATAAACAATTAATGTTTAGTTAAATATCTTCGAAATGTGGCCAACATTTCACCTTTCGAAAATGTCTTACTATCAATGTTACGTCCTTCTAACCCCTTTATACTGAGACTGTGAATCACCTAAAAATAAAGTTACAAATAAATTTTATTTTATAAGTGCCACAAACAAGCTTATTTTTCAAAAATATATACAATATTCATTGCATTCTTTCAGCTAACCCGTCTAGTTTTAGTTAGTCGCTATTTTTATTCTTTTTAGTGAAAGACACAATAATTCGCTATCCACCCACCCCATTATACAGAAGGAAATAAGACATCCTTACTTTTCACTTTCATAAGCAAATTACAAAATATCATGACAACTACTGTTATAAGACTCATGTCATACAAAACAAAACGTATAATAATAGTAACGTGTGTTCCCTTTCATTGGAGGCTAACAGTGACGTCAATAAAAAGCAATAGGGAGCAATGAATGAGCAAAAATGTTATACTTTAATTTAGAATCCGTTTCGTTAGGGATAAAGGGTTATATTTTTTTTTAGGTTAGCTCTTTCATTCACCACTCCCTATTACTTTTTATTGACGACGTCACTGTTAGCCTCCAATCCAATCCCTCAAGCTTGTCGACTGAAAAAATTTCAAACGAAAAGGATACCGACTATACTAATGGCACACAAGCATTACATAAATTAGAAATGACACTTTCGCCCAAAATTCAGCACGAAAATTATCGTTATTTAGAAAAGAAATTGTGTTAAATTTTCTTTGAAAAAGAAAGAACCACCGAAAAGACAGAAACCGCCTTTAGAAAAAGAGACAACTGGATGACGTCACACACAATAAAACGAAATTACTTCGTTTTTAAACAAAACGAGAAAAACAAACCTCCAAAATTCTAGTCTTTATTTTCTTGTAGACTTAATCTAGAACAAACAATTCTGGATTGTCAATCCTGGGCTTCATAAAACATATTGAAATATAGCAATTTCTTTACAGCAAATCAGAAAAATTATTAATTATAATAATAATAATAATAAGGCTGCTCAGACTTTCACGCAAATATCCATCGGTATTTAAATTTAAAAAAAAAACCCAAAAGGATAGACAAACCAGAAATAACCGCTTGTAAAAGTGACCTTTACGCGTAGGCAGGCAAGTCTAGAAGAAAACAAAGGTCAAATCTTCTTCATTGTGCAAATAAAACTTATATACTCAAAAAAAATCCGTAAGTGTGGGAAAGAGAAAGGGAGAAACGCTTGGGGGAGTGAGGGAAGGGTCAAGAGAAATGAGATATTAGCATTACTAGCATTCAATAACCCAAAAACGAAAATATTTTTAAAAATGCATATTTTGTTAAATTAAATTAAAACAAAATAGTAAATAAGCAAGCAGGCCTAACGTGTGCCTTTTGTGTCCACATTTTTAGAACAACAACTGGAGAAACTGGCATCGCGTCACGTTTCACAAATGGAGAAAAATACAATCACAAACGTCCCACAAAATGCCCTCCTCAAAAGTGAAACAGAAGAAAAGAAAAAAAGGTTGAAAGCGGCGTCATCTATTGATCATCAAGAAAAATAAACATCTATTGATTACAATTTTAAACATTTTACTGTAAGAGAAAAACGACGAAAAGGGATTAAAAATAATGTGAAAAATCATTCAATTTCTAAGGCAGTAAGTAATTACTACCATTTTTCACCACAATCATAGATTTCTATATTCACGAAGCAGAATTATTCGCGTTTTCGGCCTCTTCCGCCGTAAAAAAAAAAAAAAAGAACTGTTGGAACATCCGTTACTTACTTTGAGTGAAAGAAAGAGAACCGATGACTGCACAATTCGCTCACAAAGTCATTCAAAAACAACAAACTCTATTCAGAGAAGTCCTCCATCTTTATTACACTAGGTCACCGGATATGCGTCATGAAAAATAGGTCACAGTTAATCACGTACGTCTGGCAACTTTCTGAAATATAATCAATCAACTCAAGCTACACCTGTTGACAAACACAAACACACATCGCTTACCTTTCAGCTTTCAGGGCCGCACACAGTTGGCCATCTGCTTCTCTACAATCTGGCAACGCCACCTAACGAGAAAAAAACATTTACTACCATATTGGTTCGCCCACCCCTATTATCAGCACGCTTTACGTCATACCCCAACATAACTTCCATTCTATATATAGCAGCCTCCTATAATACTGTATTATAGGAAAAATTACTTATAAATTACCACAAAATTCATAAAAATCTGTAAAAAAAAAATTAAAACATAAAAAACGTCCCGAGAAAACAGCAAAAAATTAAAAACGATGAAAAACAATGAATTGAAAAAATGAAAAATTTAAGCATCTCCTTTCCCCTCTCCCTCCTACTCCCTCCACCGAACTGTTTCCTTTTTTATTTTCGTACTCCATCACTTGGTGACATCGCGATCAACACCACTCGAGGCTTTACCCACTTGGCCACCAAGGCACATGGCAACCAATCGAGAAAAAAAATAAGCTACTCCAACATCACTAAAGTCGGGTATACACTGGTTGCATAGCAACCCCATAACCACTACGCTATAACCATGAAAAATCATAGAAAAGGCGAGGGCTCAGACACTTTGCTATTATTTAAATTAAAAAATTTCGGGATGTTTTTAAATTGTTAAGTTATTTGTTCATATTGGGTAGGATGATAGGTTTTGTCTCATTTGAAATAAAAACCACCTCAAATTAAATCCTGAATAACAACAAAGAAGACGAACCGAAAACAGTAGCGTAGCTAGGCTTGGTTGCCATCAAAATAACACGTACCCCTAGGGATACACAATGAAATTATAACTATTTATTCTATTAGTCACTAATAGATTTCTTTCGATTATAATTAATATATATTTAATTGCCATTAGATAGCAGCGATGCGTGAATTCATGTGTCACGTGTCGTCGTCATCAATGTATTTTTTTGAAACAGGTTTCAAAACAACTTTTTTGTTAAAATTATTATTCCTAAAAACAAATTGATCATTTCCAAAGATATCCACATGAAAAGGGGGTGTTTACAATAATAAAACCAAATGAATTTTTTAGAAAAACTCATAGTTTATTTTCACTATGTATTTTGACTATTCTAGTGTTCAACAAATTTTAAAATAATACTATCAATTTAAAAGTAAATCTCCATGCAGCATTTAAATAACTTGGATTGTTATTCTTTCAAAAAGTAACTTTTTAAAACGCGTTTATGACAATTTTGCTCTTCAATTTAAGTTGGTCTAAAATGCTACCTCAAATTTAATCATTTGTCAAAATTGCTATTACAAATTTCCTTTCGGCTGTTTCAGCTTTTAAAAAAATTATTTAAAGTAGAAATGTCACCTATTCAAATAGAAATATAACAATTAATCAATTAAAAGATCACACTTTGAGGCGCCCAATTTCCTTAGTGCTGGCTCCACCCTTAACAATCTAAAAAAAAAAAAAAAAAAAAAAGGTTGACGACGAGGTGCTAAACACACACTTGCCCTAAAAAAAAGGAGGATCCCAGAAGGCTGCTGCTGTGTGCATGTGGTCGACGGATACACGATTCCGGTAACAATCGTTCCGAGTCACACTCTTGCGTCACAACTTGCGACGTTACCATCGACGACTCTCCTACGAATGAAATCAACGGCTTGGGAGACCATCCAGCAGATCCAGACGGGAAGTACACAATGTGTTTGTCGCCATGTAAAAAATGAAACTACCCTCCGTACGAGGAAGGGCAATCGGAAACCATTCAACCTGGTTTTCAATTTTTCTTGTCCAACATCCATATGTCCAACTGCTTATAGTTATGCTTATGATGACGAGGGAGGAAACCACAATTGCCATTCCAGTAAAGTTTCAGTGTAACATTTTGCTAACTAAGCAAAGGGCACAAAGGGTTTTGGAATTCAATTGTCACTAAGAAATTTATTACGTAAAATATAAATTTGTCCGTTGTATAAACCATTGTATTTTGGGGTCAAAAACTTAAAATTTTCTTGTAAACTCATATTTAACTTCATTAATTTAAAAATAATTAAACAAAAAATCTAAAAATTACATTCTGTAAAATATGTAATTGTAAAGCGTGTTAAATACATTTTTATGACATTAAAATATATTTTTCCCAATTTAAGATGCATATTTTCAAATTTAATTCATTTTGGGACTTTAGGGTAAATAAATGGCTTTAAGCCAGGTCAGGTAAAACACCCTTTCAGCGCAAATGTCAATATCCCATTTATTTCATAGAAGCACATTGTCAGAAACAAACTCATACAACTTTATAATTGCTTTTCAGAATTTGTCGTCCAAATATTTCTTTTCTTTCCTTCATCTTTATATGTTTTATCACGAAAAAAAAAATGATCAGATATGAATCATAAAAATATCACATGCTCAGGATCCGTTAGAGGAGAAAACATTCAATAATTGTCAATAAAAGTAAAAAAAAATTACACACTGTAAACCCCCAAAACAAAAAATAGAAATTCTCATCAACGGATTATAAATTAACCCAATAAATAAATTTTTATAATTACCTTTAGAATTGTTGCTAGTCAACCACTAAAAGAAAACAAGAGCGATGGTGTTGTTGACGACGAAGAACTCAAAAAAACACAACTGTCGTCATTGAAACCTCAAAAGAAAAAACAAAACAAAAAAACCGTCCGTTAGTTTTCTTCAGTTAGGAGAGCCCCGCCCCACCTCCTTATCTATTTGTTGCTAGGCAACGGCGGCGCTGTCAGCGCTGATGGAGTTTCAAATTTGAATTACGAATTTGAATTTTGTAATTTTTTTTTTTTTTTTTGAATTTTCAATTTTCAAGCCAATATTATGAACGACTTTGTTCCCTTCTTACGAAGTAGGAGCTAAGCAAGCATCTCAAAATTAAAAATACTGCTCGGTTATCCCGTTTTTTCACACTTCCTGAATCTCGGCGTACAAAAACAATTTTTCAAGCAAGCAATGAAAACGAGACTTTTTGAAAAAAAAAAAAAAACCCCTAATCCCAATTTATTAATAAAAATGTCTGTTCGATTTTTAGCAGTTGAAAATATCAACAAATGGAAATATGATTCATTTTAACTTCAAACTTCAGAATACAATTGATCAATATTATGTGACCATCGGCTCGAGACAATTAATTTCATACGAAACGACCGCTATTATTCTAGAAAAACACCTAGAAAACACTTTTTTCTAAAAAAAAATATACTAAACGTCTCATACAAAAGTATTTCAAAAGTCTAAAACTTCAATACTTACCGAATATGACGACGGCAAGACAAAAAAAAAACGAAACATCTGTCAAAAATAGGATACTCGTCGTCAATCCTTCTGATCAACGGATTAGAAACCCAAATCCAACATTAATACACGTTCAATTAACTTCAAATTAGAAGACAACGACCGGCGACAAAGAACTCATCATTCAAATCTCAAATGAAATAAAACAAACCAAAAAAGCGTCAGTTACTTTTCTTCCGTTAGGACACTCCACCTCCTTATCTATTTGTTACTAGGCAACGGCGGCGGCGGCGCTGATGGAGTTTCAAATTTGAATTTGAATTTTTTTAATTTTCAATTTTTTGGAATTTTCAATTTTCTAGTCAATATATGAAGTCAATATATGAACCACTTTGTTCCCTTTTTTACGATGATACCATATATTTCTCCCATTGAAATTAGTGCTGGGTTATCCCCTTTTTTTGACAGTTTGTGATTCTCGGGGTACAAAACATAATTTTCAAGAAAAAAAGTCGCTTATTTCTTTAGCAGCAGTTTTTTTAACTTCAGAATTGAATATTATATGACACCCCCCCCCCCACCCTCCCATAACATCGACGATAATATTTGGTACGAAAAATGGCCGTTATTATTCTAGCTAAACACATCATTCGTTTGTAAACACTTCTCACAAATAAGAAAATTCTTTTAAAAAAATATACTTGCCGCCGCCTCATTCAAAAGTATTTCAAAATAATTACCGAATAATTCGGCAAAAACATTGTTGTATGTCTGCAGACGAACAATACTCAAAACGTCACGTAGTTTCTTCATCAGAATAACACACAAAATAAAATAATCACACGAAAAATGTTAGCAGCATCCAACATCAAATCTCAAATGAAATAAAACAAAAAACCGTTGGTTACTTTTGTTCCATTAAGACACGCCACCTCCTTAGTTATCTATTAGTTGCTATGCAACGAACGGCGGCGGCGGCGGCGCTGTCAGCGCCGATGGAGTTTCAAATTTGAATTTTAAATATTTTGAATATTTTGAATATTTTGAAAAATAATGAAAAAATAATTAATTGAAAAAACGATAGATAAATAGATAGATACGCACACAGACCTGGCTTAATAATAATATTGGTGTGTGGAGTAACAAAACCTTGAAGCACGTCGGAATTCATTTATTTAAATTTATATAAAGAAATGAACAGCTTCTCATCCAAGAACCCCATGATATTAAATTTATTAAATTGGAGAGGGGGAAAGGTTGGAAAATGTAGAAGGGAGGAGAGAGAGAGAGAGAGAGAGAGAGAGAGAGAGAGAGAGAGAGAGAGAGAGAGAGAGAAACATAAAGGGAGAAAAAGTGAGGGGGTGACTGAAATTTAAATGACAGGAGTAAAAAAAGGAACAAACGACGCGCATGCACACAATTGCCTGTGAATTTTGCTCTTGTCATTTATGACGGGTTACCCCACTGTATAATATATTTTTTTAAAAAATATCGACATATGGACAAATCAAAATATATCGACATATGGACAAATCAAAATATTGAAATAATAAAAAATATCAAAGTTTATTGTTAAAAATATTACCAATAAAAAAAACAACAGGCAATAAGAAAACGGGATGAACAGAAGTTGGCTCCGCCCTTTTCATGGTGACTGGCAACTTTTAATTGGTTAGTTATGTAATCTGACGTCACAAGGGCGGAGCCAACTTCTGTTTTTCCCTATATATTAGTAGTGGTGGCGCCATCTATTGGCTAACAGTTTTGTTCCGAAATGCTCAATACTAGCCCTACCGACCCCACGAGCACTTTTCATATAAATTGCCATAGAGAACAATGGGACCGTAATATTGGAGCAAAGAATAAAGAGGTTTTTACTATCGATGGTCTTAATAAAACGACGTATGTATTTTTCTTATTCTGTGATTACAGGTTGATTGACCGCCGTGTCGTGGTTCCGTCTTAGGTACGAACGTCGTGTTTTTCCCACCCAAAATGCACGTGCGTTTGTAATTTCCTTCTGCTGCTGTCATTTTTATTATCGTTAAGTAAACATTGTTAATAACCATAACCAAGGCGACATATCACAGACCGACCCGGACCCGGACCCGACCCCGACCCCGACCCCGACCCGGACCCAACCCGGACCCGACCCCGACCCGACCCGGACCTGACTCGGACCCAACCCCGACCCCGACCCCGACCCAACCCCGACCCGACCCGACCCCGACCCGACCCGTGACCCGACCCGTCTCCCGACCCGTGACCCGACCCGTGACCCGACCCGTCTCCCGACCCGTGACCCGACCCGTCTCCCGACCCGTGACCCGACCCGTGACCCGACCCGTCTCCCGAACCGTGACCCGACCCATGACCCGTGACCCGACCCATGACCCGTGACCCTTGAGTTGAAGTGAAGAAAAGTATAAAAAAAGAGTAGAAGTAGAGAAAAGTACAGAGAAATGGAGTAAAAGTGGAGAAAAGTACAGAAAACAATGTCTCCCTAAAACGATGAAAATAAAATAAACTGAATCTTAGAAGACATTATGACACTCGTGGCTCCCTTCACTTGCTGATAGTATTCTTCAAACCAAAAATATTTTTTAAATCAGAAAAATTGATAATTGATATTTAATAAGTAATTTCTATGGTAACTGCATTATTATTTAATAATTTCATGAATTAATATCAAATTTTATAAACCATTTCAATCACTGTGTAACGATCATATCGATTATCCATTTGCAGAACAGAGTCCTGATTGCGTCATTAACGTGTATTGTGTTGTTTTTCATAAGGAAGGGGTTGGCAAGCTCAAGGACCACCCAGGGCGGCACAAACTTGCAACTCCACTGTTAAAATGGACACAAAATGGCACTGAAAATGAACAGAAAATGGGGCTAATCATGGACACAAATTGTCCATAATTTTTTTTCAAAAAATAGCACGCAATGAAAATCTAGGTGCCCTGGAAATCGTATTCATCTTAGTAATAAAGATTAATAAACAATATATAGATGCAGTGGCTCCATCTATTGTTTACATTTTCATTACTAAGAAGGACCAGAAGAAAATCGTATTCAAATGTCATGAAGATTAATAAAAAATATACGGATACAGCGGCTCCATTTATTGTTTACAATATCATTACTAAAATGAACGAATAGAAAATCTTCAAACGTCATGAAGATTAATAAACAATATACACGTATGTATGCAGTGGTGCCATCTATTGTTTACATTTTTATTACTAAGAAGAACAACAAGAAAATCGTATTTTAACGTCATGAAGATTAATAAACGATATACGGAAGCAGTGGCGCCATCTATTGTTTATATTTTCATTATTAAAAGGACCTACATTGAGGAATTTAAGATTTATAAACGGAATACAGATGCAGTGGTGCCATCTTGTTGTTGGGAGCAGACAACAACGAGACAAATGAGTGTTACTATACGGTGTTACTAAACTTGCAAGAAATCGCCTCAACGTCGCTCAATTAAATACAGTAAAAGCGCAAAATGCAATGAAAAGTATTGTTCTTTAAGTGCTTGCTTTATATTAAATTTTGAAAAGGTCCTATTTTTTAATAACGTTTAAAATCTTACGTTTTTTAACTCCATGTTAAGTCCTGTAGTGATGATAGGATGAAAAACACCGTCCCACAAAAGTTAGAATAACTCCTTAAAAACGACTTAGAACAATAACAAAATAATTAGCACGTGCATTAATCTATTGGCTTCACGGTGTTTCCTTTTTACAAGGTTTGCACGTGAACTTATTTTTTTATTAATTATTATGTGACTTCAGACCCGGAGGGAAAAAAAACGTTAAAAACCATTTTTAATTCAAGAACGACTGCACCGCCTAAATTCAGAGAAATTTTGAATTAAACGCTATATCTAGGCTCTTAAAGAAGAAGAATAGCATTTATTGCTCTTTGGTCACCAATGTGACCAGCTGACAATGGACTCAGAATAAAGGTCAATACAATAATGTATATACAGTGAAAACTAATAATCACGTTTAAGATATTTCACAGTACACGAAAAGTGAAAACAAAAAATATAACATGGGATTGAATACGTACTGTTTCTAACTACGTAAGTATATTGCCACTAGATGGCGTAAAAGGGGCCGCAATTCAAACTTGGGTTTGATGCACTGCAGTATTCTATCTTTCTAGTCGTTCCTTTTCCAGTTTATAACTTTGCCTTTTTTTTAAAATAAAAAGTAGACTCATCCGTTCCTGGAACCGAGCTCCTTCATTTCTCTCTCTTTCTCGTATGTGTTTGTGTGTCTATGTGGTGTCCATGTTGTATAAATACTTGGGTGGGATCCTCCGATCCTCATTCAACAATGTGGATTGAACATTTCTCTCTCTCTCTCTCTCTCTTCATAGAGTTCTAACCTAAAACTGTCTCTTTTCAATCACTGTTATCTAAAAAAAAGACAACCAAAAAATCAACTTAGTAGTCGTGATCTTTCTAGTTTTCTTGTCTCATGATGTAACTTTTACAAGAAAATACATCCCAATTAAGAAAGAAGAAAAAAAAAACAGAAAAAGTTCATTTCTTCATAATTTATTTGCAATTCTTAATTACGAGATTATTATTTATTCTTTTTTTTTAAAAGAAATGAGTGTCCCTGTGTAGTGAGACAAAATACAAAGTAACCAGTTACTTTTGTTTTTACTAAATGCATCTTTAAAGAAAGACAGAAATTCTTATTTTTTTTTGTTTAATTAATTGGATTGTTTACTGCTTAATTTTGGGTCACATTTTAAACATTTTTCAGCATAAGAAGAAGGTAGCGTATCTTTATGTAAATTATTGATGATGCATGTATTAGTGTATATAGTGTATGGCAATAATAATAATAATAATAATATTAATGTGTATGTGCGTTGTGTAACTTTAAATGAAATCAATAACTTTGTTTTTCTCTCTCTCTCTCTCTCTTCCTTTTTTTCATTTTCACACTCAGAAAAAGGTCTCTTTTATAAATGTTTCTATTTGTTAGCAAATATTATTTATCAATATTTTCCTTGTTGTAGGCCCTATCTTCATTTTTTTATTTCTTCTCTAAATATTTATAATCAAATTAACCCGTTGTATGTGAAATAATGCAAATTTCAATATTCTGCAAATATTTAATGATAAGTATAATTTCATAACCAACTGGGTTGAAGGTCGTAATCTCTCTTTTAATGGAATGTCAGGCGAACACCATTCAACCATCCACCCACCCCTTAATCTCCTTTAACCTATATGTCTATTAAAGGGATTATACAGGTTTATTGCATGTATACATATTGATATTGGTGGGTTGCTTGGAGGCTAGTCCCTCTCGAACACAAATCTAAATTCCCAGTTGGAAAGTTGAATTCAGGATTAGGGTCAAATAAAACACTCCCAAATACATATTGAGTTCGTTTTTAAAGGATTTCACAGGGGTTTCTTTTCTATAAAAGAATCTAATGGACGCCATATCGATCGTCTACTTTGTATAATATACATTTACATGTAAAATCCGCACTTTTTCAAAATCTGACCAATGGCTATTTCAATGACCAAGCTTATTGTTGACTATTGAGCTGACTGCACAAATGATTCAAGACTTTTTTTTTCTTTCTTGAGCTCGATCCTTGCGGAAATATTTGCCGGTCATATTCATATTAAGTGATTAAAGCCACGTTTATAGTCGACGGCTTCCTCTAATTTTATTCTTCAAATTGTAAAGAGATCATCAGAAAGGACGTCATTAATAAATGTAGTCTATAAACGCGGAATAATAATACACTGGTCAGATATTTCCTGGACAATATGAAATGTTACATGAAAAGGTGAAGGGAAAAAATGTGAGATACAAAAACAATATAATTACAATGTCATTTTATGTATATTCAATCAGGGCTATTTGACGTCATTTTCATATCAATAATTAATCAGTAAAGACTAAGCAATGAAGGGCTATCCGCGTATAATTGACCATAGCACAGCATGACAGTGGTAGCTAAATTAATAATGTTCATCTCAAAACTTCACTCGAATTCTTGAAACTGTTGCAGTTGGTTAATATTAGAAATAATTTTTAAAAAAAACTAGATGGGTAAATAAATTATTACTGAAAGAAAAATTCAAGCTGATATATTAAAAAATTAACTACTACTTATTGTAGAATGAAAATATTGAAATTTGAAGTTTTTCACTTATTAACGATCACATTTGAAGTGAAAAACGAACGAAGAACGAACACACAAAGAGAGCGACGGCTGCTGTTGTTATTCTACTGTCTCAGAAGCGCAACGAATAAATAGAAATTGAAATGAGTGTGTTACAAACTAGAAGGAATATTTTTTATCTTCATATCTTTTGAAAATAGTTAAAAATATAGTTCTAATTAAAGTTTGTTTACATTGATGCAATTTGCAAATATTTAAAGGGAGATTTTCAACTGAAAAACAACAGCTGTGGTATATATATATATATATATATATATATATATATATATATATATATATATATATATATATATATATATATATATATATATATATATATATATATATATGTATATATATGTATATATATATATATATATATATATATATATATATATATATATATATATATGTATATATATGTATATGTATATATATGTATATGTATATATATGTATATATATGTATATGTATATATATATGTATATATATATATATATATATATATATATATATGTATATATATATGCATATATGTATATATATATATGTATATATGTATATATATATATGTATATATGTATATGTATATATGTATATATATATATGTATATATGTATATATATATATATATATATATATATATATATATATATATATATATATATATATATATATATATATATATATATATATATATATATATATATATATACATATATATATATATATATATATATATATACATATATATATATATATATATATATATACATATACATATATATATATATATATATATATATATATACATATACATATATATATATATATATATATATATATATATACATACATATATACATACATATATATCGATATATATCGATATATATATCAATATATATCGTATTATGTGGGTATATATTTTGTTCTTTTCTTTCTATTAGGTTTAATGTTTCGTAAAAATCTGTTTTCTCCACGTTTTTTCTTGATGGAAGTTTTTTTGTCGGACTTTGGGGTCCAAAAACTGAACTAACACATAAACTACTAATAATATACAAGAAACATATTTTAAGTGACCATCACGTAAGGGAGGGTCGATATTCGAACTAAAAGTGAATAGACTCATTACGGGGCGACTGAATAAGCGCCAAATTGAACAAACGCCAAACTGAATAACCGCCAAATTTTTGGCTTTTATTCAGTTTGGCGTTTCTTCCATTTGGCGCTTATTCAGTTTGGCGTTTGTTCCATTTGGCGCTTATTCAGTTTGGCGTTTGTTCAGGTTTTTTGTAAATTGTGATGGTCCAAATATTGTGAGCTTTTATAGACGTCAGACTGTGCAGATTTACAGCTAACCTAACCTAATTAACCAATCCTAACCTAACCTAACCAAACCAAACCAAACCTAACCTAACCAAACCTAACCTAACCTAACCTAACCTAACCAATCCTAACCTAACATAACCTAACCTAACCATGTGTTTATCACATTTTGGCGGTTATTCAGTTTGGCGTTTGTTCCATTTGGCGCTTATTCAGTTTGGCGTTTGTTCCATTTGGCGTTTATTCAGTTTGGCGTTTATTCAGTTTGGCGTTTGTTCAATTTGGCGCTTGTTCAATTTGGCGCTTGATCAGCGCCACCCTCATTACCGGTGACCTTTTACGACCGAAACCATTGGATCTTTTACCTGAAACGAGTCTTAAGCTGTGTTTCCAATAATTCCATCTCTCGCTTTTTATGTCATTTTTAAAAAGCTAAAATTTCAGTTTAGACCCAAACAAACATTTGTTTTTCCACATTTTTCCTAGCATTAGTTGTAGCATTTGATTTATTTATTGTGATTTCAGCAAAGAAACAATTAAAAGAAACCTCGAAAGTGTTTTAGAAACTAGAATGGTAGCTTAATTACTTTATTTGATATCTTTTAAAATATCTTTCTTATAATTTTAAAAAGCCCCAACTTTAGTAAGTTTAGGCAGACGATAATATTTAATTTTTCTACATAAAAACTTCATTTTGAAAGATATCAACATCTTGTGTGATTCAGGTGCTTTTCTAGTTTCTAACACACTTTTCAGTTTACCTTCAGTTTTGCACCGGTTCAAACGCAAAAAGTTCGAAAAGAGTTTCGAAAATCAACTTTTCATGAAACATGAACCACATTAAACATATTCGGCCAAAAATTAACAAAAGTCTATTGAAATAGTCTATGTAAATGTTGTTTAAAAAGTAAAGACGGGGGGGGGGGGGGGGGGGGGCTCTTTACTTTTTAAACATTATTTACATAGACCCCCCCCCCTGCCCCACACTTTGTAAAATGTGAAAAACTTAGCACTTACATTTGAACTTTAACCCTTTAAGCAGAGGGCCAACACGTATACAAACCAGTATATAAAAGTGGATTTTAATATTTAGATCTACTAGTAAATGTGCCATTGAAATATTTCACATGACGTGCGTTCGAAATATTTAAAAAAAAACTGTGAAATAAGTTTAAAACAAAACTTGTTTCCAGGCACTGAAACCAAAAATGGAAAAAATGGTGGTTGTAATTGGTTCATAGGAGTATTTGAAACATGTTTTCAAACCTAAACATGTCATGTTATGTGGTGCCCTCAAATTACATCTTAATTGAAATGAAATTTGCCAAAAATAATTTCATTCTTGTGAGACAAATACAGAACATAAAAAAACGAAGATGTAATAATTTTCCAAGTTTAACTTCTTTCAAACACTGTGTGTCTTAATTGTTCTACAATCATTAGTCACACATTGTGTGAGAAATAATCCATATTTACCAATAGTATTTGAAGTTAATGTAAACTGATGCAGTTATCTTCTTTTGTTTCATGGATTTCAATTAATTTGACAACTTTTTTTCATAAATTTCATGAAACATTTTATGAAATATTTTAACAAAATAAATTTCATGAAATTGCTCATCACTATTAGATTATATACTAAGTTTAGTTCTTAACCAGTAAATTATCGCTTGTTAATTTCGTTTCTAATATGTTCCGGTGTCGATGGCAAAAAAAAAAAAGGAGAAAATGAGAGAAAAAGAAAATGGAGTGCAATTTGCTAAACTGGAAACGTCTAGCTCAATTTACGACTAGATCAATCTTTCGCTATTATTGGTCACGAAAAAGTTGCTCATATTTCATCTCTCCCTCTATTTCTGTGTAATTATAACTGTAAGGTTATTAACATCCATTACATTATACAAGATTCCTTCTCGCCAGCCCCCCCCCCCCCTCTTCCTCCTTTTCAATTTGAAAACACCCTGTACAATACTCCTACACATTATTACATTATTATATAAAATATTCGAACCTGAAAATGTGTCTCTCTTTTCGTAAGATATTATTAATCCTAACTTTTTTGGTTCGTCACCTTATTAGAGATTATTTCTCTCTTTTGTGTTTGTGTGTGTTATTCAGTGACAATGGTAAACGCGAAAGGGAAAAGAAACGACCTTTGATATTATTACTATGACAGTAAGTCTTTATTTTAACCATTTACTTGATTAAAAGACGCCATCGTTAAAACTTGGAGCAGACTTCTAAATAGCTGGGTTTACGCGCGCGAACGCGAATTGAGCGACTAAACCCAATGATTCACATCTGAATGGAATCAAGTCCGAATTTGGACGTTCAAATTGCGTTCATGTCAAATGAATTCAAGTGAATTGATCAACTCAGCTATCATATTATTGGTTATTCCCAGGTTTCAACATGGCGGCGACCGAAAATAGAGCGAACCTTCAACAAATGTCAGTGGTGCCGCTGCAAGAAAACTTGTGACGAAAAAGAATGATCGAGTTTCGCTTCTGTTTCTTCTCCGTATTCTGTGGCCGAACCTCAGTGACGACAAATGGTTCACTACAAAATTAACTGTAACCGCCCCTCCCCACATGTTGTCTAAGTGTTACTGTCAATCTACGGAATCAGTCAATCTGCAAAACAACCAACCTGCTAGTGAATCTACAAAATTCAACGCCTAAAATGTATTGAATTTTGCAGATTCACTAGCAATTTGGTTGTTTTGCAGATTGCCTAGGCAATGTTCAGATTGACTCATTCTGCACATTAACAGTAACATATATACTAGAAAAGGCTTTTTTGTGGTTATTTTAAATCAGTTGTTTTCTCATTGTGGGTCAACGAAAATATTAAAGTAAAAAATGGCTAGAAGGTGTAGAATGTATAAAAGTATAGATGAGCGTCAGTTGATCCTCGACTTTAGATTGAGTGAGAAAGAGAATGTCTAATGAGATGAGAAAGACGGTGATTTACCGTATGAGCGTTGTTGCTTTTGAGAATGTGGAAGCGCAGCGGGTGTGAATTGGGCGCTGTACGAACACCGCCGAGGAAAACCCTAAAACGCAGAAAACGCAGAAACTGCAGAAAACTGTACGGCGCTTTATATAACGTCTTTGAATGAGATGAAACTGCAGAAACTCATCCGAATTTACAGAAATTCACATTCAAATTCATAAGTCAATTTAACGTGAAAATGCAGAAACGTATTTAAAACCCAAATTAATGGGAAATTGCAGAAAATGCAGAAAAGTATTTAAAACAACCCAAATTAATGGGAAATTGCAGAAACTGCAGAAACGTATTTAAAATTAATTTTAAATGAGTTTCTGCAATTTCTGCAAATTCACATTAATTTCATTAATTTTAAATGAGTTTCTGCAGTTTCTGCATTTTCTGCAATTTCCTATTAATTTGGGTTGTTTTAAATACGTTTCTGCATTTTCTGCAATTTCCCATTAATTTGGGTTGTTTTAAATACGTTTCTGCATTTTCACGTTAATTTGACGTTTCAAGTGAATTTCTACAAATTCGGATGAGCTTCTGCAGTTTCATCTCATTCAAAGACGTTATATAAAGCGCCGTACAGTTTTCTGCAGTTTCTGCAATTTCTGCGTTTTCTGCGTTTTAGGGAGACCCCACCGCCGACATCGTTAATAACATTAATTATCGTTTTCGAGAAACCGGTTTTTAAAAATATTTTTATAAAAATAATTTACAATATGTTGTAATTCGAAGAACAGTGATATGACGAGAGGCGAAAAAGCACCAACCACAAATCACTCAACGAGTTGAACGGACGCCACGACTGCGCGCGCCTTTTTGGTAGATTTTTTTCTTCCGTTGGGTTGCCTAGCAACGAATGGACAACGACCCCCCCCCCAAACGGCTACTTTGGGTGTTGTTTAGAATAGCGCCTACCCTAAAGGTACGCCGCACCAATTACGTTACGCACTAAATAAGTTACGTTTATTTGTATTTTTTAATATTATATTTAAAAATTATTAATTTTACAACTGTTATTTTAAAATTTTATTATGCATTTTTTTAAGTTTTTTTTATCTTATATGTGATAATAAGATGAGCGGAGTAATACCAGATGAGTGAAGAAGCCAAATAGTAGTCGCTATCTTATCATTGACATCCAATTCTTAACATAACTTATAAATGGTGAATTGGCGCCTTACGCATGCGCATTGGTCACAAGAATACAAATTGTGTCTAAGATACTCCCATTGATCTCTATCGGTTTAGACACAGACACTAAGGAAGCAACTTACAGATATTCTAAAGAATGGGTGTCAATGAGGAATGTCAACTGTCAAGATTGGAAAACGCGCGAAACCGTCTTTACTTTTTCAGTCTCTTTTTTTGGCGGTTCTTCGTGTCTTCTGGGTGCGGCGTCTTCTTCTTCTTTGAATGACTTTTAATAAGTTTTATTTGTTAAGTTTTTACAAGAGTTAGAAGAACAATGCGGATCGATTACGTGGTAAGTCTGAGCCGCTCTTTATTTTATTTTGCCCGTCGTTTATGCTTAGACTATTACTTTACTTTACTTTACTTTACTTGTAAAGTAATAGTCTAAGGTTTATGGGGATTAGAGTCGGTTAACTTTCGCTGTTTTGGCGCCATTCGCCATTTTGCACTTTGTGTTTCTTGATTCCTCCTCCTCAGCCATTGAAGTTCTGATCGAAGATTTCATCTAGTTAACGATGTCGGTTGTGTTTTATTCTAGCCGAAAACGTAATCCAACGCGCTTGTAACTTTAGAAGAGCAACGCGATAGTCTTTTATAAATTCAGCTCAGGTGGAGGAGGAGGAGGGACTTCTAGAGCTTTTAGGTGACTATAAACGCGCACTTTGAACTATAAATGGTTTCTTGTTTTCTAGTTTTTAAGAGTAATTTGAAATTGACTGTATATTGACTAGAAGATAGTCGTATCCATATATATTGATACATGTATTGTGTTTTTAAGACCCTGAAAAAGGGGGGATCGAGATGGTTGTTGAGAGATCTTTTATTGGACTTAGTGGTCATTTCGCTGCTACTGTTGATGATGATGATAATGATCGTCGTGATGATGACTACAACTGACTGATCAGTTGAATCGCGTGATGTGCATACAAATGTTAATTTTAACAAGTAGAATCTATAATCCGTTCAGCATAGGAATGGTACCGTGTGGGAAGATGGGATTAGAGGCGACGGCACCAAATCAGTGGGCGTGTCCTTGATTATATCGTGTTCATTTTTGTGTATCGTTAATCGATATATCGCATTTTATGTTTCGTATTTGTTATTGTTGAATTTAAGTCATTGAGGGTAGGGAGGTCCTGATGGTTTCTTTATTAATTTTGTGTTTAAAAACCTACAATTCCTCTTTTTGTAGTTAATTTTGTCATCCACGTTCATGTAAACACAACCGTGAAATGTCAATCTTGATTTTTGATTCGCTGCTTCTTTTGTGTCGATCAACGTGACTGTTTTGAGGATAAATTTCGGATATTTTGAAGAAGAAGAAAACGTTGTAGAAAATACTGTTGTTGAATATAATTAAAATATACGAACTTTAGCCTCCAAACAGTCACCTTTTTTTTTCAAAAAACACATTTTATGTGTTTCGGTACAATATTCGTGAATTTCAGTAGCTCTGGATCAGACTGTGAGATTACTTAATGTAAGGTAAGAAGGCCAAGTGACGCCTGAGTCCCGACACACTTGACGTTTTCAGTTACTTTCATGGGAATTTAGACTTTTGCCTTTAGTGTTTTTCTTTAAAAAAAAAAAGAGAGAAAGAAAATAACACGTATTATAAAAAAAGAAAATATTTAAAAGTACAAGATTTTTTTTTTATTAATTTCTACCATAAGAAAAAAGAAGATGGAAGTTTTTTTAGTTAGGTTATTTATTAAGAATGATGAAAATAACTTCACCTTTAAGGCCTTTTACCTTTTTACATCTACATGTAACATTTAAGGAACAAATAACGCACAGTGAGTGATTATGATGAGGTTCTACACGTTGATAGATCAATAACCATTCCTACCCCAGTTAAACTGGGGTAGGTACCCCCCTTAACATCTTTTTTACCCGCTCAAATAAAAAAATGTGAGCCAAATGGAAAAATCTTCAACAAATATCACAAGTTGAAACACAATGAGAAGAAAAAGACACTGAAAAGTTGCAATCAGTCATTGGTTTGATGTTTCACTTAAATGGGTTATCCCTGAATAAAGATGGGACAGAATCTGAATAGGTGGGTTGGACAGGTGGGTCATATGGGATGGGCGTTATCAGCGAGACGAAAAAAATAACTTAAATAATCTTATAGATGTTTATTTCCGTTTTTTAAAACACCTGTAGATAAATCCAGTCTACATGCCAACTTTCCTTTTGTCTTTCAGTTGTTTACTAGGCAACTCCATCACCAGTCAGGCAGGGCATGCCACTCATAGTCACCAATTTTGATGAAAATTAAATTGTGTGTAGTTATTACAAAATAATTAGACCCTTATTTTTTATTTTGCCATATGACTATTTTTTTTTGAGAAAAAAATTCCCAAAGTTTGGGTATTGGACGCAAAAATGCATTTTTCTGTAAAATTTTAAAATTCAATATCTCGTAAACCATAAGACGGATATGTATGAGATTTTCAGGGTATCATCTACATTTTATATATTAACACGCCATATATTCATTATTGTTGGTATTTATTTAAAAGTTGGAAAAAAATATTCCCTAAAAAGTTGCGAATTTTGATAAATGTGGCTTTTTTGATGCCTTGTATAATGGACAATGAAAGCACCATTTTCACATAAAACACATCATTGAATTCTGTATTCAAAGACGAATTCAGAAATACCATTGAAGTTAATATGTTTTAATAAACACAAACTGCACTGAAAACAAATAGTACATTTTGCCAAAAATCGTCATTTTCATGGGTTTTTGACCTTTGAAAAAAAGTAGTCCTGCAACACTTACAAGTTTGAATTTTTTTTGTAAACATGCACCAACTAACATACTAATACAGTCATTTCTCAAAAGTGGTGATATTTTGTTTGTTTGGTTGTTAGAATTTTCAATGTTCGATAATATAAGCAAAGTATAGAAAATATTTTAACAGTAATTGAATGACACTGTTAAATGAGAAAATTAACATTGAAAAAAGCATGTTTCAAATTTTGTAAATTTCAACAAAACCGAGGCAAAACTGAAATACACAGAAAATGGCTTTATTCAATAACAGGACATGGAAAGGGCCATGTGATGGTGTAGGAGGTTTTCTGAAACACCATGCAACAAATGTGCATGCAATTAGAAATACTTAAAAGGTATGAACCTTTTATTCTTGAGGTTATGTTCAGCCATCAGAGTTATTGCTATGGTTCTCTATAATTTTACACTAGACATAGCAAGACTATGCCTAGTACAGCAACAAAACATGTCTCATGTTTTTTTTTTCATTTCGACCCTGTATTTGTCAATTCCATTCAGTCAAAAGTATACAAGTAATGTTATATGCGTGTAAACCTTTTGTACATTTGTAAAATCTCAAGCATTTCTAATTGCATCACAGCTGTCTTTAGCCAAATTGTTTTGTTGCATGGTGTTTCAGAAGACCTCCTACACCATCACATGGCCCTTTTCATGTCCTGTTATTGAATAAAGCCATTTTTTGTGTATTTCAATTTTGCCTTGGTTCTGTTGAAATTCACCAATCTGAAACATGTTTTTCCAAATGTTTATTTTCTCATTTAACAGTGGCATTCATTTACTGTTAAAATATTTTCAATACTTTGCTTATATTATAACTAGTATTCAAAAATAAATAATCACGATCTCCAATATCTTATTGAACATTAAAAATTCTAACAACCAAACAAACAAAATACCACCACTTTTGAAAAATGACTATATTAGTATGTTAGTTGGTGCATGTTTACAAAAAAGTTCAGACTTGTAAGTGTTGCAGAACCACTTTTTTTCAATGGTCAAAAACGCATGAAAATGACGATTTTTGTCAAAATGTACTATTTGTTTTCAGTGTAGTTGTTGTGTTTATTAATACATATTAACTTCAATGGTATTTCTGAATTTGCCTTTGAATACAGAATTCAATGGTGTGTTTCATGTGAAAATGGCGCTTTTTGCTTCTATTATACAGGGCACCAAAAAAGCACATTTTTCAAAATTCGCAACTTTTTATGGAATTTTTTTTTCCAATTTATAAATAAATACCAACAATAATGAATATATGCCGTGTTAATATATAAAATGTAGATGATACCCTGAAAATATCATACAAATCTGTCTTATAGTCTTACATGGTACCATAAAAAGGAAGGGGGATGAAGGGGGCCTGGCCCCTTTCTCTCCACTTTAAATACTAGAATATATAAGTATATACTAGTTTATCATAGGTGTCCAATTTCCATTTGATATCTCCTCCTACTCTTATAATAAAAAACACATCTAAACAAACTTTTGTGTCACATTCTTGAATTTCAGTTTTCGTTTTCTCATCAAACCCACATTCAAGAACTACTTTAATGGAATTTTTTTTCTGCGCTGAAAAAAAGTCCTTCTAACATTTTTCTTCTTCTAAAGATTGCGATCATCTTTTTTTTTTTTGAAAATCTCTTAAGACGTAAAGGTGGGTTAAGAGGGGGAAACTTCATTTCCTTCATGAATATTTTCATTTTTGGAACTTTTTATCTATTGATTTTTTTTTCTATTCATATAAAGGTCGATTTCAATATTTAAGATCATCAGTCATTTCATTTATAAAGTAGATATTTTTGTTTCCATTCTAGTCTGAATTATATGTTCTTGTTTATTTTTATAATAATAACGGGTTTATAAATCGGAGGGTGTGAAATCCATTTGTAAACTTAACTGGGGTTCAGGGGATGGGGTGAGGGTAGAAAAAAAATTGTTAGATCGAATTCGGATCGATGGAAATGGTTTTGTTAATTTAACAGAAAGCAAAAAAATCACACAACTCCACCCATTTCATTATATATCTTATATTTTAATAATTATCTCTGTTAATGAGTGTAAGTATAGAAAATTAGAAATTGTCAGAGAAAAGGAAAATCAAACCAAAATATACATTATTCTTAATAAAATTATTATGACAAGAAAACAATAAAAAAAAAGTAAATTTAAGGGGATTTTTTTAAAATTTGGACTTGTTCTGAGTACAATTTAAAAATGTTATTTGAGGATTATTGAGCTCATATGACAAAAATGACAATAGTTATTATGATGATATTTTAATTTGTATACAACTAATTAAAAAAGGGTTTAAAGGTCCGAATTCAAGTGCTAAATGTTTAATTCTTAAATTTAGAAAAAAAAATCTTTTTATTTAGAATTTTTAAAATAAAATATCAAAACCTGCTGTATTTTTTTTAGAATTAAAATGATGGTTTATGAAGACACTATTTTTCGAATACATGTGTACCCTATACCATAATCAGTGATTAAACTACCCTTCTAGTTTCGAAAACGCTTTCAAGTTTCCTTCTGAAAGACCGAGTAATCAAGAGATGGAGATGATTTGACACTTTAAAACCATCTTAAAGACAAAGCATACTATGTAAATGAAAAAGAACAATGGGAATTTCAAAGAAAAGAAATTTAAATTGGTTTAGAAACTAGAAGGGTACCTCTAAATCACTTAAAGTTTAAAAATGACTCAACTTCAAGCAGACGATTTTTTTTAAAAAATTATAAAAAAATACTAGTAACGATTCAGTTACCTTTGTAGTTTCGAAAACACTTTCAATTTCACCTCAGTATTCTTAGTTAGTCATAAGAGGGGGGGACGAAACCGTGTTTATAGTTGGTCATTTCACGATGCCGACCATCTCAAACAGGTCATTAAGGAGACATTATCATGAAATATCAACTATAAATGTGGCACTGTGGCAGTTAGTAAAATTAAAAGTGTAAAAGTTATTCTAGTCTTTTATTTGGAGTCTTTCTGCTTTAAAATTTGTTTTAATCCACATTGAGAAAAAGTACAAGAAATTTTTAACCGTTTTCTTTGTCTTTTTGAGCCTCGTTTGTTCTCTCTGTCGCTACTCACCTTTTTGCATAATCTTCTTTACTAGTCTAGTTTTGAAACAATGAAAGGAGGGTTTGTTGGTACGTTAAGGGGGAGGTTGGGCTAGAAGGGCTATGGGAGGGGGTCGGAGGAAGATTGAAAATTTTAGGCATGAATTATTTAATCCTAAAGCATTTTCTGCTGTTTTCTCTACTTAGAAATTACTCCATTATCAAATGACGCAGAAGTACTTTAAGAGACTAGAAAGGGAGTTTTTCTCTCTCTTTTCCTTGAATGAAAATGGCGCCACCCTCATCCCTTTCAACTTCCTTTTATTTCGACGCCATCTTTCTTATTTTTTATATACTTGATTGAGACTAATACCTAGTACACACACCTGATAATTTAAATGCATTTAAATAATAAACGTGTTCTACAGAGCCCTGTGAAGGACAAACTATATCAAATTCAATTTATTTAGTTAATAATCTCAAAATATTGAGTTAATATTATATATATATATATATATATATATATGTATATATATATATATATATATATATATATATATATATATATATATATATATATATATATATATATATATTAAGCCCCGTCTGTTTTTGTGTTTCTTTCCTTTTTGTCTATGAGTAACGCTGTACAAACAATTAAGGACAAAAACCTTGAACCACGTCGGAATTTATATAAATTTAAATGAATAAATGAACCGCATTTTTTTCTCAAGGTCAACTATACTTTATGTTGCACTCTCTCCATCCAAGAACCCCATGATATTAAATTGGAGAGGGAAAAAGGTTAGAAAGTGTAGAGGAAGGGGGAGAGGGGAAACGTGGAGGGGGGGAAAGCGGGAGGGGGTGACTGAAATTGAAATGAAAGAAGTAAAAAAAGGAACAAACGACGCACATGCACACACTTGAGAAAATGAAAAACTCATTTCTCTTTCAAATATAAAAAGGGGAGGGGATAATAGTAGCAAAATTAAACTACAGTTTATCACAGGTAATTGTGCCCAGCATTAGAATTTCTTTTGCTCAGCCCTTTTATGAACGTCATCAATTTCTAATTGGTTTGTTACTTGGTCTGACGTCATAAAAGGGCGGAGGAAAAGAAATTGTCAATTCACAATTGCCTGTGAATTTTGCTCGCGTCGTTTATGACGGGTTACCCGACTAGTTTAAATATAATTTATAAACTATTGACAAAATATTGATTTAGTATTTCAATTTTAAAATATTAATAAGAAAAACCATTTTTATTTGGTTCATGTCCTTAACTGGATTCCGTATAAATTCACTTAAACGCATTTAATTTGAATTAATTTAACTCGTGTGTACAAGGTATTAGGAGTCGATTTCTTAAATTGACATTAAATCATAATAAGAAAGAAAAGTTAAAAAAGACAAAGAAGGAAAAAAGGGGTGACGGCAGGTGAGAGGTCTCTCTTTTAAGGTTCAAATTACTTATTTAGTAGTTATTTTCATACACACACACGCGCACACAGAGGGATTATTCTAAAATAGAAAAGATCCTCTTCTTAATTGGACTGTGTTTGCTTTTTCACACTTAGTATAGGATATTTGAATAAAATGAGGAGGAGAGATTTACGCGTTTGATTTGAACTTTCTCTCTCTCTCTTTCCATTCATTCATTTTCCATTTTAAGGTTAGATTTTTAAGGGCGTTCATTATTTATCCTTTTGGTTTTTCTGATAAAAATGCACTTTTATTTACTTTTTGTTTGCAATTTATGAAGTTATGATTCAAATATTCTGTTTCTTCTTTAGTTGAGGGATAGATAGGGAAGGAGGGGGTGGGGGGATAATTCGATGAAAGAAAGAAAGTTTATTTCATTTTTGAATTAATGATGGAGGTTATTATCAGACTCAAGATGGCCGGCCATCTTTCTTAATCCTTTCGTGTTTTCTGTAGACTTATTTCTTTTTGTTGTTGGTATTTCTAGTTTTGACTTTTATCTCATGAGATACACACTGAAACTTAATTGAAAGTTAGGGCTATATTATTAAAGGTTAGAATTAAAACCATATAAATGAGGAAATGAGATTAAGGGCCGGGATTAAAAGGGTGCATTTTCGTGTCCACTGTGTGGATTAGTGCTAGCAGTTATTGCCGCCCACTGACAGGGAAAGTGATAACAAATATTAATTCTCACATAAAAATAAGAATTTCATGCTTTAAATTAGGTTGTTTTTCTTAGTAGCAAAATTTGAAAAATATGCAAATGAACAACGTTGAAATAAGCACATTTTGGTTGTGTTTTTCAGAATAAAACATAATATTTTTTTAGAAACATAAGATGGTATTTGCATGTTGATATTTTTTAAAACAAACATTTTATGGGCATTTATAACTTCTTCATTTTTCACTTTAAATTGGTGCAAAATTTGAAGAAAAAAACATCGTGTGAAAATCACCATTTGAAAATGTTTCAAATTTATTTCGTTTCAAGATTTCAATATGATAATCAACTTAAAGGATTCTGTTACTTTTCTAGTTTCTAAATAGCCAGGTCTGTGTGTGTTTTGGGGTGTGTGTGTGTGATTAATGCCGTACAATTTATATAAATTTAAATGAATAAATGAACCGCATTTTTTTCTCAAGGTCAACTATACTTTATGTTGCACTCTCCCCATCCAAGAACCCCATGATAATGAATTGGAGAGGGAAAAAGGTTGGAAAGTGTAGAAGAAGGGGGAGAGGGGAAACGTGGAGGGGAAAAAGGGGGAGGGAGAAACTGAAATTGAAATGAAAGGAGTAAAAAAAGAAAAAAACGACGCGCATGCGCACACCAGAGAAAATGAAAATTAATTTTCTCTTTCAAATATAAAAAGGGGATGGGATAATAGTAGCAAAATTAAACTACAGTTTATCACGGGCAATTGTGCCCAGCTTTAGAATTTTTTTTCCCTCCGCCCTTTTATGAATGTCATCAATTTCTATTGTTACTTGGTCTGATGTCATAAAAGGGTGGAGGAAAAGAAATTCTAATGCTGGGCACAATTGCCTGTGAATTTTGCTCCCGTCATTTATGATGGGTTACCCCACTACAGTGCGTTTCATATATATAGACGCACCCCAAAAATTGGTTATAACTCGAGTTATAGTCAATGGATTCACCTGAAATTTTCAGCATAAAGAGATCATCTTATATTCTAAACTTTCTGCTAGGCAGAAATTTTTTTCTTTAAAAGGTAAAAATTAAAAAAATTAAAAACTGGAAAATGACCGTTTCATAATTATAGACGCACTAATGAACTTTTCACTTTTATTAATTATTGTGACAAAATAACATGCTGAATCATTAAAAATAGTAAGGTATACAACTGTTATGATGTTTCAAAACTTAAAACATTCTTTTTTACAGAATTAAACAATATTTATAAGCAAATTTGCAGAAATTCTACCCCGAAACAGCTAAAATGGGACTTTTCAACTCTGCTATTGTAGTATAATCATAGCAATCTGTAAATCATTATTGTATGATGTTGTCCCGAAAGTTCTCTGTAAGATTTAAGTCCGGGGACACCCTGGCCATTCGAGAGTGGTGATATTCTGGTTTCGTAACCATTGATTCCTTAGATTACTGGAGCGAACTGGTGCATTTTCTTGCTCGAATGCTAAGCTAACGCTAGGAAATCGACTTTGGCAGGTCAGTAAACACTATCATAATATTGTCTGATAATAAACATTATTTTTTGGTTGGTTCAAATGCGCTAAATACTTCGCATATTGTTAGGCCACCACCACCGACATATCTGAGTGCGTGAAAAAATTCAATCTCGATGATTCTGACGGTTTTTTTTTCTTTCTTCATATTGGAAGGATGTTACGAGAAAAGCACAATATTTTCCTAAACAAAATTTCGGCAGTGGGGAGCCTAATATTATGGGGAACATTTAGTGCCTTTCAAACGAGCAGCTTAGTTTTTGAAACGCGAGCTTAGCATTTATTTCAACCCAAATAAATATCAGTGATTATCAGACAATGTTACGAGGGTATGTACTGCCATATTACATCGCTTCTATAGCATTTGCTTAGTATTCCAGCAAGAAAATGGCCCAGTTTCCTCCAATAACCTAACGAAGGAATGGTTACGGAACCAAAATATCACCACTCTCGAATGGCCGGCGTGTCTCCCGGACTTAAATCCTGATGAAAACGTTTGGGACATCATTGTACATGATGATTAAGCAGATTGCCATCATGATAATACAATATCAAAGCTGAAAATTGCCATTTTAGCTCCTTTTCAGTAGAATTTCGGTAAATTTGCTTATAAATATTGTTTAATTCTGTAAAAAAGAATGTTTTAAGTTTTGAAACATCATAACAGTTGTATACCTTACTATTTTTAATGATTCAGCATGTTATTTTGTCACAATAATTAATAAAAGTGAAAAGTTCATTAGTGCGTCTATAATTATGAAACGGTCATTTTCCAGTTTTTAATTTTTTTAATTTTTACCTTTTAAAGAAAAAAATTTCTGCCTAGCAGAAAGTTTAGAATATAAGATGATCTCTTTATGCTGAAAATTTCAGGTGAATCCATTGACTATAACTCGAGTTATAACCAATTTTTGGGGTGCGTCTATATATATGAAACGCACTGTAGTACAGTAAGAGTAACCTTAGTTCTAGTGACGTTTTCATGCAAACTAGGCACAAATGCAAGAAGAACAATTGACACTTGACCTTCAATTTCTGAACCCTCTGAACAGTAATTCCTTCAAATACGGATAAGGATCTTTTCAATGAATAATTTTTTTTGTGTTGGAACTCTGATGAGAGGATTCATGGTGAAGTTCTAGTTGTTAAGTTTCTTCTTGAATTTGAACATTTAAAAACTTTTAACAAAGTTGTCCTACAACCAACATGGCGGCATGTGTAAACGTAAGCGAATGTAGCATTCTAAACAAACTTCATCACATTTAAAATGGTTTTAAAAAAGTGAAACAGTGCGTCCTCTACCTTCACTACAGTTAACCATAATAATAACATCGGTTAATTTAACTTATATTATGGAAGCGAAATTGACTAATCACTGTAATCAGTCAATCTGTTCACACCACCACAATGTGTAATGTTGATTAATTTTCTTCTTGCCGCATTAACTTGGAATATTTTACCTGGAATCCATTATGTTTGTCGTAGGACTAGCTGACCTTGAATTTACAAGAAGAGATGTTCCTTACATTTGCTTTTCATTTATAATTCAGTGAGTTAGAGAAAAAGCTACTTTACTCCTCTAGTCTCTATTCTATATTTCTCACTCAGTCTATTGATTTTTCTTAAAATTTTCTTCTTTTTTTTCTACCTTCTTCTTTCATTCCCCCATTCTTCCTTTGAGGCCTTTTGGGTTTACGTTTATATATATATATATATATATATATATATATATATATATATATATATATATATGTATATATATGTATGTATATATATGTATGTATATATATGTATAAATATATAAATTGTAACTGTGTTTGTTCAATGAACAAGAATGTCGTCGCGTTTTCTCCATTCAAAAAGAGTAGAGACGTCTTTTGTCGCCCTAAATCGTCTTCCTTTCTATACTTGTATAATATATTCATATGTATTATTATTAATATTGGGTGTATTGTCAAAAGATAATCCTTCAGCAAAAAGCAAAGTATAAACGTGAATACTTTTCAAACACTAATTATCTTGAGCAAATTAGCGTGTCAAGAAACAACAACATTCACACAATGACAATAACAGCAGGAAAAAAGGGGGTTGAAAGAAATTGGGGACTGTTTAGAGGGGAGAAACAGAAAATTGGGGTTTTCTTGTTGAAAAGAAGAAAGTTAAAAGTAATTGCCAAAAATTGGGCGCCATATTTGATGTGGTTTTGGAAATGTGAAAATAAAATTCAATAAATTGACACCATTTATTGAGAAGAAACTTTTCTCTTTTTACATTTACTATTTTCTGATCAATCTCTAAAAATATATTAATTAGGAGAAAAAAGAATTGCACTTATTACAATCAAAGAGACTGGTTAGAGAGTAGAATTAACCTTTATCCACTTGTAGAGTAACTAGAGAAAATATCTAGCCTCTAACCAATCGTTTTTTTATTACAAAAACGATTATGAGGGTGTAATGCTCTGGCCAACTACATCCTGGTTACGTAAGACGGAAGCATTTCAGTTTATGTTTTTAAGTTGTTTTAAAAACTAGAAAAGTAGCTCAATCAGTTAATGATATTTTCATATAGATATATCTGTTAAAAGTTAGCTTTTTATGTCATTTTTGAAAATGACCCAACTTTTAAGTGGATGTAATTTTTTTGTTCCTTCATTTTTGTCCATAAAAACTAAGAAGTTCATTTTGAAATATATACTAACATAAAAATATTATCTATAAATGATTCATAGGTGTTATTCTAGTTTCTAAAACGCGTTTCTAAAAATTTCTTTCTTTAGTTACTTTTTATTGTGCAATGAAATTTCATTTAGATGTAAAAACAATGTCATTTGAAAAATGACTAAAACAACAAATCATAATTATATTTTTTTATTTATCTTAAGTTCTATCACAATAACATATTATGATAAGAATGCTCCCGCCCCCCTTTTATTCTAAAATTGTGACGCCCCGTTAAAGTGGAACACGGAGGAGGAGGAGGAGGAGACGACGACATTCTAAATATTATTTTAACAAATGCGGAAAAATGGCGGAACCCAATGATCAGGTCTATTAAACTAAAAAAGGAGAACGATTTAAACGAAATATAAAAATAACAACAATTGGAAGAATTTTTTGTTAGATTCTCATTTAAAGTGGAATTTTAATGCCCATTTGGAATTTTTCATCAATTTCTATCATTCATCTGAATTTCATCATTTAAAAAAATCCTCCATTTTTCCCTTAAGAATAATTAATTAGATTCGGAAAATGTCATTTCTGTTTTAATTCTTATCCTAACAAAAATAAAGTTGTTCTCAGTAAAGAACAAAATACAATTAATTCTTAAATAGGCTTAAGTCTATTTCTTGTAACCTCTAACCAGACACCAATAAACATTGTTCAGGTTGTACAGTCTCACTTCAAGATATTTCATTTCTCCTTAAGAAGAGAACCGTGAATCTCTTTCACAGCTGTTTAGAGGCTAGAGTGTAAACACAGGTAATTATTACTTAACCAATATTTCTTCTTGATTTCAGCCTCGAAACAGCTTTGTTAGCTTAATTTTTTAGCTTTAATCTAAGGAAATTAGAAAAACGCGTTTTTCAGTTAAATAACGTAAATTAGAGGCTAGATTTCAAACTATGGAAACTGGAACTGGCCATGTTCTTTAACAAAATCTCTCTAACCAGGTTCTTTGACTTAAACAAGGGATTCAAGGAACCCTATAGACCTCCATTGCTTTAATATATGCTTTCATATATCAAATAACCAACTTTTTTTTTCATTGTTACATGTGTGCGCATGAGTACGCACATGAACACACGTGTGCGCATGAGTACACACATGTACACACGTGTACGCATGTGTACGCACATGTACACACTTGTGCGCATGTGTACGCACATGTACACACTTGTGCGCATGTGTACGCACATGTATAGACGTGTGCGCATGTGTATATAGATAAACACATGTATGTATTCAAGTACATGACATAGTTACATGTGATGCACATGCGTCATTCATTTGTAATAATATGGTTTAGAATGAATATACGTCACATGTATTCTAATATACAAAAATAATAACAGAACATAGAAAGGAACACCCCTCCTAAATAATAGAAAAGTCCCCCCTTTCGAATGCTACAACTGGAAAGAGGAAGAATCGAGATTTTTTTTAAAAAAAATTACGTTTTTAAAAAATCGAAATTTTATATATCGAATCGCTCTAAAATTCCAATTTTTTTACAGTTTCATCGTCAGAATGTTTACATCATTTTAGGTCTGATGACATTTTATTGTAGGTGGCCCCGTTTTCGAGTTGTTCGACCCACTAAAAATTATGACCAAAAACTCAAAATTTGTTTCTAAAAAAATCATAAAAAAATAACCCCTTGGTAAAATTTTCTAATTTTTTGTCAGGAGCTTCATATTGACCCACGGAATCAAATAAAAAATACTGCATGTCTTTATCTCATTCCGTTCTTGAGTTGTTCGAGGAACTAAATCGGTTCCGGACACACACACACACATACATACACACACACAGACATCCTTTTTTTCCCCTTTTCTTGCATGATCCTATATACCTCCATTGCTCTTTAGAGCAATGGAGGTCAAAAAAAGGGTTTTTCTTTGCTTTTAATCATGACGATAGTAAAAATTGTAAATTCAATTTTGAAAGAGTTTGTAATAAGAAATACATACAACTAAAAATAAAAGCTAATGAGGACATAACACCAATTGAAGACAAAAAAATCAATGAAATAACCCCGCCCCCTGGAACTTCTCAAAGTATTACTATTATTTGATGCGTTTTCAACGAGTTGTATAATTCATTCAAAAAACAAGAAGAAAACTGAGAAATCGGTTCATAATGTAAAATATAATGTAAAAAACAATGACATAGACACACATATGTTTTTGTTTGTTGTTCAAATATAATTGAAAAATACATCTCATAAATTATAAAAACCATTATGAGTTAATTATGTCTTAGTTTGTGTCTCATATACATTACAATACATGAAAAAGAGAGAGAGAGAGAGACAGAGAGAACACTAAGGAAACTACGTTTAGAAATGGAGATAATTTCATTTAGATATTTTACGACGAGTAGAAAAAATATAGAAATTCAATAATAAAAAAACGATAAAAACTTTTTTTTATTGAAATCAGAAACGAAAAATCGTTTATTTTATATAAAAGGAAAAAAATATCCACAGGAAGAAAAAAAAGCACTTAAATGTGGTCCAAATTCAAGAAGAATACTTGACACTTGAACTTCACACTTCTAAACCTCTTTTACATTACGAAAAGAAATATGACTGCATTTCTGTAACCAAGGTTAAAGTTAACTGCAGTCAAACTGCAAAGTGTACTTTGGTATGTTTCCGTCATTTAAATGATTTGATGTCACTGTAGCCGCCATGTTGTTTATTGGCCAAATTCGTGTTCAAAACAGGAAGTGGCGTTTCAAACAATCACTCGTGTTACATGTTGCATGAATGCAATGCATACAACTTCATTGTGGACAAATTTAACGGTGGTTAATTTAACCACAGTTATTTCTCATCAAACATTAACTGTGATTATCATATTTTTAACTACTGTTTTAATGGAAACAAAAGTATAAAAGTGGAGTTTTTCTATGAAACTTAAATCTCTCCTCAAGATTGTTCTTATAGCTTGAATGAAGTTCGAGTGCTAAATTTTCTTCTTGCATTTGGGCCTCAAATTGGTGACAGTCATTCTTCTTTCTGCGGGAGCTAAGAAGGTGAAGTAGATTGGAGCTCGAATCTGGAGGAGTTGGTTCCATCCAAAACGGGATTTGCTTTTTGCCTCGAAATTCAATGTATAATAATGTCATCTTCCTGTGAAAGTAATCTCGGACTAGAATCTCCTTCTCTTTTCTGGAGCCTTTTTTTTTTCTCTCTCTCTTTCTCTCTCTGTCTCACTCACTCACTATATATACAGTATACATCTCTCTTTCTATAAAAGGCCTTTTTTCAAAATCAGTAATTTGGGCCTTTGGTCGTCTCATAATAAGGCAAATACAAAAGAACCTTCATCTTAGAAACACTCTCCACCAGCTCACCCCATGTAACCTCTTATTCAAGCGTCTCAAAGTAGAAAATTCAGACATTCTTCAGACTAACCAGTCAGTTTGCAAAACCACCAATTCGGTAGCAACGAAGTATTAGGCATTTTACAAAAATGATTATACATCAAAAAGCCAATAAGCACTTAAAGTGATTTTAATCTGTAAACCGGGAATCTGGAACTTTATGAATATTCTGTTTTTCAGGTGCAAACACACAGGAATAGCACACATTTAGAAACTAGAAGAGTAGGTCAATCAATCAAGACTATTTTCATGTTGATGTTATCGTTCAAAATGAGCTTTTTATGTCAGTTTGAAAATGACTTCGAATATAAAACAGACGATATTTTTTTAAAACACATAATTTCTCTGCGTTTTCAAAATATCTTTAGTGCTTTTACAAATTGACAAGACAGTTTACAGAATGACTGATTTTCTACTTGGGCTTTGTGACCCACATTCATAAACATTGACTGAAAACCCAACACCTTCTTTTACTTGAAGAAAAAAGGAAAAAAAAAAAATATAAAATCCGCTTCAAATATAATTATTAATCTGACAAAATATGTAATTACATAAACCACTAAAAATAGATTCCGATTTTTGGAATTTAAAAAAAAAACACGATAACAATAACGACTTGATAATTTTATACCGAAATAGAATAAAATAATATCACATTCGAAGGTTTGTTTCTTTCTGAGTCTCCGTCTGAAGGGAATTTCATTAAAGATTTGAGCCAATAAAAAAATCCAAAATGATTTTTTCCTTAGATTTTTTATACCTTAAACTGACCAATGTCCATTTCTGTCCACTTGTGTAGGTCTCTCTCTCTCTGTCTCTCTCTGAAGGAATTTTTGGTTCAAAGGATTTAAGATCCAAATGACTAAATTCAATTTAAAAATCTCAGCCTCAAAGAACGTCATCAAGTTATATCAGTAACATGGCAGGATGTTATTTTTTAACATCATGTCATTCATTCTTTCTTTCCATCTGTACCAACTTCATCTTCTTTTTTCCTATCAATCTAGCAAGTCTTTGAAGCCAAGAAAACGAGAGTAAATTACCTTCAAGGGAATCTTTCTATCTGTCTATCTATTTATCGCTCTTTTTTTAAAAAAAAAAGATGGATGGGGAAATCCCATTTCTTGATTACTATTTACCAAGTGGTAATCATACAGAGTGGCACAGTATCTCTTGCCTCGTGAAATACAGTACAATCTCAATTAACCGGACTAAATGGGACCGCCCTGATTACAGAATAATCCGGAAAATCGTTTATTTGCTTAGATTCTCTCCTTCATTATCGGAAAGTTAAATCGAAAGCACTGAAAAACTAAAAAAAAATTATATTATGTAAAAAGTTCGTCCGGATTATCCGGAAGTCAATATTACCGTGATTCGGATAATAAAGAGTCTACGAAATCTCCATTATAATTGGTGTTAACAAGAAACATCACCGATAAAACGTATAGAGAGGATCTCTCGATAAGCACATAAAAGGAAGAGACATTTTTATAAGTGGAGCCTGTTTGAGGCTATATTAAGGTCATCTTAAAATAAGTGGCCCTGGGGGGGGGGGCTTGTGCAAAACTAAGAACTATATTGATCAAACGTTAAAAATGTGGTGGTCGTTTACGGTCGCCTCAATGTGTACCTCGAAGCTGGTGACGTTAGAGTGGTTCACCTGAAAGTTTGGCTTTTATCATTGCGTCCGCTAGAAAAGGGGTAACAACAGACAGAATAATAATGATGATGATGATGATACAAGGTGAACTTTTTGGTCATATCCTTCTGTGACATCACAAGCTAAAAATAAGATTCACTTAAGATAGCTGAGAGACAGGAAAACATAAGTAAGTCAGTGTGGTTTGTCAGGAGTTTTAACCTCGACGATGTTAGTTCCATCAATGATGATGTTAATGGCTTAAAATCGAACATGGTCCACACACATATAACAAAAGATTATTTATTTTGGAACAATCACTTATCGATTTCTTCGTTTCAGGAGTAAAATCATGTTAGTCATTTGAAATAACAGAAACAAAACGTCTTTGATTTTTTTTTAAAAAAAATCCACCTTTGCATCCATTTCGTTTTGTCACCCCCACCTTACCCCCTCCCACAATCTATAAAAAAAAGACAATAGGTAAAATAAATGGATCCATTTGACGTTGAAAGTGACACATGTATTTCCCATGTGATTTACCAATTCCGACATTTTCAGGCATAATAAAAACAGTTGAAATGACAATACAACAACCTATGTTATGTTTGTATGTTTTTCTATGTGTTGTGTTATGTATACATGTTAAAATTGCAGTCGAAAGATAATAGGAACCAAGGGGATTTTAAGGCGCCTCTGGTCACAAAAACCCAAACCTACCATAATGATATAAAAGAACACCAGAAACACCGAATTGGTAATAGAGACCCCATTACATGTACGAATACGGTGGTCATACACCACCATTATCTTTCAACTCTTTATTTAGAGGGGCCACAACTACCAAGTCGCCACCATCATTATGGTACAAAAAAAAACATGAAAATGGTTTGGCCACCCACCATTAGGTGGCGGCGCTTTTCTTTAATTTATGCAGACAAAAATTTAAAAAAAATATCGTCCATTTAAAGTTGGATGATTATCAAACTGACATATTAAATGATTATTTAAAAAAAATATTAACGTGATTAAGCTGTCCGTCTAGTTTCTAAAACAATTTCAAGATTTACTTCTGAAAGACAGGTGGCATGTGGGGTCACTGGGGGCTTGGTGCAAAATCGGAACGAGTGGAGAGTTAGAACCAGCAAGGCCGACACTGCTGCTTGCGGGATAAGGTACAGGAAATGATGATGATGATGATGACTTCCGAAAGACAGAAGAACAACTGCAGACTTCGAAAATCATAAAACTTGAAGTTGGTTCAAAAAATGTCTGGTGAACATCGCAATAATTTCCAATATCATTTTAGATTGACAAATATTAGACATCGGTGTGAAAAAATCGCTTTCGAGTGATTTTGTTTAAATAAAAAATGCAGAATAAACTAATTCATTAGTTTTCTGTTCCATCCAAGTGCACTCGTCCTTATTATATAGTAGCATGTATACAGTAGCTTCACTATATCGGCTGCTTGTGACGTCATAGGGGTTGATAACAAAGTTTAATTTGTATGATTTTGTCAGATAGAAAGTGAAATTAGTTTACTTAAATAAGTACAGCTTTTCCTTTTTTCACAAAATGACGCACAAACTAACCTTTTTGATCAACCCGTGTGACGTCACAATCTTCCATTCGCATGTAGGCTACTACTGGCTAAGTACATTTGACCCGTGGCCGAATAAAATATTCAAAAGTATTTTTGAATATTTGATTCGGCCACGAGTCAAACGTTTTTATGTCAACAAAACACAAGTTTCTCTTTGATCCATTAATTGATTGTAAACACTGAAATTACTCTTTGGCCCTTTTTTTTTAATCGTGTTTAGAATATGCAAATCATTGAATATTAACTCACTTGAATAGAAAAATTCCTATTTTCAAAATAGCAAACATTTTGGTATTAATTTTAATCCTTGAAAATCGATTCGCTGCTTTTCCGTCTTTTGGTCGTAAATTATAATTTATTCAAGATTATATACGAAATTATGTAATTTTCCATAGAAAATTACACGTTTCTATCTTATATTTTGGTGCTGTAATAATATTCGTTCATGAGAAAGACTTTGTTAATAATAATATCAAGGGTTTTTTTAATTAACTATTAATTAGATGAAAATGGCTGCCATCTTGAAAATATTGTTCTTTTTCTCTAAAAAATAGATAGAAAAATAGAGGGGGGAGAGAGCCTTAAGGGCAGCAAGTTTAATGAAATTATTGATTTGTTTACTACTTTTGTAGAGGGGGCGGTTAGAGGCTATTTATATAATACAGAGTTTGCTTTCTTCCTATTTTTTTTAAAGAAGTCTTAAGATTTATAAGCTGCGTCCTCACTGAAGCAACAACGAGGAACTTTTTGTAGCTTGTGGTTGCTGGACAGGCATCTGTAGACAGCTTCAGATTTTTTGGCTCTGCCCTTTTATGAGCGTCAGACCAAATATCAACGAATTAGAAATAAAAAGGACGAAGCATGTGACATCAGACCCAGTAACAAACCAATTTGAAATTGATGACGCTCATAAAAGGGGCGGAGCCAAAGAAATTCTGAAGCTGTCTACAGATGCCTGTGGTTGCTGGATGTTCCAAAAATAAGTCTTAACAATTACCAACTTGTAGAAACATTTTGTCTACATTGAAGTAACATAATCATAGGAACATTTGGGGTTTTGTTTCTGTTTCAAGGCTACATTTGTTTGTTCCTAACAACACGTTATCCACACCCAAGTGTAGTATAGTATGTTTTGTTGCAAGTTGCGAATAATAACCGAAGAAGACGTGTTTCTTGCAGCTGCAACATTTATCGTTACCGGTGGTAACTAGACAACAAAATGTACGCACTGAAGGAACATTTGTGTCTACGCATGTTTCCTATTTTTCTTTGATGTTTACCGCCCCGAACGGAAATAGGCAACTTTTGTTACCGGCAAGAGAACAGTCGGCAACTTTTTCAAGAAACATTGGCACACATCAACACAATTTCTCGTTGTTGATTCAGTGAGAACGCAGCTTTAGGTGTTTTTTTATAAAGGTGTTCTACTAAAACAAGAGAACATTTCACATTCTTAAAGCCACCGTTAAGTCTAATCGGAAAAAGTTGCAAAAGAAAAATTAAACGGAAAAAAAGGGCGTGATTATTGGTCTTTCAGTCAGCTTTTTTCAATGCCTTTTGTCGTCATTTTTAGTGTTTTTTTTTTGTTTGTTTTTTCTTCTCGCAATTTCGAGTGTATTTTTTTATTTTAAAAAATAAAAGTAACGTTCACATTTTCGTTACTTTTATCTATTTTCTGTTTAAATATTATTCAAAATTTTTATCAAACCAGCTATTTTTTTCTTGTGAAAATGTTGCGCCCTCTAGTATTCACTTAAACGATTGAAATTAATATTAAAATGGGGTGTGTATTTCTATTGAAGTTTTTTTATGGGTTTTCACAAACGTGTACAAGTTAATAATTCAGATTCTAATTTGAAAACCAAGCATTGGATCTGAATTGTTTTGTTTTTTTCTCAAAAAAAAAAATAACCCCTTTTTTCATTTTATAAAATCTACTATTTTAACATATGTTGAAGAGTGATCGATCCTATAGAAAAAGAAAATTTATTACTTAGTATACATACTAAATTAAATGTTTCGACCTGAAAACTTTAAGAAAACGAAGAGAAAAGTCCAGAATAAAATGAAAAGAAACACGTTAACGCTTTCGTTTTGTGCAAATTGCATGACTGGTTTTATTAAGTAAATACTGTTTGCACAAACCCCTTTAAGTAGGCAATCCCGACATATCTTTATAAACTAAAAGAATATTTTCTAAAATTGAATTTCAAACGACGATTTTTTTTTAGAAAGATGTCAACTTAAAGAGAGATAATGTTAATAGATTAAACTGGTTTAAAAGTGGTTAAAATGAGGTCACAACAAGTTGTCTCTTAGTGTGTTGTGATCAGTATTGATTTCTCTTACATTTTATTTTATATTTTTCATACACATGTGATCGTTTTTCATTGGAGATTTATTTTCTTTTCTTCCTTTTTAGTAGAAATCTTTTCCTGTTTCTTCCTTAAAAAAGGTTTGTTTGCCTATATCTGAATAAAAGAGACATAAGAAAAGAATTCAGGCAATCTTCGAAAATACAGAAAAAGGCACTTTTCTCTCTCTCTTTCATTCTTCTATTGACTATCTCTCTTTCTATGTAGTTTGAATATGTATCAATCTTTGGATATTTCTTTCATTCTTCTTCTTCATATTGTTTGGTTCTAAGCCAAAAAGAAGAGTAAAAAAAGTACTGAACTGAAAAGATGTGAATTATATTTTGTTATTTGTATGTGTTTTAGATTTTTAAAATTTATCATTTCAAAAGAAGAGAATTTTTTTGTCGGCTTCTTTTATTTTCCGATAGTCAACCCTATTGGGCTATCATATCGAAAAAGAGATAGGGGGAACCGAACTGCAAATGGCCCTGTAGACAGCAACATCGAATCAATCCGTTCCATAAATTACAGTCCAGTTGTGTAAATATATATGAAAAAAAGACACATCCACAATCCACAAATAAATCAGTGAAGAAACAAACAACTTTCTCAACTTTTTATGGTCTTATTTATTTTTTATATAAACATAAAAAAATAACAGAATTTTGAAAATATAAAGAAAAAGCGAGTACATTTTTCCTTTCATCTTTTTACAGAATTATGGTTTGGAAAATAATATATTTAATTTTCTCACACATTTTAGTTTATTTCTGTTAACATAAAAAATAACTAAAAAACCGTACTACAAACCTACATAACGTACCCATGGGTCTCATGGGCCATATGGGCTGGACTCAAAATACCGTTTTGCATAGGTCACAATGGGTTATCTCTCTCTCTCTCTCTCTGTCTCTCTCTCGCCCCCCCCCCCAAAAAAAAATGTCTAATCGAATGAAGCCAACAAAATAATTTGTTAGGTTGCCTGTAATTTAGTTTTTAATTATTACGAGGTCCCATCATGATTTTAAATTGATGGAATTGTGTTTGTATCACTAGTAATTAAGGGATAATTTCGTGTTCGATGTTTTTACATTTAATTACATGTATATATATTATGTAAGCCACCCAACATTTGGACTATTGTTGTTTATTGTATACAATTGTACTTGAAGAGGGAATCTTATCGGATTCAAATAGTTGGTTTTAATGTTCTCAAAATGTGTACATATAAATGCCATTTTCTCCCTCTCTCTCTCTCTCTCTCTCTCCCCCCCCCCCCCCCCCCCTTCTGTGCCCCGCAACAACAACCAAAATGGATAGAGAGATGGGGCTTTTACTGTAATCTTAATTGAAATCGCAACATAGAAACAAAAAGAAAAAGGGTCCCGGAAAAGAGGGGGGGGGGGGGTTGGGTGGAGGTAAGAATGGCTCAAAACATGGTGACGTCATTTTAAGTTTTAACATAACATTCATCGATTTAGCAAACGTGACGTCACACAACAGGAGAGTTACATTACATTGTGTTAATCATCGATTTGTTAAGCATTGTGACGTCAACTTCGTAGAATTATAGGGTAGTGACGTCACTCCGCTTGACGAATCCATGAATTATGGAATGTACGGTTAGATGAATGTGATGTTAGTAAACAACTTTTTTAAGAAAAACATGAAAAGGGTTTTAGAAACTAGAAGAGCAAGTGAATCATTAAAGGTGATTTTCATGTCGATGGATCTTTCAAAATAACCGAACTTTTTTCTTCCGGTTTTTATCTCAACGAGAAAAACGAAAATGGATGTAAATTATTTT
The DNA here is from genome assembly GCA_036925085.1 of Brachycybe producta. Taxonomy (NCBI): domain Eukaryota; kingdom Metazoa; phylum Arthropoda; class Diplopoda; order Playtdesmida; family Andrognathidae; genus Brachycybe; species Brachycybe producta. The sequence continues at coordinate 47,483 of JAUPFP010000030.1, forward strand.
TAAACAAATCAGTCAATATGAAGACGTTTCCTTAAATTATATGAATTGATTGTAATAGTTCCACTCATTTTTGCATATTTTGTAATGGCTGCCATTCTAGTTTTTGTCTTTCAATACGTTTTCTATTTTTTTAATGAAAAATGTTCTTGGTTTTTTTTTTCGTTTAAGAAATTTGAAATTTCCCAAGTTTGAGTTTAAATCGAAAATCCTTTTATGGAAGTATTTTTTCAAAGAGATTTTCTACTAACGTCGTCGTCTTAGGTTAGGTCATTTCTCATAAATACAATAAATTGTTGGTCTCCATGTTGTTTTTTTTCTACGAGGAAAAGCAGGGATTTTTAGAAAAGGGGTGGCTTTTTGTGTGTGTATATAATATTATGGCATAATTTGATGTGACAGAATGACTTATTTATTTCTTCAACGGTGGTTGTTGGATGTATTTTGGATCCTTGCCGTGTAAACATATCGGCTGTCTTAAGATAAACCTCCTTCAAAGTTCGTGCTCAGAATTTGAAATCATCCCCCCCCCTTTTTTCCCCATTCTATTTAATACATTATACATGCCGTAAACATTGCTACTATGGTGTTTTTATCGAGTCCGAACTTGTTTCTTAGGTTATGATTGTGTCAACTCCACTTACGTTTACCTTGGGTGTTGTTATTTGGCTCACATTTTAAAGGCCTCCCTCCCTCCTTAACGGATAGAGATGTATGCAAAAGTGCTAAGAGTGCTAACTAAGCCTGGGTAAATGCATAATAAAAATATTAAGATAAAGGGTTAACCCTTGGTGAGTATTGAAGAGAGGAGAAGGTTAAGAGGGTGCATTTGACAACTGTTTGATGTATGTAGGTTGGACAAAAATTCCGGAAATGCTTCTCTTTTAAAGAATTGTCAGAGAGAACATTGGGCTCAGAACTGGGCTTATACTTTTAATATGGATGTACATACATATGACGTTATTAGCTTTATTTGGAGTCAAGAGCAAAAAAAAAACCGCAAGTCCAAGGAAGGACAGCCAAAGTGGAATACTCCGCGAATTTCACGGCCTTTCGTCTATAATTTATACCGTTAATACCCAGCTATAAACGTGTCCGTGGAAGGACTCAAACATATTACAACAGTTGCATATCATTTGTGTTGTAACTTTGTCACCTTTTTTTTTCTTCTTTGTATATTCGAATCGTGTGTTCATCTTTGCATTATTATTATTATTATTATTATTATTATTATTATTATTATTATTACTTTTGAAAGGAGGAAAAAAAAACACACACCTAATAATAAATACATATAGGCCTACATACATTCATTATATGTAAGAATGAAGCATTTTCTTCTTCATAATATGTGTGTTTTTGCATCTTGCTAATAAAGAAAGTCACAAACACACTCAGAATGAGGCACTTAGGCACCTTTTTTGTTTGTTTGCGTTTCAAGGCACTTTCTCCGTCTCTACTCTCGTATGGAATGAATACCTATCTCTTTTCATCCCCATCTTCAACGTCGTCTTCACCTGAATTCAACAGCATGTTCATCTCTATTTCGTTTTACATTAATGTTTCTGGGCATTTCTTTCATAAAATTTTGTACTTTATTTGTTATCAATTTTAATTTAAGAGTGAATTCAGATAGCAAGAGACAGAGAAGTGAGTGAGAGGTTAGCATAGAAAGTGAGAAATGTAAAGAGATTGGGTTTAAGACAGTGAAATCGTGAATTCTAATCGATATTTTATTTTTCAATAGGGTTTTCAATATTACATATGTAAAGTTTTAAGGAAGTAGCTCATTGGACCCACGTTTGTTTTCTTAAAGTTTTAAATAAAAGGTAAGTAATAATTTCGAAAACTATTTTACACTCGGGTGTTTTTTTTTTCTCTTTCTAATTAGAATCTCGATCAAACAAAAAAATCGTATCTAATTAACATTAACACTTTTTCTTGTGTGTTGTTGTTTCTTTTAGAACTAAACTTGAAAAATGTTGGTTTATTCTGAAACGTTTATTTTTCAAAGTCTTTCAACCGTTATTTTGCTTGATAATTTAATTTGAATTAGTTTTGTGAAAAGAAATGATGTTGGTTCTGTTAGAAAAAGGGGGTTGGATATGAGGCTAAAATGGGTGTGTTTATTTGTTTTGCGGTTTGTTCAATTAGTTGTCTTGTGGTTTATCATAATCATCATTTGTAGTGTGAACATGTGCACCAATGAACTTTAAATTTGTGGCTAATTTCAACGTGTATCTTTGGTATTATTATTATTATTGATGGGTTTTGATGGTGTTTCTGTGTGTATTTCAGGAGAACTTCCGGTGCGGAAGTTCCTTTTTAAGTTCACTTTTGAGAGATTGGGAGAAAAATGAAGAATTGTGTAAATTCTACTGTTATGATTTTAAATGAAAAGTAATCATTTCAGATGGGTTTCACTTATGTCACATTGGCAATTCTTTGTTTTAGTTGTTTGTGTTGTATGTTAATTTCACCTACAATATACACACTTTATGTGTTATTTGAAAAAGGAACAGTGGGAGGAAAAAAAAGGTACTTTTGTTTGTTCCGTAAATGGCTGTTGTTGTGAATTTAATGAAATGTGACTCACTGTGTGAAAACTAAAGGGAAGAAGATCTTTAGTTCAACTTCTTTTCTTTCTTTGCTAAAGTAGTTAATAGCGCCCCCCTCCTCTATAATAATTATTATTTCCTTTTGTCTCGGGTGTGTTGAAGGTTAGTGAAGAAGGAAATGGACAAATTAACGCAAATTAAAGCATAATATATATCTAAGGAGAAAAAAGTCCATTTTGAATTTGAACAATTACTCTGTGGTTACATCTCTGAAGTTCAAAGTGTTTTCTAGTGTTTTATGGTGTGATGCCACAACATGTTGTACAACAACACAGTATAGAAACAAACAATATTATATATATTAGCCACCTTCTAAAATATGTGGCAAAAAAATTATTGCGCATGCGTGCGCACCCTCAAGCACATTAACTGATGGCGCACTCTGGTGATGCTGGTACATTGTTCTCATCATAGAAATATCTATACAAGAAGTACACACAGGCATTTAGAAATCGGGACGAACTTCAGTTGGCTCCGCCCTTTTTATGACGACCGGCAACTTCTAATTGGTTTGTTGTGTGGTTCGACGTTGAAAAGGGCGGAGCATGTGACGTCAGACTACATAACCAACCAATTAGAAGTTGCGTTCGTCATAAAAAGGGCGGAGCCAACTGAAGTTCGTCCCGATTTCTAAATGCCTGTAAAGTACACCAACAGATGGAGTTATTATTGAAAGCGCTTTCAAGGAATGACTTTCGGTGGGTGGGCCGGAAGATGAATAACTACATCTCATTGGCTCTTTATTGTTTATGAATTTGGTAGCCATTTTTTCTCCAGCAAAAGTTGAAAATGTGCGTCTTTGAAATGAAGAATAACCCACAATCCCCCTTTTTTTCACAATCTTATATACGTTGTAGTGGATAGAAAGAGCAAATGATAAAATACAACAAAAATTGGAATATTTTGTGTAAGAAGAAGAGGGATGTTCTATAGTATTTGTTTGTGTTGTTTACATTACATGTTTGCATATTAAGAAGAATGGCAGCTGCATGGGTTTATTATTATTATTATTATTATTATTATTCCAAAAAGACTCATAAAAAGTAGAAAACACACAGCTTCGTCCTACTACTTACTACTTCTCCTCCTCGTTCTCTATCTTTCTAGTCTTTCTATAATATAGTACAGTGGAGTTCACCATACAGTTTGGTTTATTTATGAAGTCTAAAGTAATTTATCTCAGGAATACATTCAGGGAGAGAGATAGTTTGAGAGAGAGAGAGAGAGAGAGAGAGAGAGATGGAGGGAAAGAGAGACAGTTTGAAAAGAGAAAGAAAGATAGCTTTCAGATGCTTTTATACTTTTTTGTGTAGAAAAAAGTAACTCTCAGAGAGAAAGAGAAAGATGGAAAAAAAGGAAAACAGTTGACTGTCAGAATTTAGATAAATATACGGGTTGTAATGTATTATTGTTTGAGATATTTTTAGGTCTCATTTGTCTGTATGAACAGTATGTCTTTAATGTATGTGGCTGAGTTTCATGTTTCTTAAGACATTTTTGGCATCTTTTTTTGCCTATTATGCCAAATGGGAAGAATATTATGGATTGAGGGGGGGGGGGGTGGTTGGATGTGTTTTCTTTTGCCATTTCTTCTTTTATTTCAACTTTTGCAAATATATTATCATCCTTGCCACAATATTTTCAGACAGTTGTTGTCATTGTTTTCGTCTCAAGTACAATGACCTCTTTTTTTGGCCTGAAATTTTGATGTTGTTATAAATGTATATATATTATTATATTGGAGAATTTATTTTCCACCTGATAAAATAAACAACATTTTTATATCTGCTATTCCTTAAAATAAACCTAAAAAGTTAAATGCATTTAAATATTAAAAACATGTTCGACAGAGCCTCATTAAGGACTAACAAAATATGCCATTCATTTAATATCTCAATAGAAATTAGTTAATATTTAAACATATTAATTTTTTATTTAAATAAAACAGGGTTAGTGTAACAAAATATTTATTTAGTATTTTAATTTATTCGGTTATTAATTTATTAAATTGTTCATGTCCTTCACTAGACTCCTTAAAATTAAATTATGCACAAGTGTAGATAAAGATATAAAGGTTGATTACAATTTACAGAGGTTCAGATAAAAGACTTAACAAGATGATCATGAACCATAAAGAATGATTCGTCTTAAGGACGTATTTCTATTGGTTTATAGCATGCAATTCCGCGTGGCAGAATGGAAAATGATTTCAGCAGTTTTTTCTGCATAATATGTTCTGTGTAAAGTACTATATATTGGGCAAGGGTGACCACTAAAAAAAAAGAGAAATTTTAATCACGAACAGACTCATTTCTGGTCATTTGTACCTAGGGTCATTTGACAATGGGTTTTTCTGCCACAGTTAGTTGTGCATGAAGGAAGCTTTGAGGTGGCCCCGACACAGGCAATTAGAAAACGAGAGGAACAGAAGTTGGCTCCGACCTTTTTATGACGAACGCAACTTCTAATTTTCAACATCGAACCACACAACAAACCAATTAGAGGTTGCCGGTCGTCATAAAAAGGGCGGAGCCAACTTGTGTTCGTCCCGATTTCTAAATGCCTGTTTGACGTGGGGGAGGCTTAATACGGGTTCAATACAGTAGACGAGGCATTTTCATAAATGCCACCTTTCAAATTCATTTTACATTTGCATGGAGGAATTGTTATAGTAGTTACTAAGATATGCTGTGACACCCTGTAGAAACAGAAGGTGAAACACTCAAGTCAAAAATTGAGTCTTGACAGTATGGCACCACTTGGTGCACAGATGTTCGGACTTGGGTGGCCCGAATTCTAGAGAATTTGTGGAACCAAGTCCGACCGTGAGAAAATTGGGAATAAGTCCCAAAAATATTTCTCCTTATGATTTAGTATCCCCAGCCCAGGGCAATGATTGGCCCAGTTGGTCAATCATTAAGCCCTGAGGTGACAGTTGCCCCTCCCAGGAGACCGGACTAGTAAGCCTGAGTAACACAGTCAGAGAGTTTAGAGTTAAAACATGTAAGTCTTGTTCTAGACAGTTCGTTCTAGAGAGTTAAGTTCTGACTTAGAGCAAAAGAGCTAGTAAAGAGACATTATAATACATAAACCTGTGTCAGTGTTGTGTATTTGAACTATATTGGGTTTCTGTACTCCTAAAATAGAGGAGTATCCAGCAGAAGGCACTCAGACACAGCCTGAGTCCCTCTGCCTGGAGCCTCCAGCAATCCAACGATAAGGACTAGAGTTACTTCGGCATCGTCACGCCCTATATCCAAAGATCCCTAGGAAAGACGGTCTTTTTGTTGGCCGTACCAGGCAAGGCAAGTAAATGTCGCGCCCGGTGAACCCAACCCCCAGAGGTTCAACAACAGTAGAGGCTGGCCCGCAGCAGTCGACAACAGAGTCGACCCCGGCACCACCGATTCATCAGAGGGAACAACGTCAACAACGAAGTTCTTCACGAGTCGGCGGCGGAGCCAAAGGAGGAGGGCCAGTCACGTCACAATGCTGACAATGCCTTTTTAAGCTGCTTTTGGACTAATGGTCCCTCTGCCACAGGCCCTCTGGGCTCCCTGCGGAGTAAACAATTAAAATGCTGCCAAATAAATAGAATGAAATTAGTCAAATTAGAGAAATTTGACCATGAATAGGGATCACTGGAGCGGCTGCAATTAACCTTGGGACCAACATAACAAGAGGAACTTGTCACATGACTGTGGGCAACACTCATTGCGAAACATGACGTTCCTGGGATAAACTGCAGAATCATTTTGGAACAACTGTCTTTTAACAGCTCCAATGGCTCATGCTCCCCGTCTCCCCTTATTTAAACATGGTCTAAGGTTATTATTACTGGTATATAAAAATGTCGCTTTCGTGTATTGGTTTGAAAAGTAACAATTGCTAAGAATGAAAAGAGAGGGAAGGGGGGGGGGGGGGGTTATTGCAACATTTCAAGTGTGAAGTAAATACACTACTGATACTAGACTAGTAAGTACACCTAGTAAGTAACGTGTTAAATGTTAGAAGAGCTTTTCTTTTCACTTTGCAATGTTCAACACATACACACAATTCGTGAAGTCTTAAATGACATCATCACGCTTCAATGACATTTCTGTGTTGTTTTTTTGTAAAAAGATTTGAAGAAAAAAAGGAGAGGAATTTTTCTTTTTTTTTTTTTGGTGGTTGCAATTTCTTGAATCAATTGGAGAGCCAAGTGACTACTTCTACTTGAACGTTTTTATTTATTTGAAACTTATTTATTCCATTCGATTCTATACGAAGGGGGGAAAGAGAGTGAGTTTTAGATAAACAGAGGGATACATTGGAAATTCGAATTTAAACTGTCAACAAATTGTGCGTTTTTGAAAAATGCATCTTAAATCAAGAAAAAAAAAACCAACTTATGTTGTTGAAATCGCAAAAAACCCCTTGTGACTTTTAAAAGTCTTCCTATACCAGCTCCCCTTAAAACCTACGATGTGTATGTATTGTACAAACACACAAATTGGAGAATAGGAATAAATTGTTACACAAATTCATGTCAGAAAGAGAAAATATTTTTCTTGTAAATAAAGAAACTTAAAAAGTTTTTTCCCCCGTTTTTTTCCATTTTTATCCATTTTAAATTCAAATAATGAACATTAGGCGAAAATATAAAAATAAATGAAGAGTTTTTAATTAATGAACGACTGATTTTGAAACTGGTTAATTTGCAGTTTAAGAAGAAATAGTGTTAAAAACTAGAACAGTAGACGAACCCTTTCAAACACACAATTTTCAAACACAAATTAAAAAAAAAAATAATCGTTTGCTTATACTTTTATTTTGAATCTCACATAGAAAATGCTTATTTTGAAAGTTATCAACTATTATCAAGTGACTGAGCTGCCTTTCTAGTTAAAAAAAAGACATTTGCAAGTTTCTATTCATTTTGTACCTGAAAGACAGAAGAGAGTTTGTGCGGCGGTTTACACTTTAAAACCTGCTTAAGAGCCTAGATCCACGTCCATCTTGTTGTTTTGAGCAGACGACAACGAGACAAATGAGTGTTCTTATATGGTGTTACTAAAACTGAAAGAAATCGCCTCACAATCACTCAATTAAAATACAGTAATGTCGCAGTCACACTAGGCTGGTTTACAAGCTGCTGGTTGCTGCTGGCTGGTTGTAGCCAGCTAGCAGCATAGTCTGAACTGCTACCAGCAACTGCTTTCACCAGCGGGCTAGTGATTTTAACAGCGGCTGGTGAAGTTGGACCTGTCCAACTTTAGCAGCTACCAGCTGGTCATGTGACTCCCTTCCTGCTGCTGCCATCTAGTGTGAACTTTTTGTTGCTAGTAGTGGCACTAGTGGTAGTTGAAACTCCACTGCTTGGGTTGGTTGTTGTTAGTTTGTGTTTTTGCAAGATGGTGATTGGATGACTTGCACTGCTAATACCAGCAGTGACTGGACAAGTGTGAACCCAAAGCAGCTGCTGCTTGCTGTTGCTGCTAATAGCCAGCAGCAACCAGCGGCTTGTAAACCAGCCTAGTGTGACTGCCGCTTAAAGTGCAAAATGCAATAAAAAGTATTGTTCTTCACGTGCTCAATTTATATAATTTTTGAAAAGGTCCTTCTATTTTTAAACAAGGTTCAAAGTCATTCTTTTTTAACCCTATGTTAAATCCCATTGGCCCCAAAACCGTTCCACAAACATCTGAAAAAACTTGTTAAAACGATTTAGAACAATAACAAAATAATTAGCACATACAGTACATTCATGTATTGGCTTCACGGTGTTTCCTTTTTATAAATTTTGAAAAGGTCCTTCTATTTTTTAATAACGTTTAAAATCGTACGTTTTTTAACGTCCCATAGGATTAAAACACCGTCCAACAAAAGTTAAGAGAACTCTCATTAAAAATTATTTAGAGCTATCAGAAAAATTAACACATACTTACACGTGTTTATTGCCTTCAGGATTATTCCTTTTTCTAAATTTTAAAAGGGCTTTCTATTTTTAAATAACATTGAAAATCTTACGATTTTTTAACTCCATGTTAAGTCCCATAGGGCCAAAAAACCGTCCCACAAACATTTGAAGAACTCCCATTAAAAACGACTTAGAACAATCACACAAAATTAGCATGTGCATTAATCTATTGGCTTCACGATGTTTTCTTTTTATAAGGTTAGGACGCGAAATTATTTTTCTATTAATTATTATGTTACTTCGAACCGGGAGAAAAAACATTAAAAAACCGTTTTTCAATCAACAACGATTGCAGCGCCTACATTCGGAGAAATCTTGAAATAAACGCTATATCTAGGCTCTTAAGAAGAAATTGAAATTGTTTTAGAAACACGAATGTTAACTGAGAACCACTTAATAGTGAGCCCAGCCCACCATGCTTACGAGGCTCACACGCCCGTCACATCTTTCATGGTTCTGGTGGGCCCACAAAGCTCACTATAGGTGCATACAAACCATAGAACTGCAAGCACAGGTCCAACCTAAGCCCAATGGACAGTTTTTTCCTATTTTTTCTAATTTAATAGTTTTCTTTGTTATTAAAATTGTTTTCAAAGATATATAAATTTATGCAAATCCTTGCTTTTTTTAGTTAAATTTCAAATACACTTTTAAAGAAGATTTCTTAAAAAATTTTCTATTTTCCGTTCAGGATGAGATAAATAATAAACGCGTTTTTCATAGCATTTTTATAATTATGAAGGAATGGGAATTATTTAGGCAGAAATGAGGGGTGTTGCACAAATTGTGAGGGAAACCTCTTCTCCTCCTCGAAGGTTACTTCTAGTAAATTGATGTTGATCAAGAAACGCCATTAAAGCTCCTCCTAATGTAAATACAATGTTCGGTAAATCGAGAAAAAGAAGAAGAAAATCGACGACGACGACGATTTTCATGGAAAACTTTTAGCTTCCTTCTTAAAAATTCTTTTTTTCTTAAATATTTGGTTTTTTTTTTAAGCTCAAGAGATAATTGATTTTGATTTTTGAAAGCATTTTGCTTTTTTACAATGTTTCATCGTCGTCTACATTAAGCAAAACGACGATACAGGAATCTCAATCTCATTTTACACAAGGGCCCAATTTTATTTTGAAAAATGATATTGCAATTTCTTATGATGATTTTTCATCTAAATTGTACCTCTATCATGTTAGATATGACAGTTTTATTACTTTTTCTGTAATGAAAATTATTTTAAAAAACTGGAATAATTATTCTCAAAACAAAATTTGTATTTTATATTTTGAATAATGTTTATATTTAAAAAAGTAATAAAAACCTGAAAAGAAAACTAAGATCAAATGCTGAAAATTGAGGGAGAAAGCCGCGAAAGAAAGCAGAATAGTTGCGAAAACGATTATTCAATGATTTATTTCAGTTTCCGTTTTCCGCTGTATTTCACGCATGTGAGGCCCTGGCCGCCAAATAGTGCCATTTTCGGACCTTTTTTTATTATCTTTTTCTTTTCTTGTCTGTTATCAGCCTCGTATGAATTCCAATTGCTGCAGAATAGTAGAAGGTTGGGAATTACAAATATTTTACAGGATTTCAAGTGTGGAACAAACTAAACCACCTGCTGAGTCCTTTTTTTGTTCATTTGAAATGTCCTCCTACTTTTCTACGTAAAACCACCCTTTAATTTAATTAGGACTGACTTTTCTAGAATGCAACAAACACATTTCTTCTTCTTCCCTTTATGTAGACATACTGTATGTTACTGTCAAAGTAGATAATTTAGTCATTCTGCAAAACCAACAGTCAATTTGAGAAATGTATCCTGTATTCACACGTTGCCTAATTTTATTCATTTTGTACAATAGTTAAAAATCAGCCATTTTATATTTCTCAATTTAAAACCCATTTTAAGAACTTTCTATGGAAATTAAACATGGAAAGTCAACAGCAAATATAAAAATCAACAATTTTATTAATTGAGAAATAATATTAAGTAATTACCTTGCTGTAAGAGTATAGTATTCATCACGGCATCTCTTCCCTGCACTAAAATTTCGTTTTCCCCCGCCCTTTTATGAGCATCAGCAATTTCCAATTGGGTAGTTATTTGGTCTGATGTCACGTGCCACGCCCTTTTCAATTTCTAATTGGTTACTATTTAGTCTGATGCTCATCAAAGGGCGGGGCAAACAAAATTTTTTTAGTGCTGGGCAGAGATGCCTGTTTGACTCTCTCTAACCTGTTAATCACTTCGTAGTATTTTCATGACATTGAGATATCTTTCAAAATGTAATTAATTCAGCGATTGAATTCGTCATTTATTTAAAATCACCCTGTAGAATAAGAAATGTTTAACGGAGGTTCTCACCTCATGCTTGGGGGTGGCTGGGAGGCCATCGCAACGATGAATCCCTGCCCTCCAAGATGAGAACAATGACCAAGAGGGTTGTATCGTTGATTTAATAGGACGTATCCTAGAGAAATCAACGATGCAAAACTCTTGGACATGAGAATCTTTACAAAGTTATTATTAGAAGGATCAATGAAGATCCTTGTTGATTGTTATATTTTATACATCTTATAGATGAATATGTTTTACAATTAATGTAATTAATTGAAGGTCCTGGTTGTGTTCAAGGATCTTGGACACACCTGGCACCTTTGTATTTCCAATCACATGTCCTATTGTAATATTTTGTATACATATTGGACCATGTGGATTGAGAGATCAGACTGGTTACATCTTACGAACGAGACACACCACTGATGCTCTCAATCCACAGCGAGTCGCTGTTTTTGAATAAAGTATCTTGTAAATATTCATTCGATGTGTGGACTTAGTCATTTCTTGAGAGTGGGACTTTGTATTACAGTCGCCACATAGCCGATGATTCAACCAGCAGAGAAGGAAGCCTCCAGCAGCCACGTGTAAGAAGACATATCTACGCTATTTTCTACCTCTGGACTCCTGAGGTACCGACCCTTGTGTCCCTGGTGGTTAAGTATCCAACACAGGAGCCAATCGACCGAAAGGCTTAATCATCAACATCCAATCGACACTTTCGAATGGCGAACAGAGATCTCTGCTAACCAAATGGGAATGGGGATGTTACAAAAATATTAGACAAAAACAACAACTTAAAAGTTGGGACATTTTCATACTTGCATAAAAAGTTTATTTTGAAAGATATTTTAACTCTTTAAATGATTGAGTTACTCTTCTAGTTTCTAAAACACATTCAGGTTTCTCTTCATTTTGTTATCATGAAAAATAGAATAATCAGAGGTTCAATTGATAAAACCACCGAATTAAATAAAATTACATGGTTAACATACAAAAACACAGATGAAATCGATATTTAATGATACTTTTGGGTTGCTGTTTTTTATTGGTGAGTGAAATGTGCAATTGTGTGTATTTATGTACACCTGTATTTACCTGTAAAGGAAGGTTAAAAGAAGGGCAAATTGTCGTATTTGTTTGTTTATTGGTTTTTTTTTAAAGAGATGGTAGAATGACAGACAGACAGACAGACTACTTTTATAGAGATTAAACAAAAGTCAAAACAAACAAAAATTCAGCAAAAGCAGCAGCCTTTTTCAATTTGTACAATGTGTCTCTCTCTTTATACACAGTATAGGAATAACACATTACATGTATATAGGAAGAGCTACAATGTTTGTTTTTGAAATATAAACTACCAGAAGAAAAATCAATATGGCTGCTGTCATTTTACTCATTCAATCAATTCTTCTAGTAACTTTTTACTAACAGTTCAGACAAATTATTTATAAATATTTTGAGACCATTTATTCAGTGTTTCTTAGAGACTAGAATAAACTAGGGAACACTGAAGCAAAAAAAAATTTCACTATGTTTGAAAAATTGCCATAAAAAGATAATTTCTAATGATAGCTTCATAATAATAGATTTTGCAAATTTCCTTACTATTCTAGTTTTTTTTTTAAGACAACTTTGCCTTTTTTTTCATCCAAACATAATTGTTGATCAATGATTATACTTTTACAATGACTTTTTTAAAGGGACTTTAAAAAAATATAAAAGCAGGTTATATTTTGCAATTGTTTCTTTTTTGCACTTTAATCTTTTTAAAGCGGATGTCACATGATTAAAATTCATCATAATCATAAGACAGAGAGAGAGAGAGAGAGAGAAAGGCCAAATGTCATCCTCCATTTGATGAATATTAATTCTAACTAAACAGGTATGAAATATTAATGGATCCTGTCATTATTATTTCAGCATTTTTTGAGTTCATCATCCTAAAATCCTACTCCATACGTTGGATTTTTACTACAGTAGGAATTCCGTTCTGTGCAAATTTGTTGCATGAGGTTGCACAATGTCTTGCAAGTTGTTTTGCTTGGTGTCCAGGCAACCTATTTAAAATCGTGAAAAAAAAATTGCAGAAAATCTAGCTTTTAAATGTAGGCAAGTGTGAACTCAGCTTTAGTTATCTTCCAGCTGGGTTGACATTTGTTGCAATGGAAACCAACGGAAAAAGGATTAAGAACTTTGCTTCTTTTATTAGATTGACCAGGGCCAAAGGGGGGGGGGGGGTCAGTTATTTTTTGAGGGGGTGACTGTTGATGTATTAACCCCGCACTTCATGTTATGATTGCTAATCACACGGCGTTTCTTTGTGTATATCATTCTTATCATTCAAGTAGCATCTTTCAGTCCATTGATACACGCACAAATGTTGCATTGTGGGTTGACATTCATATTATGAGTGCACCTAGGTGTTACTACTGTGTGCTTCGAAATAAACATTGCACTTTTGCAGTTGTAGATTTACCATTTTTTTTGTCTTCTTATTATGCCAAAAATCGTTTAAAACATTTCGGATTAGAAAATGGTCAAATTTTAGAAAAAAATTGTAAAAAAATGCAGTAAAATGTCCCATAAGACACTAAAATTCCACTCGCCTCAAAAAAAAAAAAAATACAGACCATCTGTAACTATAGGGACTTAATCTTAAACGACGATGAGGGTTGGAGAAGGAGGCTAGCTGGCCAGATAGATAAAACTACAATTATCCACTGCCAGCCGACTCCAACATTAGATACGTTGGTAACCTTCAACTCAAGCCATCGTCGTTACGCGAGAGATGGCTACTTAGAGGGCGTGACCTCTGCAACTTTGAGCAGCAGCACCCTAACATTAAGCTGCATGTTTCTTTTGAAACACATTGTAATAATGTGACTTTGAAGAGAGGCTGAAGTCATTTGGCATTCTGTTCACATGTCGGATAAATAGAGATGAGAGTCGGACTCAACCACAAAGTGTGGGTGGTGGACCCAGCAGTATGGATAACACATACACACACACAGAGAGAGAAAGTGAAGAAGCCTTTTTATTTATAAACCTGTGCTGTTACAATTGCCCATTTAGAGAGAGGGACTTTGATATTAACATATAAACTTACTGTAAAGCGAAAAATCAAGTTACTTTGCACAAAAAAAGAAATTATGTCCGATAAATGGTTAGGTCTTGCTGACTTTGGTGAATATATGCCCACTTTTTGAATATGCCCCGGCATTTGCCCACTCCACCCATTCCGGCCTTGGATGCAACTCTCTGAAGCAGCTTATACGATTGCAAGAGTTATAGTTGAGTATTTCCCAGTCCAAACCTTTTAAGCTGTAGTTTATGTGTAACCCAGCGTTCACAGTGCCCTCTGGCAAGAAGTTCGGTTCATGCAATTTTTTTTTTGCACAGGACAATGCAAAAAAAAAACACAGAGGGCGCAGGTGGTACTCTGCATCATTGTCAGCATACTGAACAATACAGTATATAGAATGTCTTCAATCAACGTTTTTTAAGGAGTAGGCATTTTAAACATTGTCCAAAGCTGTGATCACACTAACGATATAAACAACAAAGCTCATTTGCATGAAAATGTGTCAAAGTGTTACTATTGTGATATTTGCATAACTTGTTGCAAAAGACAATTATGTTGATTGGCTAGTAAGTTTGCAAAATGACTGTTTTTCCACTGTGACATTATACGCAAAGAGAGAAAAATAGAACACTCGTTTTCAACACTAGATACGTTGAATAAGATTTCTTGTTATAAAGTGTAAGGGATGGGGAGAGGCTACATTATTAGGCCAATCGTTGCTTTTGTTTGACAGGTCCCCATGGAGATTAGAAGAAGAAGACAAAACTGACTACAATTTATTGTGTTGAACTGTTGAAATCATCAATTGGTTCTTTCAAACGTAAAACATGTTCTCATCACTTTAAAATTCTTGATTCGGATAACACGAAAAATTAGATAACACGAAATATATTTTACAGCCTATCTTTTAGAATAGAATAAACAATTTTTTTAAATATGTAATTCGTTTAACACGAAAAATATTATTCCGTCCCTTCCATTCTGTGTTAAATAGGTTTTCACTGTATACATAATGTACTTTATATTTAGACTGACACTTGTGACAACCTCATTAACTAATGATGTTTATTAGGGCAATATTTATTAAAACCAGATGCAACACGATCACACATCACACGATCACATCTGTTATCGATTTCTACATAAGAAACATACACTAAGTACACTAAGTTGGTTGGGTGACATATTGAAATCTAGATAAGTGTTTCATCTCAAACGAGGGTTGTAGGTGGAGGCTAGGAAGGCTTAAAGGTAATGGAGTGTCTCTGGGACACCTTGTATTCTCATGTGATCTCCTAATAGCTAGCCTCCACCTCCAATCTTGTCGCTGTTTAAAATTGAGTACAAGCAATCAAAGACCAAATTCAAAAATCATACTAAGCACTTAAACAAAAACACTTTTAAGTTGAAAGTGTACCCTTTTGAACACGATTCCAATGTTTCATAGTTTGAACACATTCCCAAAACTGAAACCTATTTTCATCCCACACAAGTCCACAAGATGAGTTTATTTACCATGGGTTTAGTATTTGCACCCAATCACTACTCGTCTTGTGTTTCAATGGACGTATCTCTCTTATTGGTTTATGTCTCTCTCTCCCTATATATGTATATATATATATATATATATATATATATATATATATATATATATATATATATATATATTGATCACCATAATTACACATCATTTTACTTAAATTCTATTTGATTGAGCAACATGAAACCTCATATGGGTCTTGTTTTTATTTATGGTTTCAGTGAGGAGAAAGAGACATTTCTAAATGGCATCCTTACAAGTGATACATAATTTTTTGATCGTTCTAGTCTAAAATTTCACCAGAACTCTGGCTACTTTGTATTTTGAAAAAATGATTTTATATTGATTTCCACCCTAGGAATAATCAGGATTCAAAAGGTGTTTACACTTTAAAACCAACTATTAAAGTTGGGTCACTTTCTAATGGACATTAAAATTGTTATTTTAACTTTTGAGACATAGCCTCTTCACTCTCTCTCCCTCCCTTCAGGAGCTCTGTGTATAATTTTCAAGGATTTCAATAAAAAAATGGCTGAAACGCAACTAACGACCTCTATGTTTGTATTTATCTCTCTCAATGTCCAGCAAAAAAATGTTCTTTATAAAAATGTAGAATGAACAAATAGTAGAAAATGCAATGCAAATATTTATTAGTTTCATTTTTGAAAAAAATAGCACAAAAATGGATAGAAGGAAAATATTGCATTTTTCTCCATCGTTTTGTTGCCATTTATTTATTCTGTAATATTTAGCTATATTATTATTTATTATGTGATGCATTTTATGCTCTTTCTATTTTATTTATACAACTCACTTAACTGACATCATTGATGTTTTTCTTTTCTACTACATATTATTATTATTATTATTATTAATTAATTATTATTATTATTATTATTATTATTATTATTATTATTATTATTATTATTATTATTATTATTATTATTATGATGATGATGATGATGATTGAAGACCCAACTATGTTTTTCGCTCTCTTCATAAATGTTTCATGATTTAAAAATAGTTTTTTCAATAAACCACACACAAGTTAAATTTATTTTTGTTGTTGGTAATTTTCCTATTTCGTTAGTTAACTTTGATTTTGAAAAGATGAAGAGGGACTTGTAAATATAATATCTGGACTTTATAATAATATTATACAAGCACTGAAAATTGTGTCGTATTTGTCATTTTTAATTAAATTATATTTTGAACGTTTGAAAGTTGAAATGAGTTTGAATTATTCATAAGATTTATGGTTTTCCTATTTTTATGACTTGTTTTCTCAACTTAAAATAAAAATCTCAACTTGAGTCTCTCTTATTATAGGAGTGTGTGTATTAGACAGGGGCAGCAGCAGCATCTCCTTTTAAGTAGACATCTATATATATTGTATATACAATAGTATATATATATATATATATATATATATATATATATATATATATATATATATATATATATATATGTATATGTTAAGAGTTGATTTTTCATGTTGACCAAAAGGCGTCTTTTTCTGAGATAAAGATGGCAACAACATTTTTCCCTTTGGCTTAGTTGGAAAGGAGAGAGAGAGAGAGAGAAAGAGTGATGTTCATTATCTGTTTTCTGGTGGAAAAGGAAATTTATTATTCCACAAATGGAACTTTTTTTTTCTTTGAGAAGAAACCAATTTTCCATCTTTTTCTCTCTCTCTCTCTCTCTCATGTATATTGGTGCAGTCAAACTGGGAAGTCAGGTAATCTGTAAATTCACTAGTAAATTTGCATAAACCACCAACGCAAAAGTAAGAAATCTGCACATATGGAATAGAAGCTGATAAGAGTGTTCAACTTCCACCCTCTGATTATTTGTAGCGCCCTCTAGTAGAAGGTTCTGATAAGGTGATGTCTTTACATAATCTGATGGAAAACAGGGGAACGAATTGTCCTCTTCTTCAACCATGATGGATTGTAACTTTTAACAGATTAATTTGAACCTTCATCCAGAAGGCGCTAGCTGACATGAGTGAAGTTGAAAAAATTTGGATTTAATAAGAAGAGGCGGAGTTAGATATATTTTTATCTGCCATTTTCTGATGTTAGACATTTTGCAAAACTGCTATCAAAAGCCAATCTAGATACAGATTAGTTATTTTGTTTTAGGGATTTTACACATTGTCTAAAAGGCTTGATACAAGCATTATGCAATATTACTGTCAAATTGTTAGTTTTTGCAAATGGACTAGTGAGTTTGTATAATGACTGACTTCTCACTTTGACTGTATTATCTAGCATATAAGTTAACCACAATATCAGTTTTTCTCGATTTTTCGAGAACAAGATTATTTTAATTTTTAATATGGTTCTTTTAAAAAAAAGCTCAAGTTTTACAACTGAAAAGTTCAAATATAAGATTTTTTATCTGATAGTTACAAATATTTTATAAGTTTGAAGGAGTCTAATTTGTACTTCAAACTAATACAACTAGATTTTGTAAAAACAAAAATAATGTGCAGCCCAGAAAACGTGTTGGTGAGCCCAGCCTACTGAGTCCATAAAGGACATTAGACCCCATGAGGCCTGTATCAGCAGGCCAGTGAGGTCACGTTAAGTCCATGAACTGAACTGAACTGAACTGGGCTTGAAGTTGGTCTCTCTCTCTCTCTACCTGAAAACCAAGTTAAGTGAGTTTGATTAATCTCTCTTTTCAGGTCTGCTGTTCTTTATAAATGTGTTATTATTTTAAGCATGTTTAATATAAATGGAAATGTCATTGTTTCATGTGAGACTGGGCTCATTTAATTAGAAAAAGAGACAAAAGGAGTTTTGTGACCAAATATCTTCTTAAGTGTTGTTTATGAAATTCTAACCGGAGCCCCTTAATATATAAAACTTGTCGTTATTTCCATTCATTGTTTTGTCACTTAAAACTTCATTCCGAATTAACACAAGTTGGGCTTTTCATTTTCATTTTGTGTTTTCATTATTACTCTTGGGTCAAGATAATAATAATTGCATAAAAGTGCACTTCATAGTTGGTTTTCTGATTTCCCTGTAGGTCGGTTACAAACTTAACAATTCCATCATTGTCATGATGGGTGGGTCCTTTTCTCAACTTTTATCTTTTTTTATCTACTGTTGGTCCATTCTTTTAGGGGGCCCGCCCCCTCCCCCCTCCAATTTCCCCATTCAGAATCCTCTTTGAAATTGATCTTTCCTTCTGATAACAAAAATAATCCACTCAATTTCTTATTAAATATAAGAGACTAGAAGAGAAACGTTCTATCTTGTTAAAATATCAAACATTCCCTTTTTGGTGTTGTTATTATGCCAACAGGATCGATCCTAGAAGGGTAATTGGAATACTAATTGTATTTTCATATTAAACAGGTCTCACAATTTGTGTCATTAAGTTAGCGTTTTTTTTGGGGGGGGGGGGGTGGAATTTCTTTCTAGAAATGAAATCTAATTTATTTTTCTGTTCTATAAATTCGTTTCTCATATTTGCATAATTTTACATGAATAACTTTTGATTTTTTAGTTTTGTGATAATCATCTGCAATACAAGAATTAAGACACGTTTTTTATTTTTCAAATTGAACATAACTTAATTGTCAATATGGAAAAACAGCTATTTTGCACAATTACTAGTCAATCTGCTGTTTTTCGCTAATGTTGTCATTCTTCAAATTACCTATAACGTTTAGTCAATGTGCGTAATATTTGCAACCAAAATTGTTTGTTTTAGAAATTCTTCACTAGTTTTTTTTTTCTCACAGTTAGAAATCTAGCGAAGAATTTGTTAAACAATTTTGGTTAATTATTAATTAATTATTAATGATAAATCTCAAAGTGAACTTGTGTGTGTGTGTGGGGGGGGGGGATAGGAAATGCAGTTTTTTTAATGATGATTAAAATTCCGCAATAACTATTTTGAGGGTCACAAAGTGACATAATAAACAACCGAGAGATTTTCTTGATTTGCATAAATTATTAGTTTGGCTATGGAGCATTCCATGCCATAGCTACAATGTAAGTGTGGGACTAATAGATGGCGCCAACTCTACTTAGAGCTAAAAAATAATTCTCAGTTATATATAACCACGATTAAATTAAAAATACAGTGTAAAATAAGCAGGGTGGCAGTGATTTAAATCACATTGATTTAAATCATGATTTAAATCAATCGATTTTTTTTAAATAAATCAAATGATTTTTTTAAAAAAAATATTCATATTTATTTAAACATTAAAATTATACAATAAAAAGAACAGTTCCCAGCATTTTTCTTTATGTTCATAAAAATAAAGCCAGGTGGTAGTCCTTTTGTTAATGCATTATTTTTGGGAAGATATGCTTGAGCAAATATTCCCAAATGACTGGTGGAAATCATTATAGGGACACATTGATATAAATAGCAATAGTAATCTATTTAAGAGCCTCAGAGGTAAACTGTGTTAAGTCACCAAACCTATATTTTACATGAAAAGAGTCATTTGAAAGTTTTCCTCTTCATTGAAGGAATAGGACTTAACATGGTATACCACCATCTAGTAGCCGATGTGTAAAACTGTGGACTTAACACTGTTCACCACTGATAAAACTTGACAATCTGTTTAAAAACACGAATTTTATATCGTATGAAGATGTAAAAATTGTTTTGTTTTTTTAAAAAAAGTGACTTATCACAGTTTACCTCTGGGGACTGAAAAGGCTGCAAAGCTCGTGTTTATGTTCAGAATGTGAAATTATATTATTTTCAAATTTGAATGTTTCTTAACATTTGATTTTATTATTTTGCAATTATTTTACTAACAACTTGACAATTAACAATGTTATTACTCATTTTTGCAGACATCGTCATAAAAAAATTAATATTTCATATAAATGAAAAAAAATCAAAAAATCTGATTTAAATAAAAAAAATCGATTTATTTGATTTTTTAAAAAAAAATCAAAAAAATCAGTCACCCTGAAAAAAACCTCGTAGCCATTCGAGGTTTTCTTTATAAAAAGATATATTCCCATATATCTTTTTATAAAGAGAACCTTGAAGAGAGGCTATACAACAAAAAACTAACTCCAAACTGAAGACGTATTTCTCGAAAATGGCGTTGAGCTACCTCTATTTATATGTTAAGCAATAAGAAACAATTTCAAAAGCTAGAATCTTACTTAACACTTGAAGTTCGACCTCTACCCTCAACAGCAGAGACCTTCAACGTAGAGTAATCGTATTTTATTAATTTAAACTTGAGTTTTTCTCAGAGGGTTCAATTTGAATTTCAAGTGCTAAGTTTCTTCTTTTGATTTTGAGGCTCTTAATTGGATGTCTTTTGATGGATTTGGTCTTTCCTCATGAGCTTCTTTATTATTATTATTATTATTATTATTATTATTATTATTATCATTATTATTATTATTATTATTATTATTATTATTATTATTATTATTATTATTCCTCCTCCTCCAGCTTCTTGTTTACGTAAAATATTTGAGTCTCAGAAAGAAGAAGTCTGTTGTGTAATTTTTCTCTTTAAAGTTAATTAGCGAAGTTTTAAGGGGGGTTAAAAGGGGTTTGGATTTTCTCCTAAGATTGTCAGTTTTCGTCTCTTTGAATTCATTATAAAAATGGCAACAAAAGTAAAAAAGACAAAAGGGGGAGAAAAAAAAGGTTGAGCCACCGCCTCCTCCTCCTGTCTTATTGTGAAGGAAGCCGCTCTTCTTAATTTTGTTAGTCGAATAAGAAAAGGGCAACTGGGGACTTTTAAAAAGTTAGGGTTTTTTTCTGAGGCGCGAATTTTGCTGCTGTTTCTATTTTCTTCAATTACGGATTTTGCTTTTTATTTTGTTATACAAGTAGCCTCTGGTTATAATATAACAAAAGAAAGAGAGAGAGACAGAGGGATTGATATATTAGATAGAGAGAGGCAGAGAGAGAGAGAGAGAGAATGCAATCTGTAAAAATTATGGGATTTAGGAGAAAGCTAGCAGTGATTGCCTCACTTCAGGCGTAGCAACAATTGCAAAATGTATCATTTAATAAACAAACAAAAAATCAACTAGTTGCAAATGGAGCTGATTGATTATTTATTATTTAATTAACATTTAATGCGAAAGGTGACCAAGTTAACGTTGTTTAGTTTCATAGTAGAAAACACCACAATTTTTGACAGCTCAGAAAATATTGAAAATTGAATTAGCTTTTTATTTTTCCATTCCTCTCGTTTGACTTTTGTGTGTATGTCTGTTACGTTGTAGACTAGAATGTTTTTGGAGCACACTAGATGAACGTTTCACTCAAGATTCGATCGATAAAAGTAGGAAATGGCCGAAATTTTGCCATTGATGTGTGTAGCGGTTTCTACTTTTTCATCTCAATTCAAGAATACAAACTTACTTCTTCTTTACGAACCCTTGGATTAATTGTTATAATTACAGCCTTTATTGGTTGAAAAACACAATTCCTTTGGCTCTAAATTTATTTTAAATTTTTAACAAGCGAATAAAAGGTATTTTAATTTTTAAAAATTATATAATTTTTTCCAATTTGAATTCGTTGTGTTTTTTTTTAATTTGTCAGTCGAAAAACGATATATTAAGTTTATTTTATGTGTATTTTGATAAATTCAAATAGAAATCAATACTTTTGGGGTTGATGATTCTAATAGGAATTTCAGAATGTGTTCTTAATGTAAAGGAGTGGCTTCAGATGACCCTATGCACTTTACCAGTTGGTTACATTTATATTGCATTTTACAGTATCTAAGACCTCATCAATCAATAATTGATTCGACACAATAATAATAATAATAATAATAATAATAATAATAATAATAGTGACACATGTGTTGAATAAAAACATTGTTTAAATACATTTATATGAAAAGTGTTACTCACAGTGGGAAGTCTTCTTTTTTTATTGAAATCAAATAAACCCACAAACAAATGGCTACAGTTTGTATACAAGAATAAATTTGAATTTATTTTGTAAGCTCAATTAAGCTTGAAGCTTGTGACGTCAGAAGAGTTGATCAAAACGTAAAGCTTGTGTATTTCATTTTGTCTTGATTTAAATAGGTGGGGGGGGGGGGAGGGAGTAAGAACAAAAGAATTCATGAAACCTTTTGTTTTAAACTGATGAGAACTTTTGGGATTATCCCTTGTCTATTCATCAATACTGTTAAAAGCAGTACATTTGAGGAACTCCTCTGACGGCACTAGATTTAAATAATATTATAACAAAAATTGAAAACTAGAATGTTTTCATATTGTAGTTATTACTGGAGACTACCGTAATATGTGTGAATTTGTGTGTTCTATTTTGATGGTACCTAGAATGTGGTTATTGGACAGGCAGTTAGAAATGGCAACTTCCGGCAACTTCTAATTGGTTGGTTATGTAGTCTGACGTCACATGCTCCGCACTTTTCAACGTCGAACCACACAACAAACCAATTAGAAGTTGCCGTTCGTTCATAACAAGGGCGGAGCCAACTGAAGTTCTCCCCGATTTCTAACTGCCTGTGGTTATTGTAGTAGTTGGTACAATTGCGTTAAATTGACCATTAGAGAGACAAGTAAACTCCCCTAATTCATTAACATGTTGTTGCATCGATTGAAATTACACGTGACGAGAGAGAGAGAGAGAGAGAGAGGGTGGTGGTGTTAAATGAATATTATTATTAACGACTATTAGTAGTAGTAGTAGTAGTAGTAGTAGTAGTAGTAGTAGTAGTAGTAGTAGTAGTAGCAGTAGTAGTAGCATGCAACTGCGTTTGTGTTATGTCGTAATTATGCACTGTACATTATATGCTTAAAAAACAGAGGAATTTTCCCTCTTTTTTTTTTTTTTTTTGTCAATTTCTTTCTCATCCTTATTTGGATATACATGTATATATAGTTGGTGTAGTAAGCGTTTATCTAAAAACACTATTGAACCCACCCTTATTTGTGGGGCTTCTTCTCCTCCTCCTCCTTCCTTGTATTATTATTATATGTGTGCTGTGTTTTTATGGTTTTCCATGTTAAATTAAATCTGTGAAACATGGCACTCGACAACCAAATGGGATGTTTTAGTGTCTGAAACTTAAAGGGGGAAAGAAGGGAACAAGGAACACATTTTTTTTTACTTTTTTTTTTTTGGGGGGGGGTTTCTCCGCCTCATTTATACTGAATTTTTGTGTTAGAATGATGATGAGATGAGACCCTGAAGAGAGAGTTAGTGAGGAAGAGATAGTGAGATAGAAAATTGAGACATGGTCCATGGTTTTTTTTTTCCAACTGTCTTCCAGAGAGAAAAACAAATCATCTTCCAGTCAGTTTGTGTGTTTCTAGTTAGTTACTTTTAATAAAAGTGTACTTGGTACTTAGTATCTGATAATAAACTTTGAATAAAGATATTATATGTATACATAGAGCTGGCTCAACTTCATGTACTCTATATATATTGATGTCAACAATGAATCATGGTTCAACTTTGAAAAAATTAATATCTAAACAGGGGTGGCGCCATCAATTGGCCACACTCAGTTATGGCAATATATTCTCAACAGGTAAAATCTTAGTTGAGCTGCGCCTGTCTGTGTTATATTCTGAAACTATACCTTTTAGAGGTAACTTAATGTAGATAGAAAATAAATTCGAAGTTATATTAGAAACTAGAAGAGCAGCAGCATCAAAGAGCTGCTCCTCCTCATTTGAATAATCCAACCAGTAATCTTGAGTTCATATTGAAACCATTTTTATAAAGTCAAAAATTAGCAATTTATTTGATTTTCTTCGTGGGATTCAGATTGTTTTTAGCGATTTTTTGTTGTTGAAAGAGTGGAGTGGGTAAAAAAAGGAAGGAAATAGAATGTATGAATATTTTATGTTATTACACACTCGTATAATATATGAAGAATGACCACAATGAAAGTATTTATGTGTTTTTGTGGGGGGGGGGGGGCTAAGTTTAGAAAGGGGGGTCTTACGATTATGATATTATGACGTGTTCTCGTTTTGATATGGCAATTTGAGGTTTTTCTAAAACGACTTCACATCTAAAACACGCAAACTGAAATAACACACAATTTGATTGATGGCCATTGTTGTTATCTTACCTTAGGGTGGGGTCACACGGCTGGGGTTTTTTTTCTTCCCAGTTTTAAATATACAAAAAGTGGCCTTTTTTGTGTTTCATTTCAGTTTGAGAGAAAAAAAAATAATTAGGGAAAAAGTTAATAAGATGATTTATGAACAGCTGATTATCGAACTGAACAAAACGAACAGGCATGATGGAAACAGGCAGTTAGAAATAGGTGAAAACTTCAGTTGGCTCCGCCCTTGTTATGACGACTGGCAACTTCTAATTGGTTTGTTGTGTGGTTCGACGTTGAAAAAGGCGGAGCATGTGACGTCGAACCTTCATAACAAGCCAATTAGAAGTTGCCAGTCGTCATAACAAGGGCGGAGCCAACTGAAGTTTTCACCTATTTCTAACTGCCTGTACAAGGAACAGTTCAGTGATGTGTAGGTCACCTAATGACCTACGATATTAGTCTGTTCCCTAAAAAGGTTAGTAACTCAATCACTTAACTCTTATTTTAATGTTCATATCTTATAAAATAAACTTTATATAAGACAAACATTAAAAAAATATTGTCAGCTTCAAGTTAAGTCAGTTTCAAAGCCAACATAAAAAAGCTTATTTTGAAAGATTTTTATATAATTATATACGAGCGTATATGTAATTTAGTTATTTTTTCTAGTTTCTAAACAAATTTCAATTTCTGCTTCTGAAACTAGACTAAAAAAGAGTTGTAGTTAAGTCTTGAATTATAAATTACTTGATTTTCATTTAACTTAACGACATTATTAATTCAGAGCTTGAAAGTCGTTGTCTTTTAACTACTATATGTTACTCCTATAATTAATAAATGGTGAAATTAAGTTAAATTTTAACAAAAAGGCCTAATTAAGTACACTTCTTTTTATAGCTTTTTTTTTTTTTTGATTAATTAAAGCAAAAGTCATCTCCCATTGAAAAGTGAGCGACGTTTAATTGTGTCCTATTTTGTGACACTTTTTTTTTCTCTTGTCTTTTCTTAAAACTTTCCTATTTTACATCAGAAGCAATTTCATTTGGTGAACTTAAATATCGCTCTTAATTAGATTCTTCCCTTTTTTTTCCATTCAAGAAAACCTTGAATGACTCTCATTGTCATTTGGACTGATTATTTTTCAGGGTATCCTAAGGTATTTAATTTCAAGAGGCTGTGGGGGTGAGGCTAATTCAGTAACATTAAAAAAGAAAGATTTTTCTCACTTTGAATAGAAACAAAAAATCATCAGACTTTCTTTAAAAACTGAATTAGCTGACAATTTTATTTTCATGAATTATAATATCTAAAGCCTCGTTTTCATGGCGATAGTTCTTTCATGAGAGTAGCTGTCATGAAAATTGCGATAGTTCACTCTCACGATAGCAAACTGTCTACACGTCTTGAAGTAACGTGATAGTTGTATCACATGACAGTATGACGTCTTCTTCACAGATATCATTGAGTCAACAACAGTGTTGCCTCTCTCTATCTCCCTACAGAAGCTAAATTTCCCTACAAAGTGGATATTTCCCTACAAGCAGTCACACAACAACTATTACTATTGCTTGACAGTACTATCAACTATCTCTAGTCAAACGAGATAGTGTGATAGTGACTATCACGTGGTCTGCACGATGCTAGCAACTCGCGATAGTTGCTGCTCTCATGACAACAACTATCGTAAAAACTATCATCGTGAAAACGAGGCTTACTGGTTTGAACTTGTAAGACCATTATAAGTTTCTAAAAAATTTAGTAAAAGGTTCCGTGCATTCATTTCTGTTTTCTGTTGCGTTCAAAGGGTTCTCATGTAAATATATATTACAGAAATCAAATCATTTCAAGGACATTTTTCAGTTTAAAGAAAAGGACAGTAAGAATTGTAGAAGAAGGAGCCATAATTTACGTAAATTAAGATGAATCTGAAGGACTCCCTCCTTCCTATTGGCTGATAAAGTGTAATTCCGCGTGGTAGAAGAGAAACAGTTTCAGCTATTTTTTTTCTGCCCATTTTCAGCAAAATAAACAGACTAGAATTATTCAAATGAGATCTAATCCCTTTTTTCAGTGGTTTTTTTTTTCCCACTCTGCCTTTAGCCGAAATTGGGTGAAAGAACCCAGGGTCCACTTGTTCCCCCTCCCTCTCCCCATGACCAGCATAACCACGGGCTGAGAATCTGAGACACTGACACCACTACACCAACCAAACAAGAGGGGACTTCATTTTGTTTTTTCTTCTTTTTTGACCTTTTTTGGACCTTTGTTGCTCTGCAAAGCAGAGCACAAAGGGACTATAGGATCGTGCAAAAAGACCTTTTGTGTGTGTGTGTGTGTGTGCTTCTGGGCGTTATTTCTCCAGAACGGATAGATATTTTAATGCGGTTTTTTGCATTATGTACGTTGGTATGCGCCGATGAACATACTACAAAATCAAAGCAATTCATACAGTAGTTTATTAATTATGATTAATTTTCGACGAAACGTTCTGGACGATATAACTCGGGAACGGGGCCACCTAGAATAATCAACTAACTTCTAAATGAATCTACACTCTGCAAGGATGCTACTTATTTATTTTCATAATTTTAAATTAACTGGAACTATTTTTTAATCATTTAATATAAATAATAAAATGAATTTCAATCTATTTTTCTTCTCCTATAGAAGAAAAGTAAATATAAATTCATTTTATGTTGTGAGTCACATCAGATATTTACATGTACTTAACCACACTATTGTCATATTCTAACCCTCATATTCTAACCCTCAATCTAAAACAAAAAGACCCCCGGTTTGCCCTCTCTTCCAGTACAATACACGTCATGTGTTATGATTTTCATAGCTTAACATTGTACCAGTACAGTTAAAAATATAAATGAAATATATTTATGCATATGCTTCTTAATATTCTAGTTTTGTAACAAATTGAACAATAATGTTAATGAATTAAAACTAGAATAGCAAATTGAGTTAAATAAAAAGTAAAAAAAAATTAATAAAAAATAGACAAATACATTTTTATTAAATAAAAACTAGAAGAGTAAAAGAATTAAATAAAACTTAGAACAGTAATCTAAATTAATTAAAAAACTAGAATAACAAATTGAATTAAATAAAAAGTAAAAGAGATCGTAAATCAGCTATCATATTTTGAACCTCCCCCTAATACAATGCAACAAAGGTCTATAGGGTTCCTTGAATCCCATGTTTATATATAAAAACGAGTATCACAAATAAACAAACATGTTTTTTGTATACTTTTCTTGTTTCTTTATTAAGAAAGGACCTGATTTTATTGGATTTCAATAAAGAAGACTCATTTTGAAAAAAGAAGAAACTGTTTTAAAATTAACTTTGTGATGAAGTAGTTTTGTAGAAAATGTGAAATTTTTTGTTCTTTCTACTTATTTATCCCTTGAGTATTTAATTCGGAGCGTTGTAACTAACAATGGTTCTTTTGTTTTCACTAAGTTGAAAGAAGCAAAATTATTTTAAATTCAATCTCAAAGGAATTTATTATTATTATTATTATTATTATTATTATTATTATTTATTATTATTTATTATTATTATTTGATAAGGTTTTTCTAGTGTTTAATTTTCTTTGATTAAAAAAAGTTCTTATTAAAACTTTGGTTTTTTTTTATTGATTTCAGATGATGTTGGATCGTAAATGTTTGAATAGTACTACTGGTAGTAGTAGTGGTGGTGGTAGTAAAAGGAGGAGTGTTTGGAATGTGCAATCTGGAATTGTGTTTTTGGTTGTTCTCATCTGTTATTACAATTCCCTTTCGTGTGGATTTGTATTTGATGACATTTCTGCCATCAAAGAGAACAGAGACCTGAGGCCTCAGGCCTCATCCATATGGAATTTATTCAAGAACGACTTCTGGGGGACGGCAATGCACAAGGTAAGAAATCACTACATTGTTGTTATTCTACTTTTTAATTCTTATCTTTAAAATAAAATACTAGAAATGCAAAATTGCAGATTTGCGTAATTGAATCTTTTATTGATTTTCAATAATTGGAGAATTTTTAATGTTTTATCATTTTGCGACATGATACAAAGGGGGAGGGATAGTTATATTGCAAGCTAGAAGAGTAATGGATAAGTGTATATAGTTTTCGAAATTAAACTCTTTATGGCAGTTTTAAAAAATGAACAAATTTCAAGTTATAGTCCACAAGAATGGACCCAACTTGAAGTGAAAAATGGATACTGAGAACATTGAAATGGCCTAAAAACACTTATTTAAAAAAACTGAAAGTGTTTTAGAAACTAGAAGGATAGCCATCAATTCAATTCATGGTAATTCCATTTTGATTATCTTTTAAAATAAACTTTTTGTGGCAGAGTTTGACCTTTAGAAACCAGAGTTTTAACTGTAAGTAGACGGATGTTTTTCATAAGAAGTTTATTCTGAAAAATATCAACATAATATTGTTAGATGTTTGAGTGAAGTTTTTAGTTTTTAAAATACACTTTCGATTTTCTTCTCGATTTCTATTGTTCTTTATCATTATTTAAAAAATGACCACAATTGATGTACTAAATCGATATCTCAAACTGTTTTCGCCGTCGTCCATATTCGTATGGACACAACTTTTGACCTGCAGAATTACAAAGAAAAATAGAAAACCCTCCCTGAAACATCTGCGTCTTTCAGAGAAAATGAGGGGGAAAATATTCGTCATTTTTCTTTTTGTGTTTTGAGAAAATATTTTTAAGAGATGATTTTTCTTCGTGTTTCCTCCTTCTCGAAGTTATTTGAAGACTGAAGAAGAAGAAGAATTGGATGATTTTGTAATATCTATGGAAATGAAGGCAACAACAACATCCATTTTTTTTCTATTAAAGGGAAAAATATAATAACCTAACCTTAGAAGTTGTCGTTTGTATTAGGGATATTTTTGTTTTCTAAGTTGGCTTTTTACGCTTCATTCTTATGTGTGATTTCAAAAAGATGAACCGTGAAATCTTGTCTTATATTTATATTTTTTGAACCTTATTTGTTAAAGTGAGACATTGTGTGTGTGAGTGAAAGAGATAGGGAGAGAGGAGAATAGACATAGAGAGAGAGAGAGAGAGAGAGAAAGATGGATACAGGGAGAGAGAGAGAGAGAGATGGATACAGGGAGAGAGAGAGAGAGAGAGTATAGAAGTAGTGAGAAAGCAGAATAAAAGATAGTGCGATGGAAAGATCGATAAGAAAGTATAGGTGCCTCGCTGTAAGAGGAAGCTTGTGACGTCAGAGGGGTTGACGTAAAAGTTAATATTGCGTCATTTAATCTGATAGAAAATAAGAAATGACAGCAAACGATTCTTAGCATTTAAACTGTTGAGAATCGTTTCCTGTCATTTCTTATTTTGAAATCAGACTAAATAACGCAATAGTAAATTTTACATCAACCCCCTCTGTGACGTCACACGCTTCCTCTTACAGCGAGGCGCCTATAGATAGAGTGAAAGATAGCAAGATAGTGAGCGAAATACAAAGATAGAAGAGAGACATAGACAGGGAGAGATAGTGTGAGAGACAGCGGGTACAAAAGATGGAAACTGAAGAGAAAAAATAATCATTCAGAATTTTGTCAACTGAAAATCGTCGTTTTCTGAATTATTATTTTTTCATGAAAACGACGAAAAAAATAGAATTTATCATGAATCCCCCCCCCCCCCCCCCCCCGGCGCGCTTTATCCATAAGAACAGTAAGAACAACAGCTGCAACTTAAAGAGTGAAAAATATCATAAAAAATTATTGGTAATATTGATGTTTATTCCAATATAAACATTTTTCTTCTTCAGAAGACAAATTGTGTTTGATGATGTAATTGATTTTGTGTCTTTATTGAGATTTTTCTTTTTCAGTTTTCGTCTTCAGAATATTTGAGAAGACAAAAAAAACCTGAACATTTTTTTTAGTAAATTTGGAAATTAGTTGGAAATGTCGGAAATGACGTATTTCATTGATCGTAAACAGGAAATGGTTACTGGGTTATAAATTTAGGATATTGAATATTGAAAATTAGCTAAATTTTCCAATATTTAGCTTCCGGTTTTTATGTTTGTGAACTTAATGTCTTTTGTAATAAAGTGCCGCATTTTGAACCTTTTTCTTTATCAACTCAAGATTACTTGTTTCATTATTAAATGAGGAGCCACTTTTTTTGTAAAAAAAAATAAGTGTATTAAGTAAGGTATGGTAATCAGCAACATGTTTAAAAGGTGGGCATTGCAAAAGGTAAAAGATTCAGGGCAAAAGGACAATCAAAAAAGGGGCAGGACAAAAAAATTAAGGGCAGGTCAAAAGACAATGGTTCCAGAGCAAATGAAATAAGAAGAGGCGGGGGGGGGGGGGGGAAACGAGCAGAGAAAATAAAAGTAAGAGGAATGAGATTAAAAAAGGGGCATGTAGAGAGGGGCGAGGGGTCAAAATAAGGGCAGGTTTAGCTGGTGGTTTACAAAGGTTCTCAAGCAAAACAATGTGGAATGCGCAAATAACGACGGCTTTAGTACTAGTAATTGTCATTCAAATGCTGTTTCAGTTTGCTCACAACCAAATGTCACAGTGGTGGTGGTAAATTTTAGAAAGACATTTATGTTTTTATTGTACATTTTAAATGTGAAAATAAGAAAAAGTAAAACTCCTATTGGAACTTACTTGTTTGGGGATATTTGTTATTTGTTGAGTTTTTCCAACTATTGTTGTTGGGACTGGAAATGTATTTATTGATTGTTTTGTTATCACCAGCAGCTGTGTGGTACCACCACACCAGTGACAATGGGCATAACATTAGCTGAAATAAGTTTTTGTTCTTTTTTTTCCATTTCAACTTTCTTTCCGCCCCTCCCCCACCCCCACCACACACAATCCATGTCTTTCTTTGTTTGTTTTGAGTGTCCAACATTTTTTGGATGTGTTTTGGTGCCCAGTTGTCATTCTACATTGGATCTCAAAACTAGAAAGTCACAATAATGGAATTCGAATTCACAAAAGATGTGCTGCTGCTGCTGTCCACTCACTCACTGGTCAAGATCTTCAATGAAGGATGGAAAGATGTTTTTTCCCCTCCCTCTTTCTACTTCTCTCTTCTCTTCTTGTCTTGTTTTGTCTAAATGAAATTAAATGACACTTCAATATCAAACGATGGGTACATTTGAAAATGACAGAAACAAAAAAATCCCCGAGGTTATTTGACGACATTTGGTGAAAGATGCGTTTTCAGAATGTCTGGCCGTATGTTTCATGATTTAGTACTCTGATGGCGGTAGAACGACGACAATAACAACAACAACAACAACCAGAATTTCAATTTGAAAAATTTCTGTGCAAGCAGCAAAAAATGCCTGTAACAGAAGGACAAAAGTGTAATTGCTACATTTAAAAAATGCATTATCAAAACTCCAAAATATAAACCCAATAACAATTGCAGTGCATTCTGGTGTAGGCAGGTGAAAACTAGTTGAGAAGCAAGATGGCGTCTGTTGAGGTGACACATAAAACCAAGGTACAATTTACAAATCTCGACGTAAAACTGTGTTTCCTCACAGAGAGTGACACTAGTGTAGCCTGTGTTGCCGCCATTGTCTTCTAAAAGTGTTGCTGCTCCTACTATGGTTTGGCAATTCCAAAGGCGCTCCAAAACAAATTCAAAAAGGACATTTGGCACTTGACCTTCAACTTGCCCAGGGTTCTTGAGAGCACAGGCTGCGGCCAAAACTAAAAACCCTGTTCTAGACCTAAAAACAAAACTGAAGTTTTAAAAGTTTAAGGCCTAAGTTTTTCTTTGTTATTCTTGTCGAAAATTATCTATGATGAATTTTACTACATTTAAGAAGAATGTTTATTTAAACCATTCAAGTGTGGAACTATAATGTGATTTGATAAGATGGCACTTTATTCCTAAGGGCTGCTTGTTTTTTTTTCTGTTATTTTAAGATATGAACTTTGTTCAGATTTCAAACTATGAATATTTAATATCCGACATCCATTTTGAATTATAATGAGTTTTTTAAATGATTTTTTTATTGATGATTACCTATTTATTTTCCTTTTTTTTTTTTTTTTTGCTTTTATCGGGATAAAAAATGACCTCGGAATTAACCCAGGATGATAAATGTTCTGAAACATTTATTTTGGACAACACTCTCTCATTGTGATACATGACATTCCTGAGATAAACTGCTGAGTCATCTTTTTAACAACTGTCTTTTAGCAGCTCCAATGGCTCATGCTCCGTCGTTTACATGGTGTAAGGTTGTGAACCCTATTTATAGGATTGAAGTTTCCTTTATGAAGTCTCTGGGGGAATGGCTCACTACAGCTACCAAGGGTCATTAAGTTTAGGTTAGATTCGGTTTGGTTACATTAGGTTTCATTAAGCTATGTTAGGTAAGGTTCAGTTCGGTAAGGTTAGGTTAGATTTCATTAAGTTAAATTAGGGGAAATGGTTATATTTTTTGGTAGCTGACATAGTGATCCAAGTAGCTGTTCTTCCCCTGGTAGCTGTTCTGAGCTTTGATAGCTGTAGTGAACCACAACCGATGATACGTGTATGACAAACTTTAATTTCTTGTACACCAATGGAAGCATTCATTTATCGAAATATGAACGCTTTTATTTGTGTACATGTAAAGGTCAGTATGTTTCATACACATATGGCGATACACGTGTCCTTGTCTGATAGGGTTGGTGGATTGGAGTCAGATTATTTCGTCCTTCGCTTTCATTTCGTGCAAATTGCACGACGGGTTGTTGTTCCACTTCAATGTATTTGCAGCCACACGAAAACAGTGGGTGGTAAATTTGGTAAGTGATGCAAAAATGCGATTTTGAGACCCTCAACATCAATCAATTTAAATCAAACTTAAACAAACAAAAACGAATAATCTGAAGAAGAAGAAGAAAAAGAAAAGTTTTATGTTATGTTTGGCCAATGAGAATATCTGTCTCTCTTTGCATTATGGGTAAGTTGTAAACTCATACTGGATATGCTTTCAAAATGTTATGCTTGGCGTAGATAATTAACTCTTAATGTAATTTAACGAACCATTGTCCTGTAATTAATCCTAATTTACGTTTGGCACAAACCCAGTTAAACTCAAAAACTCACAAGTTTCTCTCTCTCTCTCTCTCTCTCTCTCTCTCGATTTTTACTTTAGGGGGATTTGGATGAGGAGGAGAGTGTTTTTAAAGGGGTTTGTGGGGTGGTGTCTTATTAGGGGGTGTCTCTACACTTTTGACTTCATATTCAACTGGACAACATAGTTAAATATGAAAAAAGAGATAACTTGGTTCTGTTTTTGTAATTGATGGAAAGAGAGAGAGAGAGAGAGAGGCTCCAATTTTTCTAAGATTTTCAACATCTGGAGTCTTTTTTAGAAAAACTTTACAATATTTTATTCAGCTTTATTTATTGTTAGGTTTTATTTTACAAAAGGTGTGAAGTGAACTCGAATAGTTCATCTTTTAACACTTAAAAATATGGGAAATGGCAGAGGAGGTTTTTTTTTGGGGGGGGGGGGGGGGTATTTTATCCTGGTTGAAAAATAATAGATGTAAAGATGGATGTTTAAAGAAGATCTAATGTTGGTTACTGTGAATTGCATCAATTGAAGACACCTGCCTTTTTTCCCGTAATAACCTTAAGGGGTACTACACACTAGGATCGATTTTTTGTTGCGATACGCAGAAGGAGGAATTTGACCAAGTCCTTTTTCTTATTATATAATAATGTCTTTAACTATTAAGAGGTCAATGATTCTTCTTTTATATTTCGTGTAATGTAACTGGTCAATGTTACCCCTTGTTCTTTTTTTTTAAGGAAGGATGGAGTTCTTCTTATCACCACCCACACACACTTCATCTTGACACGATGGTCATTTCGAATGGTCACTAATACTTACACACGTGACCTGCCTAGTGAATCTTATCCCTATACCTCCTTTTTCCTTCCATATAACTCACTTAGAAAAAAAGAAAAAAATCAAATGAACCGCGTAACTACAATGGATTTTCGGCATATTTTGTTGCAACCTTTACGAACTTTTTTTTTTGTTGTAATTCTATAAAAGAAATTCTATTTTCATATTTGTTAAGTATTTAAACTGCTAAAAGCTTCTTGAACTGTAGTTGTTTTGGTTTTCTCAAACAAAATAAAGAGAAACTTGAAAGTGTTTTAGAAACTAGAAGGGTAGCTCATTTAATTAATTAAGGATGTTCTCACGTTGATATTTTTTTAAAATAAACTTTTAATGTCAATTTGAAAATGATCCAACTTTAAGCAGACGATTTTTGTCTATAAACCGTTTATTTGGAAAGATGTGTTAAGTGATTGAGCTACAGGTACCCGTTCTAGTTTCTAAGACACTTTCAATTTCACTTCAGTGTTGCTCTTCTGAAATCACACCTCTTCATGAAACATGTTTAGTTAAAAATGGCTGTTATTTAACTCTTGTGATTTTGTTGGGCTTTTTGTTCTTCTACGTAATGATTTTGAGGGATTGGATTTTGTTGTTGGTTTTTTTGTTGGTTGGTTATCTTCTCGGGTATTTTTTTTGTTTCCTGTGAAATCCACCTCTGCATTTCCGTTCTAACTCTTACACAGACCTACAAGTGGGTGTATTGTAATACAGGTATTTGGTTAGTTTTGCGTTGTTTTTGGGAGGTGTTACCCATTTCCGTCATGTTCTCTCTTTTCCTTTTGTCTTCCACCTAATTACATTGTTCTTGTTTTTTTTTCCATTTGACTCTTCTTACTGTGTAGTGTAGCTACCACCTGAAACAACAGGTTCTTTTCTATTGTTGTGGTAGATCCTTGCGGTAGTTCCTATCACTGTGTTTGAAGTCATCTAGTACTTTATCACATTGCAGTATTTTGGCACAAATTAATTGTCTAAACAATCAATTAAAATTACTAATTACAATTACAATTAGTACTCTGCTAGCAGCCAAATAGGCCTATGGCAGAGAGATATAAAAGTCCACATGCAGCATTAAGCATTGTCGTATTTTATGGGAGTCATAATTTTGTTTTGTTTTGACAATGCATATATTTGCAGCATTAAAAAATATTGAAATTGTTGTTGGGTTTATATCATTAGGATTTTATATTTTCTGGTTTTGACAATGCATTTTCTATGCTGCACTTGGACTCTTGTCCCTCTGCCATAGGCCTTTATGGCTGCTTGCAGAGTAATTTTTCAAATCAAATCAAAAGCACATTTAAAAACAAAATTAATAAACGATTATCAATCGCACAAAACAAAATTATCTCTGGCATTCACCACTTCTTCCTCAGGAAGAGAGCTCCACTGTCTTATAACTTCTATTGGGGAAAAAAGACCAATAATATGAATCTGTCTTAGCAAAAATTTCCCTAATTTTCTTAGAGTGGTCAGCCCTGATGAATATCACTGGACTGCGGTTTAGAACAATGACCACGTGTAATTATTCCAAACAATTTCAAACTTAACTCAGCCCTTCGATGTGCCATTGCTATGCCATTGTAGCACTGACAGCATCTCAGTGACACTATCTGTCAATTTGTGCCTGGGCCACAAACAAACCTATAAGCTGCCTTACGCTGAACCATTTCAACTGAATGAGTGAGTGCGACAGGGGTGAGGATTCCATACACTGCAGCAATACTCAAGATGAGGCCGAACCAATGCTTGATAGGCACTAATTTTATCTTGTTGCGCATGTTCATAAATATAAATAAAATTACAATTACTAAATTTTTTCAGAATTTACAATTTTGAATTACACAAATCAGACGAGAAATGACCGAATCATGTGCATAAAATGTACCTGGAGGGTCATTTCAAAAAGTTAAGATAGTCATATGATAGTCATGTCATATCTAGTTCATAACCTTGTAACAATAGCAAAAAGGTAATTAAAAAACTTTACTAAATGACAAAAATACTGTCATATGTGTATCATGTTTATGGTTAGAAATATTTTTCAAAAAGTTAATTACAATTAGAATTACACCATTTTAAAAAATTTGAATTGTTTATTTTCTGAAAATGTAATTCATTACGTTAGACGTAACATTCTAAAATTAAGCTGAAATTATTTCTAGAAGGTTTTTCAACAAGCGCTTGAAAGATTGCAAGCTCAATTTCTCATCTTTACAGCTTCTCGATGCAATTTCAACTTAACGAATATACATGTAATTGCTTTAACAAGCTCTCAAGCTAAATTCCAAATGTAGTTATCAAGCTAGCATTTAGCTTGCAAATGCTTCAAGCACTTTTAGGAAAGCATCTATTTGTAGTTTCAGCTTTAAAATGGTAACATGAAAGCCTTTTTTTTTCTGTTTATCTTTCACATGAAGTTGTGTAACTACATGGAGCCAAACTTAATTGTTTTTGCTTGCAAGAACAACACACAAAATCCAATCACTATTTGAGGTTATTGTGTTGTTGTTGTTGCTGCTCTTTTTGGGCTTTTTTTTTACTGTTGTCATTTCTTTCTTAGTCTTCTTCTAATTTGACTTAATGTCAAGTCATAAACTTTAATGTCACTGATCAGTTGAACTAAAATAAGTGGGTTGGACATTGTAGGACATTGTGTGTTCTCCAACCTAAGGATGAAATGATCAGGTGACCAGTCAATAAGAGAGATGGACAGACCAAGATAACGTACTGTATATATAGGTAGTCATTTTCAAACAAACTTGTCGTTTTGATGAGGGATTTTTTTTTCTGTTTCAATAAGGGTTTCATTATAATTTGGTATAAAAAACAGTTGTTTCATTTTTAATGTTGCAAAAAAAAAGAGTGAACTTTATGAGTTGGTTGTTAGTGGTGGCGCTTTAATTATACATTATGTTGGTTTAAATTGGTTACAAAGTAGTTTGTGTCGTTTATTGTCGTCATTAGACTTTTTGACTGTGTGTGCCACCTGATAAAGATAATGAAGGTTTTGCGTTTATTGTATCATTTCCTGTTATATCGTATTTTCCACACTAGAATCATGAATTATGAATCATTTTTTTTAGGGGGAGTTCTCTTATTTCCATTTGTTTGGGTTGAAATTGAGGGATGGTTCTCTCCTCCCCCCTTGTTGGTAGGCAATCAATGCTTGGTTTTACAATTTTGAAAAGTGGGAATTTGTAGGTTTGAAACCCCGGTTGGACTCTTTTTTATGGTTTGAACCCAAGCGCACCTTCAACTAATTAGTTTTGACGATGTTTTTTCAACGCTATTTGAATAAATCTCAAAAATAATGTTAACAATATTAACTACTGGATGTGTGGGGTAACAACAGAGAGAAAAAAAAATAACAGATGAAGATATACATTACACATGTACTATGTAAAAGAAAAATAGAATAATTAGAAATTAGAAAAAAGAGTGAATACGTTAAAACATCTTTATGATAATAACTTTCAAATTAAATTTAAGATCACTTTATTAGGCAATGTTACAATAAAGACCATAACTAAGACCACACAGTTCAAAGTTCAAACAAAGATTTACTCAAAAGGTAAGGATGGTGGCCTTTACAGGGCTTGGCATTCCTGTAGCTGTTTTAATTAAAAAGTTGAATAACTGAACGCATTCATTTGTTGTTTAGTAAGAATGTAGTAGAACACAACATTCTTCCTCAGCTTTTTTTTAAAAAATATTTTTCTTGGTTTAAAAAGGTTATTTAACGTACGGTAAGTATTGTATAAATATAAATATGAAAGATTTAGAAAGACGATTTAGACGATGAAACATTTATTTTTGATTAACCATTCATGTTTGTTTTAGCTTTAGGAGTTTCTCGTTTTAGACACATCTTTTTTTTTTTTAGAATGTTCAAATGAAAATGGGGTTTTTTGTGGTTTTGTGTTGGAGGATTCTTCTTCTTTTACTGTCCATTAGACACAACTTTTATAATAAACATGGACATTGAACAATATTTGACTGAAAATAGCAACAGCATCATCCATTTTGCCTTCGGGGACATTTGATGGTTACCAATTGGACCAAAGGAATAAGGAAGACCAATTAGGGTTGGTTTAGTCTGAGATTGCAATTGTAGATAACAATATATAGGAAGAGGAGGAGGGAACCGTTGAATTTCTACTTTGAATGGAGGAAATTCAAGCGAAAGACGGTTTTATTTAGGTTCGAAATGGCGGCCATCTTTGTTTTCGATGATTCAGCCATTTTAGTTGTCAGTCCTTTTTTTTGACGAGATGTTAGGGATAAAATTCTGCTTCGTTTTAATTCGCATTTTGTTTTAGATTCAGTTATCTTATTTATCAATCTGTCAAAGAGACTAGAAGGACCATTTTTGGTTAGATTATTATGTTTTCAATGAGAATTTCTTTGTTGTTATTTCTCTCTTTGTTTTGTGTATCAACTGATTTTTATCTGAAAACAAATTACACGAAATGTTTCTTCAGAAAAGTTTAATCCGATAAAATCTTTGTTCTAAGTTTCTTTTTTTATTATTTGGCCCCTGAAGGAGTTATTTTTTATATTATTTTGTAAAATACAAAGGAAATCTCATTTTCTACTTTATTTCTTCACGGTGTTAAAAGCAGGCTGAAAGCGACTATCAGCTTTAAAACTCTTAATTCACTGTAAAGTTGGTTGCGTTCAGTTTCTTAGCCGCTTTCTAAAATCTTCTTCAGAGGCTTGCGAATATGTATGGCACGCCATTTATGTCACAAGTTCAAAAATTATAATTTATGGATTTTCAACACTGTCAGTTTTTTTAATATGCTATTTTAAGTGGCTCGCGAGCCGCATCATTTTAATTACACTTTAAAGTTGTTGGTTGCCATTTTTTTCCTCATATCTAAAATAGCAGGAAAGAAGTGAGATTGGAGCTATTGAACCTCAACTGATCAATCAAAAAAAATGTTACGACTTTTTGTGTTCATATTTACTTTTTACAAACTGCTTTCGAGTTTGAAGTCAAATTTCAACGTCAACATTTTTCATTTTAAATTTCTTGGTTTCTGAACTTGGACATTTGACCTATTGGTGTTCATATTGAGGAATACAGACAATTAATTGGCCGGAGGTCGGTAGTGGTTGAACGTTTTTTTTTAAAATTTATTTGCCTCACCGTAAGGGTCTGGTACTTTATTTACCTCAATGGCCTGGTGAAGTTTGTGGATATTATTGGTCTGGTGAGTTTTGTGGACCTCATGGCTTCGTGGGCTTAGCATACAATAAAGTATGGTTTTCGACTTTATAGAGGAAGGGCCAGATGACGCAATCCTTTGCCTTGATGTTTTTTATTTTATTTTTAGCCTTTGCTTGGTATTTTAAGGATTTTAGTTTTTGCTAATGAGTCAAGACATGAAGAATGCTTTTAGGGCATTTCAGTTCTTGTTGCAATTCCGCATTTTGACATTTTCTCATTTTTTTATTTTGTTATTTTTGCATAAATTAGCAACATTAGTTATTAGCTTTTGTGCATTAATTAGATTGTGGTTTACCAGATGGGCCTTTGAAAACAGGGTTTTTAATTTATTTATCTAACTTAAAAATCCCTTTGATACACAAAAAGCAAATAAAAGAGAGAGTGAGCTTTTTGAACTTTGTTAATTATTGACATTTTTATCAATATATATTTTTGCTTTCAATGAAATTGGCTCTGATTTTATTCAGAGCCACCGTAGAATTTGAGGGATTAAAATCTCTTTTTTTAGGTTTTCATTTTAAATGCAAAACAAACTCAGCACGGGTCCAATCAACTCTTTTCATTGAGGACCTACTTTTTTTATCCAAGTGAAA
Source organism: Brachycybe producta (assembly GCA_036925085.1). Taxonomy (NCBI): domain Eukaryota; kingdom Metazoa; phylum Arthropoda; class Diplopoda; order Playtdesmida; family Andrognathidae; genus Brachycybe; species Brachycybe producta. Next base: position 87,842 of record JAUPFP010000030.1, read on the forward strand.
AAATATAGGGTTTCTGGTTTTTTTTTCCGTCGTCGTCTTCTGTAGTTTTGTTTTCTTTAAAAGCAAAGGGTGGTCTTTTAGAAACTAGAATAAAAAATATAAAGAAAATCCAATTTCACCCTTCCCCCCCCCCTCCAAAAAAACACCAAAAGTAAATCCTATTAGCTTTATAATGAAACAGATACAAATAAAATTTTCAGATTTACAGATAAATTTGAGAGAGAAAAAAAGTGCTATGTGCTTGTTGCTATTTAAAATGGCGGGTTTTTTTTGAAAAACTTAATTCCTTTAAAATTAAAACCAATTGGATTAGTTTAGTTTTGTCCATATGTCAGTGTTTTATTTTTATTGAGAAGGATATTTAATGGGCGCGGCGCGAAAAACGCGCAATAACGCGAATAAGCTGTACATAGAGAATACATCTATATATTCCTCTCAATTAATTGTCTGTTGGAACATGATATAATTCTAAGCCTTTTTATATCGATCCATAATGTGATCGATATTATTAGTTCGGGGGAAATATCTTCTACTTCGACATGACAAAGACACCAATGAATGATTTGCCCCAAAGAATTGAAGAAAGTGGGCGGGGCGGGGAGACGAACATCTGAAAAGTATTTAAAACATTAGTTGACTCAGTGAAGTCGTTTGATTTACGTGTCTGTGACATGTCACACGTCGGTCTGTCGTTATGAACATGACAAGTACAGGTGACACAAATCATTCTGAATGAATTTGCGTCACCATTTCAGTACTAATTAAGTTTTATTATTTCTAGTTTGTCTGAGAATTTATTCACATTCTCTCTCTCTCTCTCTTTCTCTCTCTCTTTCTCTCTCTCTCTCTCACACACACACACACTGAAACTTTTGAAAAAACATGCAATGATAATACGATATGCAACTAAATGAAAATTCGTTTGCAACAGTTGCATATAATAAACTTATGTACACATGTTTGAAATTAACTTGAGTTGCGAAGTTAACAAACGAAGTTGCAACATTTTATAGAACATCTTGTTGATTGTTTCGAGTAATAAAACAACAACAGCAGAAAATTTGCAAAACTTCATTTTTTTTAAATGTGATAATGAAAATTTATCACATTTGTAGTCAGTTGTTTCCTTTTGTGATGAGCTTTTTAAAGGCAGTTAGAAATATTTCAAATGTAGACCCCGGATTCAAATAAAACCAAACTGGAGGTTCTAAAACTAGGAACTCTCGTTTGGTTTTATTTAACGTCATTGCTTTCAATTTCTAAACGAATCCGATTTCAGAAAAAAATGAATTTTTCTTTGAACGTTCAGAAAGAAAAAAAAAAGATTAATAATTAAATTTTCCCTTTTCTACTCTGGATACATTTTCAGTGAAGTAGACCTACCTCACTGTGACGTCATCTAGATTTTAGTTTAACCCTAACTTATGAATAACAGCAGCTGTGATGATAGATGAGACAAATAAGACAGATGCAATATATTTAACATGAAAATGAGTAGCTGTATCACAACCATATTTTAAACACACACACACGCCATGTAATCATATTTATATATGACATAGAACAGCTTGCTTTTTATGATATTTTATTCTTAATTGTTGATTTAACCGTCGTCGATTTATGATCTACAAAAACCTCACTGATAAAAGTTAATCACTTGTGCATGTTGCTGTTACTCCTAACTACCGTTGTTCCCGCAACCTCATTAAGTAAATAAAGCCAATCACTACGACAGGCAATTAGAAATCGGGACATACAGAAGTTGGCTCCGCCCTTTTTATGACGACCGGCAACTTCTAATTGGTTGGTTATGTAGTCTGACGTCACATGCTCCGCCCTTTTCAACGTCGAACCACACAACAAACCTATTAGAAGTTGCCGGTCGTCATAAAAAGGGCGGAGCCAACTTCTGTATGTCCCGATTTCTAATTGCCTGTGTAACCATGTGGCTTAATTTATCAACTACAACACTGTTTTATGTTGTTGCAAACAGTTGAGTTGTGCATCAGGGTTGAGTTGTGTTGTCACTCAAGTTAACCAACTGACGAGGTTGCAAACTATCAGATTGACTCTTGTTTCAAGATTAGCTGCTCCACCAAACACATTTCGATGATGGTTATTGGGTTTCTATTTTGTGGGTTCTGACAATGCATTTCGCATGCGGCAATTGGACTTTTGTCTTTCTGCCACAGGCCTTCTCCGCTGCTTATCGAATAGTTTTTCAAATTAAAAAACTCTCTGAACAGGGTTCCGAAATTTCTTAACCGTTTAAAACAAAAGGTTTCTTTGTCTATACTTTTGTTGTAGCTACTTTTTGGTCAAACAAGATGGTTTAGTACACTTTTTGTTTAACCCCCCAAAGCTTAAAAAGTTAAGAGAAAGAAGATTTCTACTTTAATTTTAACATATTATGATGGCGTCAATCAAAAGCTTAAAAAAATCTTATCAAAAACATGTGGTTTGTAGCCTCCTCCACACATGAAATGAAAAGCTGAGATCCAAATTAATGTCTATATATAGGGCTTCTTATATTTATTATATAAAAAGAGAGAGAAATGTTTTTCTTTTGGTTTTTTCTTCTTCTTTTGTAAAATGTCACACGTAAAATTAAGCGCCATTTGTTGTTCAGAGGCGGTGGTTATCTTATAAGAAGCTTAAAACATCCTTTAGAAGTGAGATGAAAAAGGTGATTTTTTGATAAAGAAAATAAAAATAAAAAAATCTTTTGAAAAAGTTAATTAATGACTGCCTGACTTAATTCAATGCCCTAAAGAAAGATTCTGAGAAGACAAACACCAGGTGGCGTACCTAAAACGCGTCCTTTCTTTCTTAGAAAGATTATTATTTCAAAAACTATAAAAAATATTACATTTTTAATTTTATATTTATATATTATTTGTTACAAAAAAAAAACTCATCCCATTTGGTCAAAAACTAACAATGTTATTGAATTTTGTAAATTTGTTCATGTTTCAGTTTTTGAAACAATAAATTATGTTACATTGTAAATAATTATCTAAAATTATAAAAGTTGGATATTTTATAGTTTTACAAAAGAAATTATCAAGAACTCAGGAACATGTGACCAAAAATAAGACAAAAAATGTGTCACAAATAGTTAGTAGCACATTATAAAAGATAAATGTCACAAGAAAAATTTCACATTTCCCCTATCGACATGCTGTATACTTACTTCAACGGATACAATGTGACTAAGCCTGAATTAAAGCCAAGACACTTGAACTCTCTGAGAAGGGTCTTCAAGTAGAACAACAAACTATTGTATTATTGAAGTAATGCTTAAACAGGGGTGTTTTTTTTTTTTCAATATTAGAACCCCTGATGGCAATAAGAGTTCAAGAGTTAAGGAATCTAACCTTCAGGGTATTATTCGAAGATAAAGTAGAAACATAAGCAGATTTTGCTTGTAATAACTTATAAACCTAAAAAAACCAAGATGGACGAGAATTTAAAATAATGTCTGTAGGTATTTTCCATATAATGCACATTCCTTTTGCTGGAACAATTCTCAAAGACTTTTCTTATATTGTACAAGTGGGGAACATTAAGAAGAGAGTTTAGACAGAAGGAGAAGAAGAAAAAAAAGGCAACACCAGGGTAAACATACTTCCCACTAGCAGTCCCGATCTCTCTGTCTATCTTTGTATGTCTGTCTCTCTCTCTCTCTCTCAATATCTCTATCACTCTCTCCTTATATTGCTTGACACCAACAAAGCAACCATCAAACCATAAATAATGCACTATGATTACATACAGAAGACTGAGCATGATTATAGTTGTGTATTTGTATTTGTGTGCCTCTTCTAGTATATACATCTATGATGATGATGATGATGATGATGATATAAAGTGAGGCGCCCTGTTGTAATAATAACAAAGTGTATGGTGTTTATAGGTCGCCCCTACCCCACTCCCCTTAAACCTTCCTTTACTTGGCTCAATGATAAATTCCGCTTAAGATTGCAGAACTGTGTGTCCCACACATGTATTATGTAAAAACATACACAACATACAAATAAGGAGACAAGAATATTTGGAACAAAAATACACAAGAAAGAAACCAAGAAGATGCAAATAAATGTAATTGTATTGGTACTGGTGGTACTGATATACACACATATACTCTATATAAGATGGTAAAAAGGATTTATTTCATTTCCAAAGAGAAAAAGCAACTTGTAGACTTTTTAAACTAACATGAACCATCGCCGCCGCCACCGCCATGCTGGTCTTTGAAAGACACATTTGGTTAAAAATGGATACTTAAACAGACATACATAAATGTGTTATGTACGTTTGTAATATGACATTTTAATTCAGCCCAAAAATGCACTTTACATTCTATAACTAAATTATAAACCAAGTGTCCTCCTCCTCCCCTTTTTCCTTCTTTTCTAATGAATTTATTGTTCCCATAAACATAATTTAGTTTCTACTCTTGTATTATAACAGAACAAGAGGAGGGAGGAGGCTATTTGTGCATTTATAACATTCTAAAGCCTGTGTCACACTATAAAGTATGTTCATTTTTTTACATAAATGGCGCCTCATACCATAGGAGTTGTATGAATAAAACTACTTCTAAAATGTCTTTGGAATTACTCGAATCATAGCATGGTGTATGATTACAAATGATGATGAGCCATGAAAGTCGAACGAATTTTAACTACTAAATTAGTGTAAAAGCAGCAGTTGATAGGAAATACTGAATGAACTGAACAGTTGAGTAAAGATGCATTATGGGTAATGACAACCCACTAGCGTTTGCCCATTAGAATTAGCAGAGCGCATGCGCATTACCGTCCTATCGTTTATATTGGAAAACTAACCTAACCTAACCAAACTTATAGTGAACGTCTCATCGGCAGTTTCCATTGGTGATCAATAGATGGCTCTGCTAACGCAAATCTGCAATCACTTTCCTATATAAAACGATAAGATGGTAATGCGCATACGCTCTGCTAATTCTAATGGGCAAACGCTAGTTGACAAACCTAAGCGCCCCACCCCCTATATATCTTTGGTGAAAAATTCACTCCTGCAGGCAATCAACGAAATTCCTAGTAATAAAGGTCATACCAATCAGGAAAAAGCAAAGGTTTTTTTAAACTTTGAAGTTAGTTTAAAATGCATCATCAACTTGCACTAATTGAACACACGCCACTGCATTATGACCTCAGTGTTGTTGTGCGCAATCAAAGTATAAAAGGTAAGATACAGAGGTGGCGGTGGTGACTCAACTACGAGCTCTTACTATGGAACATTTCGTGCTAAAACTGAGTGTCAGCCAATAGAGGGTGCAAATATGACTTAAGTACTTCCGTTACAATAGGGTTCAATAGGCGTACCAAAAAAAATGGCTGACATTTTAGGCAAGATGTAGTCCTTCAATCTTCAAAAAGCAGATGATTGGCGGGTTTTTAAAACATGGGAGTTCCTTTACCTTTATAAATTTACCCAGCTTAAACTCAAGCCTAAAATTTCTTCTTGAATTTGGGCCTTAGTTCAAAGACTGTTTGCACTGATTGCCTATTTTCAGGGATTTTTTTTAAGTATGACAACATGTCTTTTACTTTTTATGGGTTTGTCTTCTTAACTTCTGTTTTCCGACCATTCACGTCAATCATTTTCTGAAAATTTATTTAAAAAATCCGCGTTTTTCTGAGTTTGGAAAAATACGACTTTGAAAATTGGCCTATAATTAGTTCTAAATTACATTAGGTGAATTTTGTGGGCATTGGGTGTAATGATATGCGAAAACAACTAATCAATTTAGCAGAATTTGATTTCGGCCTCAGTTATGAGTCCAAACATATAAGAAGACACTGTCAAATTTGAAAAATCAGCCGTTTTTCAAAGTTACTAGCCAATTCGTAAAAATAATTGTGAAGTTAATATTGAACATTAACAATGTAAAAAGCCTATGTCAGAGGGACTGTTTAAAAGTTCAAAAGCACTATAAAAATTCACTATAAACGATTACCTTTTACAACCAACCATAATTTCTTTATGCAAATATTTAATTCAACCAAAAAAAATGGCCATTTTCAGTCAAAGAACTCATTAGTCCGTGCAATAACTGGATTTGATGCTAGTTTGACCTGTAGCCTCTCGAAATTAACCTTTAACCTGGTTCTTTGACTGAAAAAGTATTTTTCTAGTTGTCTTCCAAATATTAAATTCAGAACTCTTTCTAGAAATATTGTTTGACATTTTTCTAAACCATTTTTGCGAGATTTACAATTTTCCGAATTGGCAATTTTGCAGAATGACTAATTGTAATTTCGGATTAAACTCTGAATGGGCCGCCAATTCTAAAAATGTAACGGGAGCCCTCTAGTTATATTATTTAATAGACAACTAAGTTATATCCTTGTTGTTTTAATTCTTGGATTTTCATTTGTCATTTGTGATCTTTTTATATTTGAACAGAGAAACCGAGAGAGAAGTTTCAGTTTCCTTCTTCAAATTCTATTTTATTATAAAACCCCCTACCCTCTACCCAACCCTCATATCCTCAATGTTCGTTTGTATTTTTAGATGTTTTTGGTAATTTAATAATATTATGGAAAACTGAAAGTGTTTTTTTTTCTCTCCTTCAAACGGTTATTTGACTTTTATTAATGATATATTAAACTTGAAAGTATATTACATTCAAGTTGCCTGAGTTTAATGAATAAATATATGGGGGCAAAGGGATGATAGGAAATGGGTTGTTGTTGTTGTTGTAGTAAGGAAGCCCTCTGGGTCTATAACTTTCTCTCTTTTCTACTGAGGTGATTATTGAGTCTATATGGAGGAGGTCTATGAAACTTTCGAATCAATGCATGTTTTGCCTCCTCCTCCTTCTAAAATATGTATATTATATTATATATTATGTAACATTATGTTTTTTAAGTACATGTTACATTTTTGTGAAAGACAACATCAAAAGGGGAGAAAATGTTAAGGAAAAGGTTTTAACGTTTGAAATGGGACTAGAAAGACGACAGCCAATTGAAATTCATCCATCAATATATAAAAGTGTGTATCAATTTTCACATTCTGCTAGTATTTCTTATTAATAAAAAATATTGTGTTCAAATTTCATAAGCTTATTTATAGACATCATTTGTCAGGTTATTTTACTCCGTGTTTAAACTCTTGTTGTAACATAAAAAAAGTATCTCTCTATTAAATGAAAAGATCCTTGAGGTTATAATAATAATAATAATAATAATAATAAAAACCTTATACTTTATATAATAATGGGATATGGAGATAAAAATGTGTGTATTTATTTTTTATAGATTTATTTATAAGAACGAACGAAGGTAAAATTACGGCATTTTCAGACCATTACTAAGTTTGTTTTGTGTAGCAACTTTATTGTGGTTACATATTAAGGTGTGAATTCAAGAAAGGAAACTGAAGACTTGAACTTCAAGTTTGAACACTCAGAACAAAACTTCATCTTAGTTAATATTGAGTTTTCTTTGAACACAGGTTTTGTATGTTAGAACCCTGCTGAAGGGATTGCAGTCAAAGGTCAAATGACAAGTTTCTTTTTTTTTTAATTTGGGCCTAAGTTCTAAATGGACCAATTAGAAGTATAAGTGGATAATTGAAGGAACGCAAACTTATATTTTGTGTACGAAAATTGTTCCATTTTGCCAATAGCCTAATTACAGTCATAATGGTTATCAATATATTGGAGTTTTTAAAGAGCGAATTAGAGATGTACGAATATGAGACACAGCACGGTTCAGTCCAGCCCATAGAACGTTGCAGTCCACCAGGACCATGAGGTCCACAAAGCGCACTAGGCTCATGGGCTCAATTGTAGGTCTCTAAAGTGAATCATTTCACTGTGTTAAATAAACGAAAAAAAAATGGCATCTTAAAAGAGGAGCCAATTATAAAATGGATTAGGTTTGCAAAATGGTAGATTTTGTTGTTTTTGTTGTTGTTGAAGCTTTAATGCAAACATAATCTAAACATTTATTCCATTGTACTTCATTGCGTGTGTGTACTTTAATATTGAAACACACCAGGAAAAAAAAACCTCCCAAGATTCCATTCTAGACATTCTTTTTTATAATTTATACACAATATATTCATATTGTGTGTGTTGTAATTTGAACACGCATTTTATAAGCACAATCATCCATCATCATCCAAAATTTGAAAATAGCTGTCACAATATTTGGAGATGAAATGGCGTTTCATTAGAAACGCCACAAATTAAATGTTTTACATTATTAAAAAAAAAGATGAGAATTCACTGGAATTGTTAACACCAAGTGATATTAAAAATGGGGGAGGAGAAGGGATTTGGGGCCATTGTTGGTTTATTATAGGTTACCACTTGTTACTGGGAATGTAGAGATTAATTATGGCGAGAGGTTTTTTTTTCTTCAAAAATATATAATTGGATCAAAATATGAAATGTTTTCACTGTATGAAAATGTACTCTTATTATACACACAATATTAAAATTATTTATTGTTGCTTTTGCCCATTTAATGTGATTTTCAAGCTTGAAGTCATTAATGATCGTCCATCCATGTGGTTTTTTTGATTAATATAGTTTGCAAATTGCTCATAAAAGGGTGGCTTTAATGGGCTTACATAGGAATAGTGGTGGTGATGATGATATCCTCTATGGGAGGAGCCACCTCCTCCTCGAAATTCACCGTACTTCAAAAAATTGTAAATCCTCTTGACATCGGATTTTGATCGGCCTTTGTATATCATCTACTCTGCATGTTGTGTAATGAATAAGACCAGGTGTTGTTGACATAACAAAAAAAAGCAGGAGGGTGATGATGATGATGATGATGAAAGTGAATCGAATGTGAATATATGGAGAAGAAAAAGAACTTTTTAGTATAAAATAGAGAAATTTACATGAAAAAGATTCTCTCTTTGATGAAAAGAGAGCCACCTCCTCCTACATTATAGGAGGTTTAAGTGGGCCACCAAGTGTGCCAAAAATGGTAATTCAACAAAAAAAAAAAGTTTAATGCAAACAAACAAATAAGTTTTAAGTGGATTTGCTGTTTCTCTCTATTGTTGAAAGTGACATCATTTCACTAAAGTTTTCTAGTTTATAAGGAAAATGGTTGGATGGTCACATCTTGTTTCTACATTTCTGAATGTGGACATCACAGCTCTTTATGTACTTAACAAGTGCCTGAAAAGCCGGATGGTGAAGTGTGTTTTAATGTATGGATGGGGTATATGGGTACTTCATTTTCTGCATGGTCATTGGTCAGTCAGTCTTTCTCTTTCTCTCTCATTCACTCTTCACTATATAATACATGTAACACAGATAGAAAGAGAGAGAGAGGGATTTACAAAATTTACAAGTTTACTTTTAAAATGTGTTGAGTTTTACTTCTCTTTTTCTCTATTAATTTTTAGAATTCTCATACATTTTGTGTCTCTCGGTTTTCTGAATGTGAAAAACATCATGTCACCCCCCCCCCCTTCTCCAAACATACAAAAGCGTAATTTTACTCTTGAAAATGACATAAAACTGATATTTGGGGTTGGAATTTGTAGATGTCCACAACATCTGTGACACATAAACATAAACATGGTTAAGTTAAGCATCACTTAAAACTTTCATAATGGCGACTGTTGATTCGTGTAAAAAGTCGCTTTTACACGCTTCACTCACTCACTCAACTAAACTACACTTGACTTATGCATTTTTGAGTACTTTTAAGTGAAGTAAGTACTTTTCGAAAAGTTCTCTCGTCTATCTGGAAAGGAAAAATTGTCTTAAGGTGGTTTTCAAGTGGAAATTGACCCTCAGAAGAGCAAAAATGGAAAGAAACTTGAAACCAATTCAACTGGTTCACTACAGAAAGTTTATTTTAATATCAAAATCAAAATACTATTTTAAGCGATGCAGCTGCCCTTCTAGTTTCTAACACATTTTAAATTACGAAAACTTGAATATGTTTTACAAACTAGAAAGGTAGCTGCATCACAAGGTTATTTTTTAAAATAAGTTTTTTTTGAAAGATTTCAACTCGAAAATAAGGCAGATTCAGCTACCCATTCTAATTTCTAACACAATTTCATTTCATTGCTCTTCTGCATTATTGAAATAACAAAAGTTCAAAAATCAGCTGTTCATAATGTTACTAATATTTGACCTCTTTTTTTTTGTTTTTGAAAACTAAAAAGCTCTTAAAAACTAGAAACTTTTTCATTAATTAACTTTTGGCTGTTTTTAATTGTCATTTGATGGCTGATCGGATGGAGTAAATGACACGTCATTTACTGATGCTGCTGTTCCTATTCCTATCAATTATTTATTAAGGTTTGAACTTGTCATTTTTGCCTACAGTTAAACATAGAAGTAATTATTATTTGAAGAAAAAAGGTCGTTAGTTGAATTAAAGACGAGGGAAAACCGGGTTTTTCACCATTTTATTGATTTAAATGTCTTTTTAATCTGAATTAAACATTTAGATCAAACATTACCTCGAAAATTGGTGTCCAAATAATTAGTCGCATTCATTTATTGTTTATTTATCTCAATTGTTGTGTGAGTTCTAAATCACAAAAGTTAATTCTGTTATTGATTTCCTTTCATACACTTTGCCTAAAAATCGGTTTTCGATGTCAGAAATCTCATGTTGAGGGCAGGCAGGCATTGAGTGAGGAGGAGGAGGCACTTGACTAACTGGACGTTAATTAAGTTCGGTGTTTTAACTCTTAATGAGTAGTTGAACATTGTTTTGTCATCCATATTTAAGATGTTTTAACAATAGCTGATTTTGAAATTATTGATTAATCATTTACGGTAATTCTACACTTTCTGAAAAGCAAATTCAAAGTGTGTTATAAACTAGAACGGTTAGCTGAATAACTTGATGTTAATATCTTTCAAAATAAACTTTTTGATATTAAAAAAAAATATCGTCTCCGCTAAAAATGGTTTTATTTTCAAATTTAAACGTATTTAAAGACTATTTTAAAAGATATCGACATGAAAAAATACCCTTAATTGACTAAGCTCTCTGCCCTTCTAGTTTCTAAAACAGTTTTCATTTTTATTGCTTTTGTCTCTAACTACCAATGAAATTGTTTATTTTGAATGATATTTGACATGAAATTCACTAATTCTAGTTTTTAATAAATTTCCAAGTTCCTGCTGAACTTGATTTTGGTAAATAAATATTTACATAAACTGTAATGTTAACAAATGTTTGATTTTTAGCTTATTTTTGGGGGGTTTTTTTCTTACTCAATTTATTAACAGAAAGAAAGTGAGAATAAGGAAATTTTGTTTGTGATAAAAGAAGGAATTTCTAGTATAAAGAAACGTGTTTTTGTTTTTCTCCTTTTTCTATTGTTGTTAGTTGTCAAAGAAGTGTTTGAAAAGGAAGAAAATATCTTTTTTTCTAGTCTGTTATTTACGAATATTCGAAATGGATAAAAATGTGTCTCTTTCCCCAATGGATGAAAGGTTTCATGTTTTGTTGCCATTTCTAGAATAGATTATTGATGTCTCTCTATCTCTATAAGGAAATTTCTCATTCTATGTGTGCAAATTATACGTTTTTCTTCGTTTTTTCGAGGCTTCATATTGCCTTCTATACGTTTCCCGGTTTCTAGTCTGTTAAAACGCGGTTTGTGTTTAGAAGTCAGTCTTCTTGCATTATGGGTATTCCATTTTCACCTGTCATAAAAAAAACTAATCGGGTTTTCTTCATTTTGTCTGGTTTTCGATCCGAATAAGTGTGTAGAGTGAGTGCCGCCGCCTTCATTCTATGTATTGGGCCTCATTCTTACTCTTTTCATCTTTTCTACATACAGGGGGGGGGGAGGGATCGCTAGTGTGAACCCTGTACTTCCCCCCTAAATGAAACTTTTGTGTTTCTTTTGTATTTTGAGATACGCTCTTAAGTTGTGGCTCATTTCAATCTGTTCCAAAATGAAATTTCAATTAACCAACAGCTCCATTAAGGTCGTCTTTTGTCTCTTCTGCTTGTACCATAAATCACGGTCGCTTGTGGCTTTCATTACCAATTTGGCAGCCATTTTGCAACCAAATCATATAAATGCGTGCCAATCTAGTAGTAGGTTGGCTACAATGAACAAAACAAAATCACCTAACATAAATTCTTGAATGACAAACTGGTGACGGTGATACCAAATGGTGGCGCTTTTTTTTCTATTGCACTTGAAAACAGCTTAAAACGGAATTCAAAGTTTGTTAGAAACTAGAAAAGTAAAATCTAGGCGTTCAAAATAAACAGTTTTATGACATTTTGAAAATAGCTTACTAGTTTTTTATTGTTTGACATTTTTGGGGGAAAAGAGGGGAATATCTTTTATCAGGTGACTTTCACCTGACAGCTTTAACTCTTCTAGTTTTGTGGCTGTTGAAGTTCATTTGCAAAAGATTGACTGATTTGAGAGGTGTTTTTTTGGTAACAGGAGAAAAAATGGTACCCATGAATGGAGAGGATGGTTTTATTTTGGGACAAGTGGCCTCTTACCGTTTGGAACATTGAATTATACTGGAATTTGTAGGCGTTTTTGTCGTTTCACAAATGGTTGCAGCTTAAGAAAATTGCTCTTTCTACTCACTCTCTCTCTCTCTCTCTCTCTGAATTTCATGTTGTTATCCAGTTGGAAATTGTGTTTTAATTTCTTTGAATTTTCTGTTTGTGTTTTTCAGGAACAGAGTCATAAGTCGTACCGTCCACTCTGTGTTCTTACCTTTCGTTGGAATTATCTTTTGCATCAACTGGAACCATTTGGTTATCATTTGGTCAATTTGTTACTTCATGGGGTCGTTTGTGTCCTCTATCTTAGGTAAGTACCAAATTTTTAAATGTTTAAAGGTCTTTGATCTCGATTTCCATTGTTTGTTGTTAGTATTTAACACCAAACAATGGAAATCTTGCCTCTAGTTATTACCACTCCCCCCATGTTTTAACAAGTGTCGTCGTTCTTATCAAATTGGGGGATTTTCATGAATAGTGTGAGTGGTGAGGTGGGTCTCCTCCTTTTGTGATGCAAATGTTGCAATTAAATTGCAAATGGACGAGATTTTTTGTGTTCAATTTATACCCTCAGTTTAGCACTTTACTTGCTAAGAAGTAACTGAATAGAAAGTAGAGAGAAGTACTTATAAAATGGGCCACAGAATTAATAATGGGCTTCAATTGTCCCTTTTCAATACCCGAGTTAGGATCTAAATTATAATTATTGTGTCTTGCTCGGTGTGTGTGTGTGTGTGTGTGTGTGTGTGAAGAAAGAAAATTAGATGTTTCAATGTTTTGTCAAAATGTGTTACAAAGTAGAAAAATAGGAGGAACCTGGGGGGTGTTCTGAAAAAAAAAGCGACTTCTATCTTTTTCATTATTCCGCATTTGGCCAATTGCTGATTCTAATTTTGATGTGTTGTTAACATGGACCAAAATGAGTAGTTAGATTGTTTCCTGAAAACACCCTTTTTTCAGTCGCACATTAAATTCCTTGTTTATTTTTTGGTCGATATTTTTCTATCTGTTTGAAGTCAGTTTTGAATTCAGAATTAAAAACTAAAATAGATTCATGTGGCGGTAACTCAACTTCATGTTAGAAAGAAAACGTCAAGAGTGATACATTGTCTGCTTTTTGAAGCCAGAAGACATTTTCCTTAAAATGTCATTCATTTTTTGTATGTCATTGGAATCGCATTGTAACTGAAGCACTTAGTACGTTTTGTGCCATCTATTGGCCAATGGATGGCGCAAAACGTATTAAGTGCTTCAGTTGGTTTTGGCACGAAATGCTTCCTAGGAGAGCTCTTAAATGAGTTGCCTAAGGCTGTATATTTATCTTGCTCCTATTTGTCATTATTGAAAGGAAAGGGAATTTAGCTTTACCTAAGAGTGGCGCCATCTATAGGCTACACTCAGCTTTACCATGGAATGCTGCATAGGCAGAAGAACTCGTTGAGCAACCTCAATGTGTTATCTCAAACAATTTCAATTTGATTGTTGTAGATTTGGCGGCCATTTTGATTTGATTCATTTATGTTTTTTTTAAATAGAAAATTCATGAAAGGGGATTTCTTCTTTCAAGAAAAAGGGCAACAAGCAGTTTGTGAAAAAAGCATTATGAAAATTGCATTTCCATAATGAAATTTGTCCAATTATTCTTTTTCTGTGGTGGAAAATGTTTTTTTTTTCTTCATTGTGATGGAGAAGAAAAAAAGCTTTTAAAAAAAGATTGATTTGAAATCTTGAATGAATTGGTTTACAAAAAAATAGAAACCAATTCAAGTAATAAAAACAACAAAAAGAAGAATGTCATATGTTAAATCTCATACATTTGAAAGATTTATTGTGGAGATGAAAGTACGATACTAGAATAACACAAAATGTGAATTTATGTGGTGTTTTCACTTTGTGTAATTGGCTGTGTGAATTTCCAAATTGTAAATGGAAAATAGGGAGTTTCAAAAGGGTTTAGGATCCGAATTGGAGAAGAAAACCTGAAACAGAAACAAACTTATGTTCAGGTTGACGTTCAAGTGCTGAATTTCCTTTCTTGAATTATTCGGATCTGATTTGTTGGTGAAGAATCAAGATGGCTGTAATATAATTAAGGAGAGGAGAAGTGAGAAACAAAACCGATCTTGAAACTCACTGAAGAAGGCCTAATTGGATTTTAAGTTGGCCTGAAATTGGGTGTCTTCTGCCCTGAGCAGCTCTTATTTGAAGTGATTATGGCTACTCACTCTGTGCACTGACCACTGTCCACTGCTGAAAAAGGAGTTTCTATTTCTGATGATTGTTTCTTCTTCTTCTGATAATAAGGATGATGTTTAGCTACGTTTACACCCTGTAGAAAAAGAGATGGTTGCCTGAAAATAGGGAGGGATTGATTAGAGAAGATATGTTGCCTGTGTGCATAATAATAATAATAATAATAATAATAATAATAATAATAATAATAATAATAATATCAAAGGTAGAAAAGAACTTTGAAGGAAAAGGGTTTAAGTGAGACACACACAAAACACAACAAAGAAAAGAGAGAGCTTTTTGTGAGCTTAGAAAAAAAAAGATACAGGTGCAATCATGAGATAGTAAAAGACTAGAAAGGGAAAATAGAAAGAGAGAAAATGTCATTATTTGGTTGGGTTTCAAAATGAAACGAAATGAAAACTTAGAAAGTGAATTAAAATCGGTTTTCTTTTTTTTATTTCTCTTTCTTGTTAGTCACTTTTCAATTCTCCTTTCTAAATTTGCACTTTTTGATCCCAGATTTCATTTGTATTTCGAGGCAGAAAGAAATCACAGGTCGATTTTTTGTTCACACAAAATGCCAAAATGCAAGAAAAATGTATACAAGATATTTAATTAAACAAGGGATTCAAGGAACCCTATAGACCTCCATTGCTTTAATATATCAAATAACCAACTTTTTTTTCATTGTTACATGTGTGCGCATGAGTACGCACATGAACACACGTGTACACATGTGTATGCACATGTACACACGTGTGCACATGTGTACGCACATGTACACACGTGTGCGCATGTGTACGCACATGTACACACGTGTGCACATGTGTACGCACATGTACACACGTGTGCACATGTGTACGCACATGTACACACGTGTGCGCATGTGTACGCAGATGTACACACTTGTGCGCACGTGTACGCACATGTACACACTTGTGCGCACGTGTACACAGATGTACACACTTGTGCGCACGTGTACGCAGATGTACACACTTGTGCGCACGTGTACGCACATGTACACACTTGTGCGCACGTGTACGCACATGTACACACTTGTGCGCACATGTACACACTTGTGCGCACATGTACACACTTGTGCGCACATGTACACACTTGTGCGCACGTGTGCGCACATGTACACACTTGTGTGCACGTGTGTGCACATGTACACACTTGTGCGCACGTGTGCCCACTTGTGTGCATGTGTGCGCACGTGTACACTTGTGCGCATGTGTGCACACGTGTACACACTTGTGCGCATGTGTGCGCACGTGTACACACTTGTGCGCATGTGTGCGCACATGTACACACTTGTGCGCATGTGTATATAGAAAGTGTATGTGTGTATGTGTATGTATTCAAGTACATGACATAGTTACATGTGATGCGCATGCGTCATTCATTTGTAATAATATGGGTTTAAAATGAAAATACGTCACATGTATTCTAATATACAAAAATAATTACAGAACATAGAAAGGAACACCCCTCCTAAATAATAGAAAAGTCCCCCTTTCGAATGCTACAACTGGAAAGAGGAAGAATCTCGATTTTTTTTTAAAAAAATTACGTTTTTAAAAAATCGAAATTTTATATATCAAATCGCTCGAAAATTTCAATTTTTTTCCAGTTTCATCGTCAGAATGTGTACATCATTTTAGGTCTGATGGTATTTTATTGTAGGTGGCCCCGTTTTTGAGTTGTTCGACCCACAAAAGATTATGACCAAAAACTCAAAATTTGTTTCTAAAAAATTCATACAAAAATAATCCCTGGGTAAAATTTTCTACTTTTTTGTCAGGAGCATCATATTGACCCACGGAATCAAATAAAAAATACTGCATGTTTTTATCTCATTCCGTTCTTGAGTTGTTTGAGGAACAAAATCGGGTTCTGGACACACTGACGTGACTGGCCCACCTCTTGTACCTTTGGCTCCATTACCGACGACTCGTGAGGAACTTCGTCCTCGTTGACGACGTTGTTCCCTCTGCTGAATTGGTGGTGCCGGGGTCGACTCTGTTGTCGACTGCTGCGGGCCAGCCTCTACTGTTGTTGAACCTCTGGGGGTTGGGTTCACCGGGTGCGACATTTACTTGCCTTGTCTGGCACGGCCCACAAAAAGACCGTCTTTCCTAGGGATCTTTGGATATAGGGCGTGACGATGCCGAAGTAACTAGTCCTTTTCGTTGGATTGCTGGAGGCTCCAGGCAGAGGGACTCAGGCTGTGTCTGAGTACCTTCTGCTGGATACTCCTCTATTTTAGGAGTACAGAAACCCAATATAATTCACATACACAACACTGACACAGGTTGATGTATAATAACGTCTCTTTACTAGCTCTTTGTTCTTTACATTCTTGATAACACTCTTTACATTACTCTAAGTCAGACTTAATTCTCTAGAACTCTGTTACTCAGTGTCTACGACTCTGACTGTTTAGTCCAGAACTTATCCGGTTAAACTCCAGATTCTGACTGTGTTTAAGTTCACTCTTTGAACTCTCAAGACTGACTGTCCTCACACTCAATTCTCAGGCTCACTTGTCCGGTCTCCTGGGAGTGGCAACTGTCACCTCAGGGCTTAATGATTGACCAACTAGGCCAATCATTGCTCTGGGCCGGGGGTACTAAATCATAATCAGAAATATTCTTGGAACTTATTTCCAATTTTCTCACCTTCAGACTTGGTTCCACGAATTCTCTAGAATTCGGGCCACCCATGTCCAACATCTGTGCACCAAGGGGTGCCTTACTGTCAAGACTGAATTTTGACTTAAGTGTTTCACCTTCTGTTTCTACAGGGTGTCACAACACACACACACACAGCCACACAGACATCCTTTTTTGCCCCTTTTCTTGCATGATCCTATATACCTCTATTACTCTAAAGAGCAATGGAGGTCAAAAAGGGCTTGAAAACATAACGTTGTTTTTGTTTTTAATTAAGTTCACTTTTGTAAATGAAAAACGTCTTTAAAATGTTTGTTATTGGGTGCATTCGGAAACGAAAGAATAAAAAAATTAGTATCTGTAAAGACAACAGAAGAAATGGCGTCCGGAAAGAATGCTAGTAATTAACCAAACTCTGTTCTCAGTAAATGATGAACTTAGTTTCATCTTTCTTTAATGTGGTTTCTATTTATATATAGACAACATGAATGCAAGCTCGTTTAACTAAATTCAATTAAATACGAAACCCCTTTTGGGAGCGCGCAACCCTTTAAATGAGAAATTTGCCAAAATGATGCAACAATGCATTGGTTACTATATTATTCAATGAAACTAGGATGAAATTTCACATTTTTTAATTGAAACTTCAGTAATAAACCGTTTATACAGTATATATAATGGGGGAGGCTGTTAGTGGCGCCCCCCATCCACCCTTAAAAAGTGAATTAATTAAGATCCAATTCAGATTTCCACCCTCTTCCCGCCCCTTGATGATAACGGAATTTGAAAAGATGATAATGATATTGGATGAGATGAAAAAAAGCCTCCTCCTCGGGTTACTCTTGAAACATTTGAGTAAAATTGGTTTTGAGTGTTGAAGTGGCACTTCAACATTATAAAGAAATTAATTTCAATGGAGTTTGTTGTTAATTTGACTAAATGAAGACGATTTTAAGTGGGGGAATTTTCATCTCTAACTTAATAATTTAAATGGATATATATTTATGTAATAATGATATCAATTGTGAGAATAAAGTAAGAAGGAAATTAAATTTGCTTTTGAGAAGACAACAGTTGGAGGTTTTAGCTACTCAAGTTCAACAAGGAAAACTTAACACTTTGAAATTAAATTTAAATAAACCCTCTGAACAGGGTTTCTTCCAACTTAGAAAATAAGCCATGTTTGTTAAGATTATTAGCAAACAGGGTTTTTCATTTTACAACTCTGCTCGGAAGGTTAGAAGTTCAAGTTCAAGTGCCAAGTTTTCATCTTGCATTTGGATTTTTTAAAAATACTTGAAACTGTAACTTGAGCCCTCAGAACGGGGATCGAACAGAGCAAAACCTTGTTTTATCGTGTACCACAATAACAATATTTAAGGTACATTAATGTTTTCATGGGTTGTTTCTTGAATTTCTGCCTTAATTTCCGGATTATCTGACTTTCTTTTCTGGATCATGATTGTTTGTTTGTTTTTCTGACTTCCTTAAAAACAACACTCGTAATAAGGAAAAGGGAACCTTTGTTTATCTAAAGAAGGAACTCCTTGTTTTTATTAGCAAACTAACTAAACCTAACAGTAAGGCTAAATGGATACTCTGTATAGGAAGAGAGTTACACAAGAATGTCTAAAAGAGTGGACTTTTTTGCAGTAGGGATTTTTTTTTTTGCTCCACTGATCCTCATTATTATTATTATTATTATTATTATTATTATTATTATTATTATTATTATACCTTTTAATATTCCATATTTCAATTTGATAGAGAAAGATTTGTGAGTTAGAGAGATAAGAGATGAGAGTTCGAGAGTTAAGAGTTAGAGAGCTAAAAGTTAGAGAGTTGAGAGTTAAGAGAGCTGAGAGTTAGAGAGTTGAGAGTTAGAGAGCTGGGCGTTAGAGAGCTGGGAATTCGAGAGTTAGAGAGTTCGAGAGCTAGAGAGTTGAGAGTTAGAGAGTTGAGAGTTAGAGAGTTGAGTGTTAGAGAGTTGAGTGTTAGAGAGTTGAGAGTTAGAGAGTTGAGAGTTAGAGAGTTGAGAGTTAGAGAGCTGGGAGTTAGAGAGCTGGGAGTTCGAGAGTTAGAGAGTTCGAGAGCTAGAGAGTTGAGAGTTAGAGAGTTGAGAGTTAGAGAGTTGAGTGTTAGAGAGTTAAGAGAGTTAGAGAGTTAAGAGTTAGAGAGGCTAAGAGTTTTAGAGTTACTGTAGAGAGAGTAAAAGAGGCCCAATCAGTGCAATATTAGTTTTTAGGAGAGAAGAGAAGCCCTGGCATCCCAATAGTATCAAGTGTGTCCAGAATTGTTAAGTTGTTGCTTTTGGGGTCAGTCAGTGGTCAGTAGTAAGTAGTATGTGGTGGTCATCTCTCTCTCTCTCTCTCTCTCTCTCTCTCTCTCTCTCTCTCTCTCTCTCTCTCTCTCTCTCTCTCTCTCTCTCTTATGTTAGGTTACACATCACGTTTCATTTCATCCTTCTCTAAAGCATCAAACAAATCCCTTATTTAAATGTAAATTTCGTGTTAGTTATTTTTGGTAATATTCCCCCCATCTTTTTTAATTTTATTATTAGTAAAAATGAAACTTTTTTGTTGCAATTTTCATTTATTCTTTTGAGTTATTCCCCCCCCCCCCCCCCCATGTTGATAGGTGCATCACTTGGGGGTTGGGGGTGGTTTGAGGGATATTTTTTAACGTAATGTACAATGTGCGTTTTTGATGTGAAGTATGACAGATGGGCCAATTAGTGGGTCAATATTTACTTTGCCTCCGATCCTAAACCAACTCCACCCCTCCCCTAATTTCCCTATCTCTTGTGTGTGTGTTTTAGGGGTGGTGGTAATATACAATGCGAACTGTGGCAGATCATTTCATTAGTTTATTTTTGCACTTTTTTTTTTAACATAAACCACCCCTTCCTCCCTTTTTTACTCTTTTTTTTTTTTTGATTACTTTTTTAGGGAATTTACTAATTATAGTTCGTTTCGCCTCTAAGGGGGGAGGTCTTAATATATAAGGGCGCTCGTAAGGGGAAATGACCCTCTTTTTGTTGTATTTTTGAGCTAAACTTATTTCTCGTAAAGGTGTCCTGAGGTAAAAAGGATATCGAAACAACAAAAACTGATTCCTAGTTTGTTTCTAATATAAACAACTTTAGGTAATATTAGGTCAGATTTGAGGGTAGTCTGTCTACCCTCACTCCGTCCCCCCCCCCCCCTCCCTCACTTTAGGGGGAGTCAGTCACACTGACACAGAAAATGAATCACTTAATGCGAGGAGAATGCAATTAAGTTACGTTTAAGGTTATTTGACGTCACTAAATCGTCTTCGGCACATTAAACACAATTACACAAATCTACCTTTACGGGATGTTTTTTAAAAAAATATTTTATCTTTACTTCTTGTTTACTAGAGACTAGAGAGTACAAAAATGGTTAGATACTAGACGAGAATCCATTTTGATATTTTGTTTAAAAATAATGAGGTTTGTTTTTGAACCAGTTGGTGGTTGGTTCGTTGGTCAAACATTATTATTATTATTATTATTATTATTATTATTATTATTATCTGTAAAGGTGGACCCACAAAATACAAAGAAGAACTCGGAAAGAGAAAACCGTTGAAAAATGATGATGATTGAGGATGGTTTACGTTTTAGGGATCAATTATCCGGGTTCCCCATTGAAGGATCTATCTCTCTCTCTCTCTCTCTCTCCTGTGGTGACTTTGTAAATAAAAAGGGGATTTTAGGGGGTGGAGTAGGAGATCCTTTTGTGTTTCAATTGAGGAAAAACAACAAAATAGGTTTAGAAAAAGACTGATTCCCACTGAAGCCCCCCCCCCCCTACATTCTTTCATACAGATAGATAGATAGATAGGTGGCCTCTCATGTCAGGCACACAACAAACACGGTTGTTGTTATTATTTGGTGTTTCTTCAATCAAAAGGGAGTTCGTCAAAGGGCAATTTATTTAAAAAAGGGCGTGAAGAAGGAGGGTAAGGGGCACTTGAGAGAGGAAAAAGGACAAATAAAAGATGGTTTCTTCACGTCTTTTTTTAGTCTTAGTTGTTTCTACCGTTTGAATTATCTCTTTATTAGACTCTGGAGAATTTTACTTGTTTTCTACGAAAATATGAAATGGGCTTTTTTTTCCTCCCTCTGTTTTTTCTTTCAAAATGTACGATTCATTTTCAGTTGCCGCCACTTTAGTGGTTTTGTATTTTTGGCTGCAAAACATTTTCGTTTGTGGTTTTTCTTGTTTCTTTCTTCTGTTTTCATATATGTCATTCATTCTATCATCAGGAAGGTTGATTTGTTATTTTCTAGAAAGGTTGTTGTGTTAGCAGTGATTGCCTATTTTAAGGGGTTCTTTTCTTGTTGTTGTTGTTTTTTTCGCCCCTCTTTTTTTAGGTCTCATTGACTTTTATATACTTTATATTATTATGGGACCAGTTTGCTTTTATTTTTTTGAACGTGAGTTGCATTCGTTTTTTTTTTAGTATCAGTTGGTTCCTTAAAAAAATGACCGGAATTCAGAATTTTTCTTGTTAAAAAAAGGTTGAAATGTTGGATTTTGTCCGTAAATTCTGTTTTATGAAACGTTTTTAGAATTTCTAACTTAAAACTTTAAAATTGTAACAGTGAAATCACTTGTATTGAATTTGTTGGAAGTTTTTCTAGTCTATTTAACATGTTTTAGGAACAGCTGAATTTGTAAATTTGTTTATTCGGTTTGTTTCAGAAGAGCAACAACACTAAAGAGAAACTGAAAGTATGTTAGAAACTAGAAGAGTAGGTCTGCCAATAACGTAAGGAGTATTATTTTAAATGTTAATAAGAATGTTCAAAGTAAGCTTTTAATGCTTTAAAGCTTAAAAATGATGAAACAGCAGCACACGTGACGATGATATATTTTTCACATCATTTGCCTGTAGAAAGTTAATTTAGAAAAAAATATCAAATATGAAAATACTATTTGTGTTTCAACATCCCGTTCAAATTTCTAACACACTTTCCAGTTTCCATTAAATTTTGCTTTTTCTGAAATTACAGAAAATAAACAAAACAGTTCGAAAATTACTTGTTCACAAAACAGCTGAAATTTCTGAATTTGAATTAATTTCCAGTAAATTAATATTCGATGAGAAAGAATGCCACAAAAAAAATCATTTTTTTTTTGGGTTCAAAACGTCCATCAATTTTTAGAAGAAGAAAAAAGTAAGGCTATTTCTACTTTTTATCCACCTGTATATAGAGTAGTTCTAAGCTTATTTTTATGTGATTGCATGAAAGTGATTGAAGGTGGTTGGGGTTGGAGTTGTAATAATTAGTCCGGGTGTTTGGTTTCCTAGCAGAAAGAAGAACGAACTACAATAACCAAAAGTCTCCTCCTTTTCTTATTTATTTTTCAATCTGAGCTGCTGTGTGCGTCTTTTCTAGTTTTTTTTATCTTCTGATGTTCACATGTTCATTTTTTTTGTCGTCTTTATATTTTACTCTTGATTTGAATTTACTTATATAAAAGTTAGATGCGAATTGAACACATGCTAAGAATTGCATTGTGAGAATTGAAGGTCTATCTAGTCACGTTATAATAATGGACTGACTGAAAACAGGAATTGTCTCCCCAAACAGATACACGCACATTTACACGTGCTGTGACGCTTAAGAGCAGCTTGAAGCTCACTTTTTACACACACACACATTTAGATGCACACCACAAAACACGCATGCGCGTGCACATTAACACCACGCAGAATTGTGTAACAGACGTGCATGTCATGAGCATGAGCATCTGCATAGAAATACCTCAGCCACGCCCACTCTGAATACGAAAGAAAATGAAATGCAATCGAAATGAAGATAATGTTGTCTAGCTGACTTCATTCACTACGAATTTACTGTATATTGCACTCAACATTTCCGTTACTTCTCTTCCGGTTCACGTGCAATGAATTTTCGAAATTGCATAAATTTGCACACACACACACACACACACACAAGTACACGTACAACCGTTTCCGGTTCAAAATATACATTGAACTATCAATAGACGTATTTTTTTCATAATAATTCCAAAAGGGAGATTGAATAAACAAATGGAATATAGAATTGAAAAAAATAGTGGGAGTGTTACCAGAATGCCATCTCTTTGTCTGTTTGATATTTCCTACCTTTTGCTTCACCATATTTCATAAATTCTGTTTATTATCTATTTTCCAAGTTATTGTATTCAATTTGTTTTGGGGCATTGTTAATTTTCATCGTAATGTTAACTAAGGGAATTGACTCTTTTTGAAATGAAAATGAAAAAGAGAGAGATATCGATTGTTAAGGGGGGAGGACTAGACTAGGAAGAAGGTATTTCAAGGGTTTTTTTTTTTCATTTTGTAGCTTTTTTATGTGAACATTGAAGAATAAATT
This sequence comes from Brachycybe producta, assembly GCA_036925085.1. Lineage (NCBI taxonomy): Eukaryota > Metazoa > Arthropoda > Diplopoda > Playtdesmida > Andrognathidae > Brachycybe > Brachycybe producta. Next base: position 111,697 of record JAUPFP010000030.1, read on the forward strand.
TCGTTCATTGAATTGAGTGAAGTTTGGAAACTTGTTGTTATTCCAGTTTACAAATGGATCCATGTCAAACACTTTTCTACAACAACAGCTGTTTAGATTAAAATGTGTTTGTTTTCAGCTACCTCTCTCCTACTAAGCTAACCACCCCTTTTCTACTACAAATAAATAATTCTTTTGTGTTGGGTTTTTTTTTCTCCAGAATTAATTTATTGTCAAAAATACTTCTTTATATTTTTTTTAGTAAATTTTATCGAAATTGTATTTGACACAAAAGAGGAAACTTTTTTGAAAAAGTTTGGATCAAAATTTTGTCTATTCGATGCAACTCGACTTTTATATTGAGCCCCCTTAACCAGCTTAGGTCTGGGCTGGCAATTTTATGACGAAAGCCTATGGACTTGGAGGGAGGACTTTTAGAAAGTTTTGTTAAAGACTAGACTAATTATATAGATGTGGTGCTTCCAATCTCATCAATTACTTGAGGCCCTACCCATCCTATGGGTTTTATTGGCTTCACGCACTTGATGAGCTCGACAATAATACTTCTACTATTCTAGTTTTTAACAAACTAAATTTTCCTTCAAGTTTGGCTTTAAAAATAATATTGCTTATTTTAAGGGTGAAGTTTTTTTTCAGCCAAAAATGCGATCAAATTTTGATTAAACGTAAGTTTCAAATATGAAGCCCGCTTGATTGTGTGCGCGAGTGTCCCGTTGTGTCCACTATTAACTACTTCTACTGACCATTCTCGAACACAAACAAAACTAAATACGTCTATTTTTGAAGAGAGACGTGAAATGTATTCATCTTTGTCTTTTGAGAATGGCATTTTTTTTTCTAATGGACAATTGGAATGTTTTCAACACAATTTAAAATTGTCCATTCAAATTTCTCTTCTTCTCTTTTGAGAAGAGAAATGTCCGTTAGAGAATTGAAGTGATTGAATGAATGAATGAATCTTCTTATCAATATATAAATAGAAAAGAGAGAAGAAGTTCTTCTTTTTGACTTCGATTTTTTTTCGTTTGCATTTCATTTCTCCAATTGGAATTTCTTTTCATTTTTCTGTGGATGCATTTTTTTTCTTCTTCCTTAAAGCAGATGGAGAAATTCCAATTTCAATTTGACCAAAACTCCTTTCTTCCCTTCAACTTAATGCACTTTTTTGGAAATGGACATCATTTTAATTTGCGTTGGTCGATAGATGGAGAGGGATTCATGGAAGGACGAGAGTTGGCTGGATAGATAGATAAGAGATAGAGAGATGGATGGATTGATAGAGAGATATATACATAATGATAAATGTACAGAGAGATAGATAGATAGATGGAAGACATTTAAGTTTAACTTCGTTTTTTTTTGGTCCGTCTTATCCTGATGCTTTCATTTTTCTATTTTTTCTCTCTCTTTTTATTATTATTATTATTATTATTATTATTAATATTATTATTATTAATATTATTATTATTAATATTATTATTATTAATATTAATAAATGGATATTTTTTTTGGTATTTCATTGTTCAAAATGTCTTTTGTGTGTTTTCCTTTGAAACATAATGATAGACTGACTACTTAGAAAGAAATAAAAGTGCTTTTTTTTTTTACACTCCTCTATTATAGAAATACTATTATGTGATCGCCATAGTAGAAAAAAACGATATATTCTACATATTCGCTAGTCAGTGTGTGAAATCACCAATTTGATGATAACATTGACTAGACAATTTTAAACAATGTAGAAGTTAGCTAAAGTGAGTTTTGATGCTCATTCTATGTCTTGAAATCATTTTTTTTTTTGAAAAACTTGAAAAGCCTTTTTAAGAAACTAGACGAGTAAACTTGTGGCTAATTTTCTAAAAATTAAATTTCATATTTCGTGTCTTAAAAAATAAACCTTTTCATGGCAGTTGACCAGAGTGTGACACCACCCACACATATGCCAGCTGCATATGTGTGAATGAGGTCGCTCCCTTTGATCCTCTTTCGCCAGATGGCACCCTGTGGTGTCCAAAAATGACCAGTCTCAAGAAGACATTAAAACTGACAGTTTTAACGGGGACGAAAGACAGAGTTTCTAAAAAATAGAAACTTCAAACAGAAAGTTTGAAGTTTCTCACGGTAGTCCGATAATTTCAGAATTATTTCTCTGGAGTTATGCAAATTCCTCTGAGAATTTGCTTCCAAATAAGGAGATATTTGGTAGTCAGGACTGGCCATTGGTCAATCGGACCAATGGGCAGGTCCTAGAATCGAGTGACCCCTCCCAAGGGCCAAAACATAAAAGTGCTTGCACAAGGCAAGCTCGGCGCTGATTCTGACTGATTTTTGTTAATTTCGGTTTCAAGATGTTGATCTCGTAGATCATTCATTTCGAGGGAGAAATATTCTAAGTTCAAATCGATTGTGGACTTAGAATCTTTTCGACAGTTTCAGTCACTTATGTTTCAAGTATTATTTTACTCGTTCGCTATGTATCGAATCACCTAAAATAATACCAGTGAGTTTAACAGTAAAGAAGTCTTTTTATTGCAAAGAGTGTACAAATAAGAGAAGCCAGTGTCTCTTATTTTTAAAGTCGTCATTTTTTCTTTAAATCGTGGGAACTTGATTCCCGTACCAAAGGGAACCTAACAGATTCATATGCGAAGGAGCCCGGCTCCTACCCGGAATGAAGGCACAACAAAGGGCCGCGCATCCAGGTCATCAAGTCGACCTGGATCACCCGGCAGGATGCAGAGATTGAGTTCGAGAAGTGCGGAGCGGCGTACCATCTCTACTCAACCAGCTGGTCTGGGATCAGCCACCACAACAGAAACAGAAATGATAAGCAACACAAATGCTGGACTGGGTCCAGCATTGCTACAAGAGTGACCAACCACATTTTAAAATTCTTATAAAATAACAGACGATTTGTGGCACAAATTGAAATAAAAAGGAAAAATTTGAAATTATGATATAAAAAAAAGTTTATTTTAAAAAATGCCAACATAAAACTTGTTATCGACTTGTTAGCTTCTTAATGTCTGCTTCTAATACACGGGAATTTTATTTCATTGTTCTTTTTTTCAATTTGCATGTTTTGCAAATGGCTCCTAAATAAACCGGATTAGCGGTATTGCAATGCAAATTGACTAGTAAATTTGTACAATAACCGATTTTTCACTTTAATGTTAAAAACTTAAAATATTAGTTGCTGAAATGGAATAAAATGAAAGGGGGAGGGAGAGACTCTTGAGAAGGAGGAGGAAATGTTATTATTGTTTTTCTAGTCTCTTATTTTGTTTTCCAATCTTAAAAGTTCTTTGAAATTCATTTGTCCATCACAACCAATGGGTATCATTTCTTTCTTTTGGAGGAGGGGTTTTTGGAGCATTCGTTTTTTAGTCAACCCCCTCTTTTATGCCTTCTAGTTTTTTATTCTGTTTGATAACAACAACTAAATCTACTTAAGTTCCTTCCTTCACAATGAAATCTCATTTCCAACTTGTTGTAATCATTTAAGATTTTGAAACCAGCTTCTTCTGCTTGATGAATTTTCTCAGTTTTGTTAAATTGAGAGAAGAAAAAAAAAAGATATTTGATGACAAAAGATGGACAAATAAGAAAGTAGAAAAACAACAAACCCAATTTCAACTGCCTTTTTTTTCATTTGACTAAATTACTTCTTAGGTAGAAAGGTAGTCCATTTTCAATGAAACCTGATGATTACCATTATCAAAGCTGCAATATGTTTAAGACTAGAATTGCTTTTTTTCATTTTCATTATATAATATTTAAGGGACTTAAATCACTTTCTCAACTCTCAGTTTGTTGATTCTACTTTTTAAGTATTATTTCTGGACTTGCATTAGCTTTTTAAACCGAATTTTCTAATATAAAAAAACCCGCCACCCATTCGGATTATGTTTCCACATCTCGAATTTCGGTTCCGTCTTTTGTCTTTTTTGGGGGGGTAAATTCTTTCCTTTCATATAATTAATATATTGAGTGAGGTTTTCGTTGTAATTCCTCTCTCTCTCTCTCTCTCTCTCTCACTCTTTTGTAAGCAATATGTTCCTAATATTATTATTATGTAGGGATTGTATTGAATAAGACGAAAAAGATCAGGTGAAGTTCATTCAAATACACAAGATGACAACAAGTAAGAAGCTTTTTTTTTCTTTAGGAAACAATACAATCTCTCTCTCCATTTCCCTATTGTTTGTGGTGATAATGGAGTTCTTATAGGTGATCTTTCTAGTTTAGATGTAGTAGTTACATAGTAGTCGCCTCACTATGTCTTGAAGCTTGTGATGTCAGAGGGGTTAATAACTAACCTACAGTTGTTTAACTTTGTATTGATAGAAAAAGGGGTAATCCTGAAAGTAACCAAGAAACTTATTGGGATTAGCTAGAATAACACAAAAGTAACATTTTGGTCAACCTCTCTGACGTCACAAGTGACAAGTTGCAATTGAATAAAGGGCATTGCAGGTTACAGTAAATACGCTTAAATGTTAACTAGTTTTTACCTTGGTTAGGTAAGGTTAGATTACGAATTAGTTAGGGTTTTCGCGGGTCTCCCTAAAATGCAGAAATTTCAGAAAACTGTATAGCGCTTTATATAACGTCGTTGAATGAGATGAAACTGCAGAAACTCATACAAATTTGCAGAAATTCACTTCAAATAAGTCAAATTAACGTGAAAATGCTGAAACGTATTTAAAACTACCCAAATTAATGGGAAATTGCAGAAACTCATTAATTTGGGTCATGTTAAATAGGTTTCTGCAGTTTCTGTAATTTCACATTGATTTGGGTCCTTTTATGTGAGTTTCTGCGTTGTAAGGTTTTCCGGTTTTCACCAAACATCCAAATCCAGTTTTGTCTATGGAAAATTATTACTTTTATCCAAAAGGTTACATTCTAAACAAACAACTGCGATTCGTTAATACTATTTAACTAATTTCAGTGTTTTTCCATAAAAAACCTAGGAGCCATTTACTTCAGAGAAATATCCGTTAGGGGGCGCTGCATAATGCTACACCAACTAGCGCTCCTGGCGGTACTAGTAATTTATGGTTAGGAAGTTTTATCGTAAAAACATTGACTTTTGCGCGTTTGTTGTTTCATTAAATCGTATTGAAAAGAACATTTTAATGGTTTTAATTGACTTGTTTTGTCTCTCGGATCTATTTTAATTAATTACTGAATCAATTTTGTATGAGATAAAAGGGAGTGAGGGTGGTTTGTTTAGAGAGGTTAGTTAAATTAGTTATCATGATGACCTCTCCATATTTTGAAGAGATAAATAAACAACATTATTTATTCCAATTTATATTTGCGTCGCTTTTATAATTTGAAATTTGTTGTTGATTCAATTCGTCAGAAAGTGTAATTTGAAATTGCTAATAATAATTAATATTGTTCTCCTCAGAGGATGTTTTTTTATTTCATTTTTTTCTAATTAAAAAATGTGAAAAGGGGTTTTTTTTTTTTCTGTTTTCATATTTTTTTTTATTAATTTATGTTTCTCTTTTTGCATCAAGTGGAATTTCTTAATTTGCATTTTTAACATATTGCAATGAAAAGAAAAAATATACTCTCCTCACTCTCTTTATATTAATATCCATATCCTTTATAAATTGCTTTTTTTTTTGCACATGAATTATTTTTTGTATTTTCTTGTTTTGCAAATCGAATTGGGAGAATCATAAGATTTGTAGATAGAAATAACTAAATGTGTTTCATTTCTCACTGATTTAAGTGAGGATATTATAAGATTTTTGTTGATTTGCATCTTGAAATTAGAACTGCAGTCTAAAAGCATTTAGCTAGAAATGTGTCATTATCATTTAAATTAAACTTTCTCTCTTTTTTTCTCTCTCTTTCTCTCTTTGGTTTAATCTTTCATGTATTAAGGTAAGACCAATAGGTTTTTATTAAATTAATTACAAATGATGCCACTAGATGGAGTGACATGAATTCACGTCTTCCCTCTCTTAGATCTGTATGGACGGGGCGCTAAGTTCAATTTATTAAACAAAACTGATTGTCTTTTCGAAACTTGATGAATAACTGAAGCGAAGGAACCCTTTCTTTTTTTGTGACGGATCTGTTTAGAAATAATCGTTTTATGACAGTTTTAAAACGCTTTAATTAAGTACTGTTTCCACCCTACAACTGAATGGGCGTGACCACGTGTAGACACGTAGCGATGGTACCGCCGCCCTAGAAGCACGATGTATAAGTAAAAACTTTAATGATCTCTCTTTCTCTCACCTTACGTTTTTCACTTATTTTTGTCTGTCTGTTCAAAAGGAGTGAACTTTTTCATTCATCAAAGTTTTATTTTGAAAGATAATGGGTGCAATCAGAAACTGAAAACCATTTCTTCCAAACAAAACATTTCCAGATGTGCTTCATTTCTTTTTTCTTGGTTTCAGGGAAATAATATAATTAATCCGTATTTGGACGGCGACAATATTTAGAAAATCCTTAAAACCAGATTGGGGAAAAAAAAGTCATAATTTATTTGATTAACTATTTGATTAATTTTAATTTTTTTGATTAACTATTTGACAAACTATTGACTTACTAGTGGAGTAACCCGTCATAAATGACGGGACCCAAATTCACAGGCAATTGTGCCCAGCATTAGAATTTCTTTTCCTCCGCCCTTTTATGACGTCACACCAAGTAACAAACCAATTAGAAATTGATGACGTTCATAAAAGGGCTGAGCAAAAGAAGTTCTAATGCTGGGTACAGTTGCCCGTGATAAACTGTAGTTTAATTTTGCTACTATTATCCCCTCCCCTTTTTATATTTGAAAGAGAAAATGAGTTTTTCTATTTTCTCTGGTGTGCGCATGCGCGTCGTTTGTTTCTGTGTTTGTTCTCCCCTACCCCCTTTTTTCTCCCTCCACGTTTCTCTCCCCCCTCTTTCTACACTTTCCAACCTTTTCCCCCTCTTCAATTTAATATCAATGGGATTCTTGGATGGGGAGCTTGAGAAAAAAAAGCGGTTCATTTATATATATATATATATATATATATATATATATATATATATATATATATATATATATATATATAAAATGGTAGCTTGAATTTGACTGCTTGATGACGGCACTTGCCGGTTTTACAATGTGGAGGCTTCCATCCATTGAAAAGTTACGAACATACCTCATTACAATCTTAGCTACCTTGGGTGAAGCTAGCATAGTTTCTGGACATTTTTTTCTTTACAGATTGGAGGGGGCGGTTTTTTGTTTTCAAATGCAACCATTAACTATTCAGTTGTATTTATCTGTTGTTTTATTTTTCGTTAGTTGACCGAGGGGCCCTCTCTTCACTTTGTATAGGACCTAGAGAGATAGGGGGGGCCCAAAAATAACACAATTGTCTTTTATTCCTGTCTATTCTAGTTTGCAATGGATATGCTGATTAGGCCCTATTTCCCATAGGAATAGGAAGAGGATCATGAATAATAAAATATTGCGTGTTGTTTTCTGCTCTTCAATGTCTCTCTCTCTCTCTCTCTCTCTCTCTCTCTCTCTCTCTTATACATGTATTTAGAATGGAGATGGAGAGAGAGAGAGGATGTAAAATATAACATTGTGTTAATAATGAACACCATGGTTCCTTTTTTACTTTCACAATCTCTCAGTAGCTCCACCCCCTTTACACAATAAAAGATACTTTTTTTTTAATGAGAAATTGAGAATTAGTTTTATTTTTATATCCACTGTCTAAGAATGGAACAAAATGATACATTTTAATATTTTCTATTGTATTTTTTACAATCAAATGGAGGAAAGATGGAGGAAGCTCAAATGTCTGGCGCCTTCTCGGCGTTTTCTTTCTCATCATCTCTTAAGAAAATCTGGTCACTTTAACTTTTGAACTCTCTGAGCAAGTTTCCAACATAAATTAACCCTATTTTATTGAGTAAAATATTGAAAAAAAGGATTTTTTTAGGATTCAAGTGTTATGTTTTTATTTTAAATTTTATCCCTAGCGTTTTCTTAGATATAAATCTGTTTTTGGTCTTTTTGATTGAAATCCATGTGGTGCGCAACTGACAGCTGCACGAGAAAGGTACTAGATGGCGCCAAGAGTGTTTTGCTGTAGTCTATTCTATATCAGTTCGTGCAGTGTACACGACGCGTTTACTAGTCTCAATGATTAAATATTTTTCTATTGTTCTATTTTATTATTTGCTTTGGGATTTTATTTCCATTTCGTCCACGTTGTTTATTTTCTAGATTTAATTTGTTCTGAACAAATTGCACTTTCAGGTTTATTATTATTTGCCTACAATTGAGGTGTGCGGAGGAAAAGCAGAAGAAGAGGGGTTGCTGGGAATGATTTTCACTCACTCACTTGTTCAATCCTAAAGTGGTCAATTTTTTTGTGTCCAGAGGGACCAAAAATGCATTGCAAATGAGCTTTTTTGAGATTTTTATCTTCTTCCAATCACATCATCATCGCGTTCTTTGGAGTTTTTCTTTTAAAACTAAACCAAAATACAAATTGGTTTTGTTTTGTGTTTGTTTATTTTTGTGTTGGTTGCACTTTTTCTTAATTAACATCTCATTCGTTAGTTTCTCTTTTTCTATTGTATATATTTTTCTAGTTTTGCTGAAAGTTACTTTTTGGAGACACATTTTACATCTAATTAATCAGCCATGTTTTTTTTAATGCAGGAGGAGATTACTTTTGTGTCTTTAATTATGGGCTCGGATTTGTATGCAATATCAAGCAAGTGTTTCTCAATCTGTGGCCCAATAATGGACAATTGTGAAGTAACAATTCCGTTTAGAGATCAACCAACAATTATGCTCTTTCTAATAAAAAATTCAGAGGCTAGAGGTCAAACTAGTATCTAAAAACGTTGCTCCGACTATAATTGTAGCCTCTAGACCAGGTTCTTTGACTGAAAACTCCGTTTTCTAGTTGCATTAATGATAATGATTCATAATTGTCACTTGGCCACAGATTGAGAAACATTTGGCTTGATATGGCATAAAAATCCTAGCTCTAATAATAATGTTTGTTAGTCATTTTGGTTGTTGTTGTTATTGGTGATTTTTTTTTTTTTCAAAATTGGCCCATGTTTGTTTTTTTCTTATTCTCTTCTCATCTGTTTTTCCGTTTCTTGAGTAAACATTATTTCTGGTACAATCCATTAAACTGTATAAAGCATCATTAGCTATGCTTCCCCCTCTATGAATAGGGATGGGGGTCCTGAAAAGGCTCCTTCAGGGTTTTTTTTTTTTCTCCTTCGTTTCTATGTAATACTATGAGAATAAATACCTTGTTGCAAATATACACACACAATTTAAGATAAGATGCTATTTTCTATAATGGGAGGAGGAGGAGGAGGATACACCTCTTTACTATGTGTACATCTATTATTATGCGCGGTAGATACATACTACCAGCAATTTGGAAAAATCAGTCATTCTGCAGATTTCTCAGTCAGTTTGCAAATGTACAGTGACTAGCACTTTAATCAAAGTGCAGAAAGCCTAAAACAAAACAAAAACCGTATCTAGATTGTCTTATTAATGAAATTAGTCATTCTGCGTGTTACCTAAGATGCTAGGTAAGATTCATTACCGAATCGGTGGTTCTAAAAATTGACTAAAGAATGTACAAAGTGCCTGATTTTCCCACTTTGACGGTAACATATATCGACTCTGAAAAGAAAAAAAAGAAATTCTTCTTAAATAATTCATTCAAAAATCTTGTACAGAAGAAAAGACAGGGAAAGGAGGCCGCCTCACTTGTTGTTCACTGATATTCTCACCCCCCCCCCCCCCCCCCCCCCCCCTTTAATCTTTTTTTCTCTCAAAATCTTGGATGGTTTCTTTTAAATTCTCACGATTTAACTAATATTTTAAATCCGAATTTGAAGCTGTTTTACATTTTGATCGTCTCATGTGAAATCTATAAGCAAATATATATGATTAACATTTTGAAGAGATTTTCAATTCCTTATTTTTGATCTCTCATTTTTATCCCTACCTCCACCCCCCCCCCCCCCCCACCACCACCACCATTTTACTTATATTTTTGGAAATTGCGTATTTTTAAGGAGCATTTTAAGCTTATTTTCTTTCAAAGTAACGAACACACTTCATAAATCGAAGTTTGGTTTTTATTATTTAAATGTTTTAAGGGAAGGACTAATAATGAAGAAACCCCGTTTCGATGAATCCAACACTTATAAAGCTTTTTAAAAAAAAACACTGGTTAGAGGCTAGAAAAATGCACAATTGCAAATAATGATGATGATTGCTTAATGGTGATGATTACTTCACAATTGGCACTTGAGCCAGAGATTGAGAAACAATAAACTTGATATTGCATAAAAATCTGAGCCCTAATTACAATTTTTGTCATAATACTGTCATAATAATAGCGCACAAAGTAGTCACATCGTAATTTATGATTGTCACAATTTTATGACTTATTTTGTAACGAGATTTCAGGTTTATTATACTCGAGCTCCAAGTTAACTACAGTGTTAGCCTCCACTTCCAACCCTCGTTGTCGTTTGAAATGGAATTGGTTGAAGAAAAAAAAGATAAGGATTTGAAAATAAAAGTTCCGTTTTTGTGTGGACACGGTTTTTGGTAAAAAAAAAGGGGGTGGAGTTTGGTAAACTCACAAAAAAATCATACATCATTCATATTTGCTTTTTTTTTTAAGTAAAGGAAGAGTGGAAGATAAAGGGGAGAGAGGGTTGGAGTTTGGGATTGAAATTGATGGAGCCACAGTTACAAGACTTTTATATAAATTTCTGTCTCCCTACAATTTTTTAAGGGGTGTTCTCATGAAAAGAATCAAATTAAAGAAACTTGAGACTCAAGAATTACAAAGAATATATTTTATTATTATTAATATTATTATAGCCACATCGGAAGAGTGAGTGAGAGAGAGAGATGTAATTAAAAAAAATTCAATATATATTGGAAAAAGCAACTCGCTAATGGAAGTAGTTTTTGTGATGATTCTTAAAAAGAAGGGGGGGGGGAGGAGGAGAGGGTTTGGTGTGTAATTATTTTCTTTTTTCTAGTTTGACGAAAAAGAACTAACAAAACTCCCAGCATTCAATGCATCCCCGTCTCCCCCCCCCCCCCCGGGCAGATTTATCACAGCTTTTGCAAGGAAAAATGTGCTGAAACTCCTTTCTAAAAAGCGCCGTTGAAGATACCTTTATTCAGGCTTTTGCCTCTTCCCCTCCCCTCTCCTATTTCACGCGTATAATATATTTGTTTTTTAAAAATTTCACACGAAAAGGGGGGGAGGGGTTGTTCTATTTTTTGGTATTATTTTGTCTCCTCGTTAGTAACACACACAGACATTAAATTGTAGGAGAGACTAAAAAAGAGAGATTGAAAGTAAAAAAAAAAACGAAACAAAAGCAATTGATTTTAATTAAAGATTGGAATTCGCCATTATCACTCTCTTTCTATATCTCTCTCACTCACTCTTTTTTGGTTTATGCAATCTTTCCGTCTATCGTGCATTCATTTGAAATTTGTTACTTCTTTCTCTCTCAGTCTATTGATTTCAAGATTATATTTAATTATATATGTATTAATTTTTTTCTACTTTGTGGTTTAATGAAGATTGACACTTAATGTTATTAAAATACATAAAAGGAAAACGACAAAAAGAGAATTTGTTTAACTTAGTTCAAGTGAAAATGGAATAGTTACTTTTTTAACTTATAGGGAGAGATTTTCCTGATAGCGAAAAAAAAATGAATTGACCCTAGGTGGCGTCTAGTTGGCTGTTGGCCCACGGACAATTTCAGCATGGCCAAAAAAATCCCAGTTTCTCGTGAATCATTTGCAGTGGTCATTCATTGGTCAACCATTAAACCAAGCAGCTGTCATGTTCACTGGTCAAGAGAGAGAGAGAGAGAGAGAGAGAGGGTGGGTTAGGAGGAGGATTGGAGGCTATATTTCAGCCTTCTTCTTCTGTATATTAAGAAAATTCGTTTTCTGTCATTGTGAATTTAACCCGTTGTTCATTTTGACGGGGAGTTCATTGCCTTCGACGGTTCCTTAACTCCACTGTTTTCGTTCTTAACTTCATTTTTTTGTTCTTTAAATCCTTGTTTATTTTTTTCCCCTTCATATTACAAGATTGAAGGGGTGTGTGTGTGTGTTGGAGGGGTTGAGGCTAAAGAGGGGGTTGAGTGTGGGTTAACACGGTTTGAAATATGACCTCCATAGAAGAAGGAAACATTGTAATTGACTTTTATGAGGAGCCCCCTTCCACATACTGTGTGTCATTAATGGTGATTGCCCAACCAAAACTCATCTTTCTTCTCTCTTTCTTTGCCATTTCTAGTTTTTTTTTTGTTGTTTTAGCCAATGAATAAAAGAAAGGATTATGATATACAGTAGAAAAAAAGTACACTGAATGTGTTTGCTTGTAAAAGAAACGTCTAATGGTGGCGACAGATCGAGTTATGAGGTTTTTCTTATCCAATGCAATCCGCAAGTCCGAACTTTCAACGCAAAAAAAAAAACATCACTACAGAAACCCCTTAAAAATCTCTAATTAGGCAATCACTGCAAGCATGTATGCCATGCAATTTAACTTATAGTTAGCTTGTAAGGGAGGGGGTGGGTTTCTTAAGTCACGTTTTCTGTTCGACTTGTGCTTCATTTTAAGGTGGTGGTGGTTATACAATATATAAACGACCTTTGAACTCTTAATTATTTCGTCTTTTAGAAGCAAAATTAAGAGAAACATTATAAAGTTATGTTAGAAGCTAGAAGGTTATTTTCATCTTGATTTCTTCTTTTAAAATGAACTTTTTATGTCAGTTTGAAGTCGAGGCATGAAGTTCTTCAATTTTCTAATTTTGCATGAAATAAACTCCAATTGTGTTCTCTTCTTCATTACTTGTATTTATCTCTCATTTTGCAATGTTTCTTTCATTTTCTCTCTTTCGTCCTTTCTTTCCACACATGGGGTGAATTTACAACCGGCGTAGTATATTTTAATTGTATCTTCTCATTTCTAGCTGAAATGCGTTGTGGCGAATACAATTTACGATTACTCCCAAGTTAAAACGAGAGAGTGAGAGAGAGATGCCGACAATTTTCTATTTCACTTAACCTTATTTAGTTTGAAAGTTGAAACTAACATCTGGAGATGGAGAGAGAGGGAGAGAGTAAGATACTAGAAGGTGCCACCAGCCAAACCACCTTTTGAAAATGTGCAAAATGGAATAAGGTCACCACCACCACCACCCACAATATATATATATATATATATATATATATATATATATATATATATATATATATACAGACATACTGTATTTTACATCGCATTTTGTAGTTTTACTTATTTTGCATGAATTTAAATGAGTTCTTCTTTGAACGCCGGCAAAAATGGACAAATAGTCGGTCTCCCAACATCTTGAGCTTAAAATATTATGGAGACTTTACCAAATTTTCAACATCATCATTCATAAATAATAATAATAAGTCAGAAGAAGATGTTGGGGGGGGGGGGGTTATTAAGGGGAGGAAGAAACTCAGTTCATTTAATTATCTTATCTCGGAACTAACTGTTATTCATGAAGAAGTAATAATTTGCATATGTTGCATAATATGCAGTATATCACTGGTGGTAAATTATTGCCTTTTGACCAAACATTTTAAGATTAGTCAATTTCAAATTGCCATAAAAGTTTACTTCAAAAAGAAATCAACATGAAAAAAGCTGATTATGGAACTCTCTCGTTTATTTTTTCAGTTAGAAACTAGAAAGGTAACTTAATAGTATCTTTAAAAATATCAACTTTATAGTATGAGTATAAAAAGCTTATTTTAAAAAGGTATCAATTCGAAAATAACCCCCTTTGCTCTTCTAGTTTCTAAAACACGTTTTTAGTTTCTTTTAAGTTTGCTTCTTAAATTGTAAAATAACCAGAGCTCGAGCTGCGCCGTTTACTCTTTAAAGTTACTTTTCTAGTTTTTAAAACGCTTTTCTTTTCCTTTCTTAAAGGTGATTTTAAAATGCTTTAAATTGTATTGAGATTAATGGCAACGATTTCCCTATGTTTTTTTAATTAATCTGACGATGAAACAAACAACTGTGACTCTGTGAGGTTTTTTTGTTTGTTTGTTTGTTGCCTGAATTAAGAAGGGGATTTGAATTGAAGAAAATTGTGTCTTCGTTGTCGTCAATCTTTTTAGTTGTCAACATTTCAAGGGTTTCTTTCTCTTCCTAGACTTAAAGGGTGTTTAAGGGGGAGAGGGAGAGGAACCCATTTTTTAAGGCTTACTTTTGTTTTGCCTTCTTAATTAGTTCACGTTATTACCTGATCGTTTAACAGATGACTAAACAGTTAATCAACCATTTGAAAAGAAGGAGAAAAAAAGAACTCCCAACCATGACGGGTGTGTGTGTCTTTGTCTTTTTCATTGTCATCGTTATAAATCTAAAAAAAGTTGAATATGTTTTTCGCGGTTTTAATGAGATATCTGAGGACAATCGGATTGAAGCTCATCTTTTTTAAGAAAACACTTGGCACTTGAATTTCAACTTGTACTCTCTATACAGGGTTCCAGTCTAGAAAACACCCCATTGTGAGTTGTACTAAATAAAACGGTATTTTCTAGGATAGAAAAACGTTAAAGCACTACGGCCCAAATTCAAAGATGGAAACTTAGCACCTGACTTTCAACTTGTACTCTCTGAACAGGTTTCCAACCTAAAAAAGCCACAAGTTCAGTAGTACTTAATGAAACAGGGTTTTTAAGGTTGGTAGGTACCCTGTTCAGAGTGTTTTACATATTAAGAATGTACATGAACCCTCTGATACAGGGTTTTAATTGCCTGTTGAATTTGAACCTTAGTGTGGTTTAAATGATTTTTTGCGAGATTGTTCAGTTGAAAAGATGACCAAAGTCTTTTCTAGTACGTTATGTGGTTTGTTTGTGTCCAACACTTTTCTTAATTTGTTGATCCAAAAAGAAAGAAGAATGATGATGATGATGATGAAATTGGTTTTTCTGTCTTGTGATATATATTTATAAGAAATAAGTTGTGAAGTCGAGTTGCAGGGGGGGGGTGTATTTGATATGAAGGATATATAGAAGTATTTCTTCTTATTTCTTCTTGTTCTCTGATGGTGATGATAATAAATCCAAACTTTTTGTAAGTTTGGTTTTGACAGGCAGTCAGCATGGGATGGGGGTGGTGGTGGTGTGGTCCCTTTCTCTAAATTAACTGTTGACCTGCAGCTCAGTTTGTGGTCATTCACACATTGTTCGGACACTGTTTTTGGCATTTCCATCTTTCTAACAGATTTTCTTCTTCCATACTCTTTTATATATATATATATATATATATATATATATATATATATATATATATATATATATATATATATATATGTGTGTGTGTGTATATCTATATCTATATCGATCGATTTTCTTTCATAAATGGTGTAGAAATACAACCCATAAGAATATCGAGAAACGTGGCGGCCATTTTGTTTTTGGTCGGAAGACACTTTTTGTTTTTTCTTGATGATTTTTTATAGAAAAAAGTTACATTTATTGAATTGACAAGTCTTTTAAAATGAAAAATCCCTCAGACATTAGTTGTTTGTGTATTTTCTATTGAAAATGGATAGAAGGAGGGAGGGAGGGAAGGGTATAGATAACAACACTGGTTCAATCAGTGAAATGGAAGAGAGAAAAAATCGTTTACTATAAAAGATCTATGTGAAAGTGAATGGGTTTAGGGGGATGGGACAAATATATACATATATATTTGGGTTAACATCTTTCTTCAGGTCCCATTCACTTGTGATTTATGACACAGCTTATGATATACATTTAATATTTTTTTGTCTGTTTGCATCGTTGATTTATGAGTGAGAATTATATATATATATATATATATATATATATATATATATATATATATATATATATTATATGTACTGTATATTGGTCATGTGGTCATCCTATACGGTATATGAGGAGGACTCATAATGCAACTGTGTTTGACCTAAAGTGCAAAAGAAACCACTCTTGTTTGTAGGTCTCTTTCTTTAAGCACTGGTTCCCCTTGGAGACTAGTCGTGCATGACCAATCAGTGTGATGCCTAGTTCTCACAACCTTCTTGTAGCTCGGGCTAAAATAGCCTTGGCTAAACGACTGTGTTCACATGTGAGCAGCTACATATGGGCGTTGTGACCTGCCTAAAGGTGGCGCTCACTACAGCTTATTTATTTCATTTTTACAAATTTGGCACTGGCCATTATGTGTGGACATTGTGCGTGTGTATAGCTTGCATAATATATACATAATTGGAGGGAAAATGGCTGATATTGTCCATACTAACTAATAAAACTGAATTGCATGAGTCTTCATTGAACACACTAAATGCAACATATTTAATTGTAGGTATAGGTTGATGATTTAGAGTTTATGGAAATAAGTAATTATTAAATAAAGATCAATTGATAATTATCAATTATATAATTTTAAATTATTTTAATAAATTAACAAATAGACTGAAACATCTAACAATGGAAATAGAAAATGAGTGACGCCATTTTCTATTCAGATTTATGACCACCAGGTGGCGTACGATCAAGTTAACTTTGTCTTGCATTCTCACTAAATAATGTGTAGGCTACATATGGGTAACCGAGGATACCTAACCAAAGCTAACATTTGACATTGACCACCATCTAGTGTGTGTTCTCACAACCCTTATACATAGGCTAAGTTCTTAGCCTGAGCTACATAAAGGTTGTGAGAACTACGCATAAGAGGCTAGTAGCTAATTTACAACAAACGTCTACATGGCCCTTGGCACACAGACAGGTGGCTGGGTTTTGGTTGCAATGTAATCTATTGTAAAGAACCTGGACCTTGGCAGACAAGCGACAACTCGACTTCATTTTGGAGTCTAATACCAAATGTGGCCTGTGTGTGCCAAGGTCTTGTGATACTTCAAAACAGACCAAGCGAATCATCAGCAATTAAGCGTCACGCTTAACTATTTTGCATCGACTTTTGCCATGGAAATTATTATATTAAGTGTTTTTCAGTGAAAATTACACGTGTAATTTCTGAAACAAACCCGAATTTATTGACATAAATGTAATAAAAGGTTGAAATCGGTTAGGGTTAGCCCTTTTATAAGAAAAGGCAACCTTATATGTGGGTGGTGTGCTTGAAGGTGGTTGGTAATGGTGGTGGGGTGATGATGATCTACTTACTCATCATCTCTATTACTTTTCACATCTGATATACAATATGCAGAATACTAAAAGCTTTTTCATGTCGGAAAATGAGATTATTTATATATGGGGACACAAAGTACGCGGTGTGTGTAGAATGTGAGGGGTGGGTGGGGGGCCACTGGTTTTTTATTTAATAGTTTTGGTGGGTTCTTTTGTTGTTGTTGTTGAACGAACCATCTTCACCCTCTGATGGACAATTCAATTGTATTGTTGTATTGTGGGTCCATCATACATACTCACCATACGTACTCAGCATTTATTTATGAGCAAACAAAAGTTTCAAATCTTTTTCACTTCAGAATCTTTCAAGAATGAGAATAGTTTGAACAGCTTGGATGGATGATTAATTTTTTAAGATTAAAAACAGGGCGTTAAATTGAGAGATTTGAGCTGAACATAAGAGGAAGAGGTAGCGGCACTGATTTAGCGCCAAATTGAACAAACGCCAAACATTTGGCTGTTGGTGTTGAGACACAGATCACTTTTGGTGGTGATTTCATCTGCCAAATGAAGTCGGGTTGTCGACGAGACCGACCACTTCGAATCTTTCCTTTAAAAAAATACGCTGCAATCACAGCCAAACCAGGTGCAACTTCATTTGGTGGTCGAAATCAACCACCAAAAGTGGTCTGTGTGCCAACTTCCGCAATCATTCGCGTCTTTGAGAAGATTTCATTCGACTCAATTGAGTCAGTGTCTTTAATAAGCTATTTGTTTGTTTTAAGTTTTTTTACCAATAAATATAAATAAATTACGATTTGTCTCGTTAAAGGTCCAAAGGAAGATTGTTGTTGCCACATTCCCATGGCTGTTATATACAGTATGTCCTTGTGGTCACTCAATCAAAACAAGTAACAAGCTTTAACTTAGAAAAAGATACCAAAACTTGTGGTATTTCTTCTTCTTCTAGTTAGTTAGTTGCCTTTTAATAAAACGTGGAGGAGGAGAAATATCAACAGAAAGCACAGCAATTGTCCATTGAACGAAAGATAAGAAAAAAAGGATTATGTTTGACCAAAAGGAAAAAAAGAAGAAGTCCTTAATGAAGATGAAGATGCCAATGTCCCAATTAGGGCCGAGACACACTTTAATAAAAGATCTCTTTTGAAGACGGTGGTGGGTGGTGGTGACCACTGCCAGAAGTTGGATGGTTCCAGGTTCCCTAGATGAAAGAATTAGATTTTTTACCAAAGTTTTGAGTCTTATATTGAACACTGGGTGCATTCAGAAACTAAAGAAAGAAAAAGCTATTTAAAAAAAAAAAAGAAAACAGAAAAGTAGCATCCGGAAACAACATGTGGGTCGAGAGAGACACACGTCTTTATAGAAAACGTATCCGGGATTCACTTAGTATATTGTGTTTGCGCGGGGAAATCGTTATTATTTATTTTGACAATGCATTTTTGATGTTGCTGCTGCTGCCTTTGAACTAAATACATAAGCGGCAGTCACACTAGGCTGGTTTACAAGCCGCTGGTTGCTGCTGGCTATTAGCAGCAATAGCAAGCAGCAGCTGCTTTGGGTTCACACTTGTCCAGTCACTGCTGGTATTAGCAGTGCAAGTCATCCAATCACCGTCTTGCAAAAACACAAACTCTAACAACAACCAACCCAAGCAGTGGAGTTTCAACTAGCACTAGTGCCACTACTAACAAAAAGTTCACACTAGATGGCAGCAGCAGGAAGGGAGTCACATGACCAGCTGGTAGCTGCTAAAGTTGGACATGTCCAACTTCACCAGCCGCTGTTAAAATCACTAGCCCGCTGGAGAAAGCATCTGCTAGTAGCAGTTCAGACTATGCTGCTAGAGTGCTACAACCAGCCAGCAGCAACCAGCAGCTGGGAAACCAGAATAGTGTGACTGCGGCATTATAGTCGCTTTACCACAGGGACTTCTGGGCTGCTTGCACAGTAATTATTCAAATTGAAAAGTATCTTCTCAAGATGCTTTATGGCACAAAGTAATAGGCTTTTTAGTTTCCAATTGCACCTATTTTTAAATGTAGATTAAAAATCTTTTCAAAGGTGTGTTTTGAACCCTTGTTAAACTCAAAGGATTCAAATTGAAGAAGTTCAAGTTTTTTCACGAATTTGTGCCTGATTTTCTTGTACCCAATTGGTTTCGGGGTTGTTTTTAGTCCTGTTTTGGGAATGTCTTCAGCAGATGTTTAATGTAAAAAAATTTAATTATGTTTATTTAAAATTCTTGAGTAAAAGACCAAAAAAATAAAGATTTTCCCGTACACTCTCAAGAAGAAGAAGAAGAAGAAAAACAAGATTGGCTGATGATGATGATGGTGGTGGTGATTGCTGTTTTTCTTTTGTCTTGAGGCCATTTTGACTATTTTCAAAGATTTTTCTTTTTTTTTTAACAATTATTCAATGAGGAGAGAGGGTTTTCAGGTTCACTTAAAGAGATGCCTGATTATAATATTATATATGATATATATTGGAATATGGCGGAGAGAACAAAGCAGCCCTCATAATATACATATATATTATATATGAATATAATTATGCCTTGAAGCTCCTCCATATAGGCCTACCGTATAGTACTTAATAACAGGGTATGTTCCCCCCCCCACACTTTTTTACGCCCCCCCCCAAAATTTATTGTTTATTTTTGTCGATCTTATTGTATTGTTTTTTTCTTCTTTCTATTGTGTAGGCTGTGTTCGTTGTTCCTAGCACCCATGGAAAGTTTTGTGGCTGCCATCTTGTTTGCTGTTCATCCAATCCACACGGAAGCTGTGAGTTTTTTTTTCTCCTCATTTAATTCCACCTTCTTCTCATTTATCTCAATTCTTCCGTTGTTTCTTTTTCGCTCAATCTTCAATCTACGGGGAGGGGGTGGTTCTCACGTTTAAAATGCTTCAAACTCAACGCCAGCTTAAAAACTAGAAGGATAGCTTAGTGGCGCAACAACGAGGAGGATGGGGGAAAGTTAATCTCCGGGCGCCAACAAACAGGGGCGCCAAATGTTTAGAAATTTTAAAAAAAGACGTATAAATTTTAAAATTCTACTTTTCTCCCCCCCCCCATTATTTTTCTTATTGCATATTAATTTAGAAGTTTTCATGAATTGAACAAATTATTCACACTAGTAAACCCGTCGTGCAATTTGCAAAATCTACAAAAAGGTGTACACTGCTATAAGCTATACCTATACTAAAGAGAATAGAGTAGTTTTTTATTTTAAGCTAACACTTGTAAGCCTAAAAATTCACATTCACACTATACAAACTACTCAAATTTATGTGAGTAGCTAGCTGTTAGGGAGGTAAGGGTAGTTCACAGTAATGTAGTCTCCGGGCACACAATTCCTAATTGCGGCACTGGCCCGGTAGCTCAATCATTTTGAGAGTATTTTAATGATGATGATGATATCTTTTAAAATAAACTTCTTGTGTCAGTTTGAAAATGACCCAATCTTAAGCAGACGATACTTTTTTTTAAAAAAAATGTTGGTTTAAAATTGATCATGCAACGTTTTGTCGTATTTCTTACCAGTAAATCTTTCAGTTTGAAAAATCGCCAGTATTTTTAATGAGGAGGAGGAGGCTACATCTTAATAATCATTTTAACTGAGAAATAGAAGATTATTTGAAAAGGTGGTGGTTAGGTTTTAGAATTGAAATGTATCTTGAAAACAGAGAAAGAAAGAAAGAAAGACTTGAAAAATGTGAAATTAATTTGTTGGCCAAAAATGAAAAATGAGTCGCAATTTGTTTTTCTTTCAATTACGAGTTCATCTAATGTTTACACAATAGGAAAATAGAATGGGGTGTCTGTTGTTAACAATAATTATTATTGTAATAATGTATAATACGAAGGGGGGAGGCATCATTTCATCATCCTCTCACTCTCTCTTTTGAAATTTGGAATGTAAATGGTGATTACAACTACTACAATGGTCCCAGTATTTCATCTGTTCTTTCTCTCTGTGGGTCCTTGGAGAGTTTAAACCGGGTTATACACTTCTAGTATACACGCAGTGTTGTTACCTTACGACTGGCAATTGTACTCAATATATTAAAACAAACGAAAGAAAGAGAGAAAGATAGATAGATAGAGAAAAACATGACGTTCGCCATTATTTTGTGCCAGTTCTCAAGGGAGACCATTGCGTAATATGAAATTCATTTTCTCTTTTTTCTGTGTTATATTCGTGTGTTTTTCATTCAAAATGTAAGTTGCATGTTAATAGATTGAGAGACAGAAATTATTTCTTCTCTTCTTTTTTTAACTGAGTTCTTCTTTTTAGAAAGAGAGAGAGAGAGAGAGAGAGAGAGAAAAAATTGTCTTTCATGAGCTAATTGTTAGCAATTTTAGGATTTTTTTTTACAAAAGAAATGATTAGTAGAGAGAGAGAGAGAATGAGAGAAAGTATGGTTTTTGTATGTTAAAAGTGTGTTATTTGTATGCAAAACATGTTCTAAGGGTGTTGAAAAGTAGAGATTACAACAACATAAGGCAGGGGAAGAATAAGGAGGAGGGAGGAGGTTTTTTTTAAAAAAAAAGCTCAGTCGATTACGAACAGTGAATATTCAAACATTTAAAGCTCATTTGCATATTATGTACGGCACTAGAATGGGAAATGTGTGTTTAAAAATAACACACACACACAAGTCTAGGGTTCATATTTTTAAACAAGAAAAAAATATGCCACATTTTGAATTTGTACAACATTCATTTTGCTTAGAAAAGTTACAATTTTCATAAGTGTATCTGCAAGCAGCCATGATAACGGCCTATGGCAGAGGGAGGGATGCAAATACAGCAGAAAATAGATTTTTAAAAATGTATTAAATTCCATAAGACGACAGTCGAGTCACTTGATGGTATTTTCATATTGATATCTTTGAAAATAAACTTTTTATAGGATAAGAATTCAAACATAATCGTCTCTTTATTTTTGGATCATTTTCAAATTGACATACAGAAAGCTTATTTTGAAAGATATCATTCCTTTAGTGATAGAGCTACCCTTCTAGTTTCTAAAACACATTCAAGTTTCTCGTAATTTTGCGTTTCTTAAAGACAAATTAACAAAGAGTTTTAAGGTGCTTTTACATTTTAATAATACGTTATTTTTTTAACTAAATCGTGTATTTTGTATTTTTTTTCCAAAAAAGGTTTCTGGTGTTGTGGGTAGAGCGGAAATTCTTTGCTCCGTCTTTTTTCTGGCAGCTTTTTTCTGCTATTACAAGTGTTCCGAAAAGAAAGATAAGACAGGTAAGACGACATCTAATAATCAATAATCAATAATTATTGTAACACCTCGTTAAGTTGCTCCGAGCGATGACCAATCAATGATGATATGATGCCCTTTTTTCTTTTCTTATGTTGGTCATTGATTTTCTTTCTTCAAAGTTGAGATTATTTTTTTTTCTCTCTCTCTCTCTGGAGTTGTTCATCTTTTCACCGAATGGTTTTTAATTATAGACTAGAAAAGTTCAGTGTTTGTTGGTTGGTGACATTAAGTTTCCGAGAGAAAGAAAACTGTTGTTGTGTTTGAAAAGAGATTTTGAGTTGTAAAAGTTTTAATTAGAAAATAAAAAAAGAGAAAAGTTGTTGAGACCTGAAGCTTAAATATAATTAATTTAACGCTCTAATAAGTTGCCATCAATCAATAATAACCAAATGTTAAACAATCTCCTTTTAAACCCGTTGCCTTTTCTAGTCTTAAATCTTTTGTTCATTAAACATCTCTTTTGAAATTATATTTCATCTAGCTTTTTTTTTTTAAAAAAAAAAGGTTATGATGATTGAGGCAAAAGGAATTATGACTTTTTACAATTAAAAAAGGCTGGTTAAAGGCTAGAGTTAACTTATAACAGTAATCCAACTCTTATTTTAAATTTTATATTAATTATCTAGCCTCTAACCATCAATCTCTGATTGCAAGAAATCTAATTCCATTTGCCTTAATGAGGATGATGGCGATGAATAATAAAAATAATTGTTTCAATTTTTAATGGCAACAATTATCTTTTTTTTTTTTTTTTTTTGCTAATCACAATTATCTTTTCAGTCGCAAAATCACCAATTGAATTATTTCACTATTCAGAACATTTTATGTTTTAATTATTGTATTTAATTTTTATTACATGAAATAATCTTTTTAAAATCCTCTTGTCTTTAAATTGGTATCTTAAGTTAATAGGAGAGTAAAAAGACAATTGAAACAATAGAAAGAGAGACATAATAAGATAGAGAGATAGAGAGAGAGAGAGAACGAACAGTGACGTCAATTAATTAATTACGGATCGGCTCAATTCCTTAGGTGATGTCAGAAATAATTTTCTTGATGATAAAGCGCACAAGTAATTGAAGAAACTTCTCTCTTTTTATCCCCTCCTCCCCTTTAGCCTCCTCTACTCCTCCTCTTTACCCTTATAGCCTCTCTCTCTTATTCTTTCCTTCACTTCTTCTGAGCCCCAAAAGTTAACCTAATCAGTAATTAGTGTTGGCCTCGTGGGTTTTAATGTCGTCTCCCATTTTATCCCCAATTCTCCTATATACCATGTGTATACTGGATATATGACATTTTCTTACTAAATATTGTAGTTGGTTTAGGTCAGTTTTCCCTTCTCCTCTTTTTGCCCTTTTCAGAGAGAGAGATATAAAGTGGGTGTGGGTGGGATGGATGGACCTTTTGGCTGGAAATCTCCTCTTTTAACCCTTTCATCTTGTAATTTGTCTTTTCCTAATTTCATAACATGGGTTTTCTGTCTCGTCTCTTAGTTGAATGAAGGGTTTTATGTATGTTCATGTTTGTATTTTCCTATTACCACTACTACTTATACTACTACTACTACTACTGCTGCTGCTTAATGCAACTGGGCGTTGTCCACTCACTCCTTCAAAAATCCTCGTATTGTTTATATTCCATATGTAATTTCGTAAATGTAATGCTGTCAAGCAATTTGAAGACTAAAAAGGGGAAATGTTATGTTTTTAGTTTCATTCTCATTTATTATTATTGTTATTGTATCACTGCTGACTTTGTTTGTTGGCTTATGTACAAAAATATTAAGCCCGGGGTTACACTACTCAACAAATTGTAGTCTAGTGCAAATACGCGGTGGGCCAAAAGTCATGCTCCATAGACGTTTTATATTTTTCTGCTGCAAGAAGCATTTTCAGGCAAGTGGATTGGACGACGTGGGCTCATTGAATGGCCACTTTGGTCTCCAGGTCCTATGGTACACCCTGTATATGTGGCGCAATATGTCGTGTGCAACCGAAGATAAATACATAGAGGACTTAGTATAACTTAAGGTCTGGTTCCACTTGGTTATTAGTCACCGGTGGTGTGCCTCCAACACACCCAGGCATAATGTGGAGTTCTTGTGTTTTTATATTTGCTTTAACATAACATTTATGAGGGTCAGTCCAGACTTCTTTTAATTAATATATGACTAGTTTACACTGATTTGTAACCAAGTGGATCCATGCCTTAAGAGCTCTCCACCTATTTCGCATTCATTCCAGTGTTGTAGCTGAGTTTAGCCGATTGATGGCGCCACTTGTGCTGTTTGGAATTCTTTGACGTATTTTAAATGATTCTGAGTGTGTGCTGCACTTCACTACATTTTGTTGAGTAGTGTGACCCGTGTGTATCTTTGTAACTTTCACTGTTGGTCAGGGACTAATTGGGAATGAACTCAGAAGGGGTGTTCTGTTCTGTTTGTTGTACAAAATACACAATATTAAAAATGTAAGGGTTTTTTACGGTTTACAAAGTACAAATGTTATTTGATTACTTTTGATGTCGCACACAATATGGAGTCACCCCCCCCCACCCCACCCCAACACACACGCTGCTGATTTAGTCAATGCTATTGAAATGGTGCAACGCAGAGCGGATAGGTTTGTTACCTGTAAATATGATTACTGTGAAAGTGTTACCGGCATTCGTTCAGATTTAGGGTGGGATTAGTAGACATGATTTCAACGTTAATCTTTTTTTAAGGTTATTGGGGCCTTGTTCTAAGTAAGTTGTGTAAAATATATGGTGTATAATATATTGGGCGGGGCTGACGACTCCAAAAGAAATTAAGAGAAGTTTTTGCAAGAACAGACTCTCATTTCTGGTCCTTTGTAGTTAGGGTCATTTGACAATGGATTTTACTTCCAGAGAATGTTGTGCATGGAGAAAGCTATGAGGTGGGGGTGAGGCTTCATAGGAGTTCAATACAGTAGAAAAGGCATTTTCACAAATGCCACATTTTCAAATTCATTTTACATTTGCGTGGAGGAATTGTTATAGTAGGTATACTAAGACGTTATGCTGACATTGCCTTTTTATGCTGCTTTTGGACTAATGGTCCTCTGCCACAGGCCCTCGGGGCTGCTTGCGGAGTGATTATTCAAATACAACATCTCTAAAAAGCATTTACTCCAATGCGTTGTCAGTGGGTTTTTAGTGGAATTATATTTTCAGGTTGAGTCCCTTTTGAATACTTTTATTTAGATTTATGTTTTGTAAATAGAGAGTATGATGTTGATGTATTGCAAAATATATACATGGGATTTTTGCTTTGTTATTTGTCTCTCAATAATAACAAGTGACATGGAAAAGCCCATCGCAATATTTGATTCAATTTTGAAAAGTTAATTTTCATAAGACTTTTTCTTCTTCTTCTGGATTTTCTTGTTGTTGTTGTTGGCGTCAATGTCACTTTGAATATCAAATTGGAGTTTTAAGAAAAAAAAGGGATCTTTTGAGAGCAACAAAATGGGAGATAAAAGTTGGTTACGGAATTTTAAACCTAAACATAACTGAAGTTTATGAAACTTTAAATAGGTTAAGTTGGAAGATTTTTTGAGGGTTAAGAACCCCATAATTTGGGGTTTTCTTTTGGAGTCAGGACTTAACAAGGTGTTTTTTATTCAGAATACACAAATTTAGAAAAGGAATAAAATCTTGAAGAACAAAAGGTTTTATTTATTGATTTCAGTTTATAAATATAAGATGATTTCATGATTTTGATGGGGGTTTTTTTTTTTGCTTGTTTATTGGTTGTAAGAGAAGTATTTTTGGGTTTGTTTATTTTCTACTATTTTAAAAGTTCAATAATTTACGAATGAAATAAATAGCCGACACCCAAAATCAAAAGAAATTCATGTTTTATGTATTGATGGAAGTTTCTGGGAAAATTGATGAGTGTTTGGCTGGTCATAAAGACGATCAATCTTTTGCTTAACAATCCTGAATTGTCTCTCAAAATCGTCATAAATATTCGGTTTATTTCTGTTAGTTTTTCTTGGGTTTTCGTTAGAACATATTTCTAACAGAATAATTAATGAGTAGTTTTATCATTTTTCTCTTTCTAGTATTTTTGTCGGCTATTTCGTTCCAACAAAAAAAAGTATATAAATTTTTAATAATCTTAAGACAAGAAGAAGAAGAAGCGATAAAAAGTGAGAGAGAGAAGAAAACACCCTTGAAATATAAAAGTTGTTATCATTCCCAAAAGTAACATCTACATTAAAGTTAATGTCCCTATGTGGGTGGTCATTTATATATATATATATATATATATATATATATATATATATATATATATATATATATATATATATATATATATATATTGTGTATATTTGTGTATACTTTTTTTGTTGCAAGTTTCATTTGCTCTGAACTCAATCCTTGACAATCTTCATTTTTTTGCTTGGTTTTCATTACTTGTTTTTTTTTCGTAGGTTGTGTTCTGCTCTTGTTTTAATTTCATGCTTTTATTTCATTCACAGAAATGGGGTTACTTTTATGAATTATTTTAAGAGTATTTTTTATTATACGGAATTGGGGATGTTGGGAATTATTATTTTATGATTTTCAATTTTGATAGAATGACAAGTTATAAGGAGGAGGAGGAGGGGGGATGGATGTGACTAAATGTCAGTCTGTATTCATGACAACCGTAAATTATTCACGAAATTAGTGTTCAAGTCGCCAGTGTTGAACTAATGTATATATAAATTAACTTGTTTGAAACTTTGAAGTGGAAAAAAGGAATCCATTTAAAATTTGGAAAAAATGTCCATTTTTACAGGGGAAATGCTGATTTTAAAATTCATACGCGTTATTCTTAACTGAACGCAGTTTACATTAAGATTTACACACAAAAATGGCCGCAAACTTCAACCTTAAGGTGGTTTTTTAAGTTTAAACGCTCCTCGAACTCTAGTTATTTTCTGTATTTCAGAAGAGCAAAATTAAAACTTGGAAATTGTTTTAAAAACTAGAAGGGTAACTCAATCACTTAAGGGGGTATCTTCATGTTGATATCTTTCAAAATATCATAGTTTGAATATGATTTTAATATGAAAATTTTATTTAGTGATTCATTTACTCTTCTAGTTTGTAACACACTTTTTTGTTTTTTTTGTTTTTGCGTTTCTTACATTCAGAATAATAACCAGCGTTCCAAAATCATTGTGAGATGACTGAATAAGCGCCAGATTAAACAAAACACCAAACTGAATGAACTTAACAAATTTGGCGCTTTTTCAGCGCCACCAGTTTATAAACTACCTTAATAGAATAGGCAGTGATTGCGCATGTTCAGGGGCAGTTTTTTATTTTTATAAGGCAGAAAGAAACTGATGTATTTTATTCCTACTCTGATTTCTATCAACTGTTTCATGTTTTTCTGCTATTTAATTTGAGCACACACAAAAAAACAGAAAATTAATTTTAGGCGTTTTTGGACCACCCTCCCACGTCCTTGGACCTTGTGTGGCGTTCTGGTAGAATTTCATTTTTAATTATCACGCACTGCACGCATACATTTGTCCCAGGTGTGTATTTGTGTGTTTGATTTAATGTGTGTTTGCATAATGGGACTTGGTGTCTAGATTGAAGAAGAAGAAGCGGGAAAAAAAAGAGACAAGATTTGTGTTGAAAATGGACCAATTAAAATCAGACATTTCTCATTAAAAAAAGTGCAACTTGCTTTTTCTGGTTCACTTCTGGAATGTTAATTTTGCAATTGTTAATGTACTGGCAAAATCGCCAACCAAAATTGTTTATTTATCTCTTTTGTGGTTGTCGTGGTATTTATTCTGTGTCGTGATGAAGTGTGATCAGTCATTCGTGAAGTGGTGTTTTCTCACGGAAAGGCAAATGTGATAAAGGTGATGATGATGATGGTACCACCGCGTAGAGTGATAACATGTGACCCTCTCTTATCTTTTTGAAGGCTTTTTTTTTTTTTTGCTCATAGAAATGAATTTTCTGTATTTTCCCCCTCTAGTTTTTAACAGTTGTGAAACAATTAAAATGTAACCAACACTCCCACCTGTGTTTTGTGTTTGAAATCTCCTCCTTTTTGCGGCATTTAGTTTCATCTCACCAAATACATTATTACTCTCTCTCTCTCTCTCTCTCTCTCTCTCTCTCGCCTTTATATTAAGTGTTTAATTATTAATTCAGTTCATGTGCCTCTAATACATATATTTTATTTATGCATTTTAGCCATATTTTATCCATATACATAGAAAGTGAGTTATATATAAAGCTGGTTAAGCAAATATCAACTTCACATGAAACTGTTGTGTTTCTAGTTAATAATAAATAATAAATCATCGTGTGATGTAGATATATATCATAGATAATAATCAAGTGAGGGACTTTGGGGGATGGTTTGTAATGGGACCTCCTCCTCCTCCGCTTATTAAAATTTCGGTTTGAATTTGCTTCCTAACGATGATGAATTTAAAATACAAATAAGAAACATTTAGCCCATTTTAGGGTGAAATTATTCCAGATCGATGGTGATTCTTATTGGTTTTGGTTTTTACGTAAGACTCAAATGGCCTATGAGGGCTCGACTGGTTTCAAGAGTTACAAAAAGTACAAAAGTTCAAGAATTTTTAATATATTTAAACAAAAGGAACTTTGCTTGTTCTTTCGAAAAATGGCCAAAAATCGAAAATCGTTTCATTTGGTTTAAAATTGTAAAACGCCTCTAAAAATCTAATTATTCTTCCGTCTTACAGGTGCAAACTGAAGGGAAACTATATTTTATGTCTAGAAAAGGGTTTATTTTGAAAGATATTCAACATGAAAATACCCGTAGTTGATTGAGCTACCCTTCTAGTTTCTAAAACATTTTCTAGTTTCTTTTCATTTTCCTGTTCTGCAAAACAGAGTAATTAAGAGTTCAAAATTGGCTTTTCGTAAAAACCGTCTCTAAAAATGCTCTAAAAAAAAGCCTACTAATTAACATAATAATATATAGTTTATAATTTTAATGGCATACTAATAATAGTTGATTGGGTTGTTTCCCAATATATGTGTAATAAAGTGGGGCGTTATTGGGAGGGGAAGTGGCCCACAAACACAGACTCAAATTGTGGTTGTGTTGATTGCCACTCATATCACTCGTTGTTGTTGTTGTTGCTTTTCTAACTTCCGTTTGCTTTTAACTCCATTAGAATTGTGGCATTTTGAGTGAGAAAAGGAAGAGTTACTATAAATCATATTTATGACAGATTACAAATTGAATATGATTAATAATAAGTATTCTTAATAATATTTCAGATTGGCCTCGTTTGATGGCTGCAATCGTTTTCAGCGTGACGGCCATGTTGTGTAAGGAGCAAGGCCTCACTGTCATTGCTGTCTGCCTTGTCTATGAAATATGCATCAACCAAAAGGTAATTAATTGCAACTTATCTTTATTATTAATTATTTCAAATTTGGCAACAAAAAAATGGCGCCCAATATTCTGAAAATTAGCCAGTTTTTTTATATATATATTGTTGATTTTTTATTGTGAAAGATAAACACAAAGAAACTTAGAAATGTGGGGTTATATTTCAATGGGTTGGGATTGGGTGACGTATTCATTGTCCATTTATACATTGGAGTTTAACTAGCTAATCATTAAAACTTCACTTAGTTAGAATAAGGAGAGAAAAATCGTGTAAAATGAAGAAAGTGTGCTCACAAAAAGCCAAGTGCTTTCTGATGTCCACTTTGTACAACAAGTTGAAATTCTTTTCTCGTTGATTTTAGATTTTCTTCTCCATTTCTCTCTTCTTTTTTTTTTTTTTTTCATTTCAACTAGTTTTATGTTCACTTGAACAATTTCAGCCCCAAACACCAAAAAAAAGTCTCTTTTCCGTTTTATTTTTTAAAGTGAACAACAAAAAATCTAAAATAGGCAACCAACACTTACATTAGTTTTATATAAATCCATTTGATGATAGATTTTTTTTTCTATAAAACGTTCAGAAACACATTTCTGCTATTTTTAACAAATGGTTTTTCATTTTTGACTTTTTTGAAAATGGATTTGAAATTTAGAGAGGAACATGTAAAAAAAAATGTGGATCAGCTCGGCCCACAAAACTTCAAAAGTGCACCCAGTCGACCAGTCCACAATGACTACGAAGCCCACGTCATAAGGTCCATGGTGGTTCACAAATCACATGGCCTGGGCCACAAAGCTCATCAAGTCCACGAAGCCCCCCATGGGATGCTTTCTTCGTACAATTACCAACCCAGACCCAACCTAGCCTCAAGCTTCAAGAATCAAGATGGTGACTTAGCACTTGTACTTCAACTTGAAGTCACTTAACAACTTTTCAATATTGAAAACCCTCTTTTTTCAAAGACTTCTTAATAAAACAGTGGGTTTTCTCTACTCTTAAGGCTATGTTCAAGTTCAAGTTAAAAGTTCAAGTGCAAAAGTTTTACTTTTGAGATTGATTGAAGTTGATTTGATGATGATGATGGAGTTTTTTCAATTGCTTATATTAAATACACGAGAGTAGAAGAGGCAATTTGATTGATACCTGTGTGTTTAATAAATGTAAAAAGCCTACACTTAAAAATGGTGGCGCAGACGATTGTCTAAGGACTACTACTGCATTATATATATTACAGTAACGGTACTTAAGTCTCTTCTTACAAGTTTAAAAAAAAATACACTCTCGAGAGTGACGTTGAGATTAATTACTTTTTGTGTGTAACTGAAAAGCTGGTTGGTTTTTATTCATCGATCATTTGGACCTGAAAACAAGATTCTCAGATCGAACACCGCCCACCCCTTAAAAAAAGGTTAGGTCTCCCTCTCTCTCTCTCTGTCTGTCTGTCTGACCAAGAGACGGCCCCTTAAGTGGTAAGGAAGGGAGTGAGGTGGCACTTCATTTTGCAACACTCAAATGTTTTTAAATTCCTCTCAATATACCATTGAGAAGAAAAAAAGGGACTTCAGGGGGAGGAGGCTCGGAAAGTAGAAGAGGTGGGGGGTGGGGGTCTTTGGCAGGGTGGTCTCTTCACTTTTCATTTATTGAACTTTGTTTGAACAACACAAACTAAATGTAAGTGTGACTTAAACCCATTTCTGCTTCTATTTATAAACTGCATTTGTCATCAATCCAATTTAACCACATTGTGTTTTTTTTTGTCTTCGTTTCATCTCTTGACATGAGAAAGTTTTTTAACTTTTTATTTGGTTCTGATATCGATTCCAATATCGATCACTAGGTGGTGAGTCTTCTTCTTCTGTATTTGAATTTTAAAAATAACTCTGCAAGCAACCAAGAAGGCCTGTGACTGAGGGATAAAATGTGGAGGATTTGTGGCATTTCGTTGTAATATTTGCCATAAGATGCGAATCATGAATTTATAAGATTGATAACGATAAGAGAGGTGATAAGGACGATGGTTGAGCCTCCAATATCTAAAGTCATTGCCCATTAACGCAATTTAATTAATGATGCTGAGTGCAAATTCTTTATTTTAATCATTAAAATAATTATTAAGTAATTTTGAATTTCCATTTTTAACATCCATTTTGAAATGAAACTCCTCCTTATCCATCGTCATCTAGGATTCTAGGAAAAACCACCATCAAAATGACATTTTACAATTTTACTTGAAGACCAATATATTGTAAGAAATAACATAATTATTTGCTTTTATTTGTTTTGTTCAAATTGGACAATTCAGAAATTGTGTAAATTCTCTAGTCAATGTGCAAAAATAATTATTCATTGCTGTAGTACATTTTAACAAGTTTACTATTGTTTTAGGTAATGTGGTGAATGCCTTACAAAAATCTTACCCAGATGAGGTAATAATTAGGTACATGAATCTAAAATGCGAGAAATTTTTCAGAAATAAAGCCCCATGGGCCTTGTGAGCCTCATGGATTTGGGGGACTTGTGGGCCTAATGAGCTTGCTTGGTGGGCGTGCTTTTGTAAAAGCCCAGTTTATGAGCTTTGGTGGGCCCTAAATGCTCTCAATATGACATGAGCTCTGTGAGCCTCATGAGCCCGATGGACTTTATGGGCTAAACTCACTAAATGTAGTTATCTAATTAAGATTAACTACCCGAATATGGTGAGTTTTTGTAAAACGCCTAGTGAATGTGCAAAAAGAACTGATTTTCCAATTTGGCGGTTAATTCATGGTATGCCTACTACTGTGTGTACATTTATTAATTTGGTTTTTGGTTACAAGAAGAAGAAGAAGAGGGATATTTACAAGAAATTAAACACGAGATTAATTTTTGTCTTTTTAAGAATTTGTTTTGGTTGAAGTTTTATGTTTGCATTGAATTGCATAAAATGAGAGCAACTTTCTCCCTCTTTTTAAGTTTTCACTTTTTGAGGGGGGGAGAGGGGCCGAGCCGTATTTCTGATTATCAAATTTGACGAATAGGCCAACCAAAATGGATGACTGATTTTCCCTTTTATTTTTTGCTGCTGATTTCATTCATTTTTCCGCTCAATGTGACTGACTTTTGTTTCTTCGAGTCTGAAGAAGGCCTTTCTATTCTTTTAAGCCTATATATTATGGCCTACATACAATGCCTAACACCACATCTTTTGCCAGTTCATTAATTTCAGTCAAGACACATTTTATTATACAGAAGAAGAAGAAGAAGAAAAAGAAAAAACTAGAAAATGCGTTTGACTAGTTAAATAGTACAAATTACACAGTTGAAAAGTTGTTTTTGAAACACTTATTTCAATTGTTCTTGTTTTGTTCGATTAAGAGTTTTGACGATCTTTTCAGCTGAATCTTTCGCATCTTGAAGTAATTAAGTAGTTAAATACTTAATTACTTCAGAACTCTTAGTTTACAAAGTGAATTTTGAGGGGGTGAGGGTTTCTCCAAAGCAACTTGTGATCCTTTCTAGTTTTTTTAAAAAAAAAACTTCTCTAGTTTGTCTTAATTATGCATTTCTGAAATTGCAGAATAATCAAGAGTTCTAAAATCAAAAACCAGATATCTTAATCCCTTGAAATCATAAATGAATCCGTGTCAAAAGTCACAAAACCTTTTTTTTTTAAAAAGATAAAATCTAAAAGTATGTCTTAATTTGTGTGTTTAGATGAAATAACTGCTGGTATCATAATATTATAAAAGTAAGATTGACCAAGGGTCAGTGTGTGGTAGTCTCTATACATGTACTGTATAGAAAAGAAGGAGGATGTTTTTTGATGATGATGGCGGCTGTTGGATTTGAGTTGATGTCCACAGGGAATGGATGTCCTCCTCCTCCTTCCTAATGGTGCTTTTCCACACTTGTACGTACAGTATGTCTTGTCTTGTCTTCTTTCTCTGTTAGTTGTTCCCTGATAATTTTCAATCCCAGCCAAGCCACCCATTTTCTCGTCCATCGTCTTCTTCCTCTTCTTTATCGATGAATTAATTGCTGGTGTTGTTTAGCTTAGAATTACAATCTTTAAAAAAATGTAATTGCTTTTGCTGCTAACCACCTTACAACAACCGCATTGTCAAACACACTGAATATCTAGTAAATCTTAAAATATTGAATAAAAGGCACTCATAAGTGTTAACCCATTTATTGATTTATTATTATCATAAGAACGAGAGTAGCAGTCATTATAGAAAAATAACAAGACTGTCATAAAACAGTAATTTGTTATATCTCGCTCATAACCTTGTAGCAGTCACAAAAGTAAGTTACACATTATTTTCGTATTGATTAGAGTTACAGAGGCTTCATTGTAGAAAGATAATAAAGCTGTCATATCACAGTAAATTATCGTATCTATCTCTAATCCTTGTAGCTGTCACAAGTGCAAATTACAAAATATTATAATGTAACGAATTTATTGTTTAGGGTTTATCGTTTCTTTTAAGCACCCTGTAATTTAATCACGAATGTATTAAAAGGTTCTCACCTCATGCTTGGGAGTGGCTGGGAGGACATCATGACGATGACTCCCTGTCCTCCAAGATGAGAAGAATAGCCCAAAAGGACTGCATCGATGGTTAATAGGATAGATCCTAGAATAACCAACGATGCAGAACTTTTGGACGTGTGAATCTTTACAAATTGTTAATAGAAGGATCTTCGTACATCCTTCTGTATTGTTATATTTTATACATCTTATAGATGTTTTTGTTTTTTTGTTAATTGATAGCTCACTTTCAGGTCCGAGTGTGTCCAAGAGACTTGGACACACCTTTGTTATCATAATCAGATGTTTGTATTGTATTTTGGGTATAAATACAAGAGCCTGTGGATTGAGAGACAGACCGTTTTTATGCTTAAGACAGAGCAACAACGATGCGATATCTCTCTCAATCTACAGGACTCACTGTTTATTGAATAAAGATACTATTTCAACTTATGAATTCAATGTGTGGTGGACTCGATTATTTCATGGAAGTGGGACTTAGAATTTCAGCCGCCACTTAGCCGATGTTTCCACCGGACAACGAAGTCTCTAGCAGCCACATGTAAGAAGACATCTCTACGCTATTCTCTACCACAGGTCTCCTGAGGTACCGACCCTTGTGTCCCTGGTGTTTAAGTATGCAACACAGGAGCCAATAGACCGAAAGACTTAATCATCAACATCCACTCGACACTTCTAGATGGCTAGCAGAGATCTCTCTACTAACCCTACGGAAACGGGGATGTTACAATAATGACAAGTATTGTCACCTGCAACTGAGATTGATTGGTACTGTGGTACAGAATAATTTGTTAGTCATAAAATAATAGTGAGCAAGCAGTAATATCATAAGGCATGACTGTCACAAGGAGTATTTTTATTTTAAATAACATGGAATTTTATGAAGAGGTAGTTTTTTTAATTCTAGTTACTCAACATTTTAGAAGTAACTCTAAGGACATCAAAAATGTTTTTAAAAAAATGTCATCTGCTTCAAATTTGATCGTTTTCAAACAGAGAGGAAAAGCTTATTTTAAAATTTATATCAACTTGTACTGATTCAGCTACTCTTCTAGTTTTTAAAACAACTTTCTTAATTATCTGAGCTGTACATTCACCTCAGATTGAAAAAATATGTTATATTTTTACGTGATCAATGAGAGGAGATTGATTTTTCAATATATTTCAACGAAATCTGAGTCAAAAAGAACTAGAAAATGATATAAATTGCACTATATTGCAAAAATATTTACTATTTCTATGCCCATTCAATGAGGAAGAGGCTTTTTACATATTACTTTGAAGCAGCTAAGCTTTTTTATACTTAGGAATATAAATATAATAATTCTGGTTTTGTTCCTTAGGCTAAGATTTTATTTTTCTTCCCTGAGATTATTAACTCTTGAATTGTGGGTATTTTATGTATTTTTAACAAAAAAAAATCTGAATATGTCGTCATGGAAATCATTGAATCTTCTTAAAAACGACTGACTCCAGCTGATATCCTCCTCCCTTTCTTCTTCTTCTTGTAGTTTTTGTTAAAAAAAAATTGCCAAAAAAAACTGGTTGCATTTCTAGTTTTTTTAATCTTTCGAAATAAGTTTCAACGAGACCCCTAATACAGGGTGGACATCTAATGCCTTTGACGCATTTTCAATTGTTGCTACAAAATGATGGACATTTCTCATCCATTTTGCGTTCTTAGTAAACTGTCAAGTCAGAAATCAGAAGTCTGAAATCTTTAACAACACAATTTCTAATATTTCAACGTGGACAATGCAGTAAATAAAAAAAGATGAAAAAACCACCAACATTTTCTCACTTTTTGTTGCCAGATTTGGCAAATTTTTCTTAACAAAAATTGGCTTCCAAACGCACATTTAAATTTTCTCAAATTTTGCTTTAGTGATTGTCCAGCACGGAATTAAGGCGGCTCGTGTCCATAAGTGTACAATTTAGAATGTAAAATGTGCAAATAATACTAAAAATAAGAAGTGCTGCACTTTTATGCGGAATAACTTGTAAGGCTACCACGCACTGAAAATACGATTAGAAACGGAATTTTAATACTACAATTCTATTTATTCAGTTTTTTTTTCTTCTTAAATTTAAGAAATGCCTTATTCAGTCAACGTTTTTTCCTTGTGAGATCTAGGCCTTAGGCTAATTTTATCTTATTTGAATAATTCCATTGTTTACTTGGCTGAAATTAGGCAGAAATTATTTCTTCTTGACAGGCAGAAATGAGCCAATAGGAAGACGTTTAGGAATGCATCCTTATTCTTTATGACTCCGCCTATAATTCTCACTATAATATTAAACGCGACTGAAAGCAGAAATGTAGATTGTTTTTCTGCATGTATGATCCAGGCCTAACAGTCCACCAATAACTTATCAGCTTAACATGATACAAATCATCATTAGTTTCAATACTATTTTATTGACCACCCTGTAAGATCGGTGAAATTGATGAGGTGGAGGGTGGGTGGCATGGATGAAATGATAGGGGCCCCAAATTCAGGGGATTTTTTTTTTGTTAGTCATCTATTTCGACAGAACACAGATTAGTTGGAGGCTTCAAGCTAAGATTAGTGTTTAAAAAAAAGTATGAGAAAATTGAAGAGAAAAAAATGAGACTGAAGTAGGAAAAAAAAAGAGCAAAAAAAACGTGGGCCACTTAATTTCAAACGAAATTCTATATTTAAACTAAGTTTTAGAAGAAGGAGCTTTCAAATTGAACCCCCCCCCCCAATAGTATTGATTGCCCATTGCATTGCTATTGCATGATGGTAACCCCCCCATACATTGGCTGAGTGAGCAATCTGCGTTTATGACATTTTTTTTATATATATATCTATCATAAGAGGTTGTATAATGTGATTTACACCCCCTTAAGCTATAAGAATATCTATATATATACTTATAATGTTCGTCAGTAGCCTTGTACCAAATATTACATTGGTTGACAAATTGACAAAAAGTGTACGCCAAGTGCTTCACTTTTTTTGTCGATATTTTTTATCAGAATATCGACGTTTTGAACGTTTTTTTTAAAAAGTTAAACATTCTTGTATTATACCTGCCTCATTGTAACTTTGTAAGAAGAAGCTTGTGACGTCATTGGAATTGATAAAATAAATTCGGCTTGTGTCATTTAATCTCATTGAAAGGGGTTGCTTGTCCGTAAAGGTTCATAACCTTAGACCGTGTAGACATGGTCTATGGTTGTGAAGTGTAGACGACGGAGCATGAGCCATAGGAGCTGCTAACAGACGGTGAAGCCAAGATAAATAACTCAGCAGTTTATCCCAGGAATGTCACGTTTCGCAATGAGAGTGTTGTCCACAGTCACGTGACAAGTCCCCTCTTGTCATGTTAGTCCGGTCGCAACAGTTTAAACAAAAGGATTTTTTGAATTCTTTTCTTATTACATCATTTTTATTAGACAAAATGACACAATTCTAATTTTTTTTAGCAACCCATCTGACGTCACAAGTTTCTTCTTACAATAAGTTCAAACAAATTTAGTCTATAAACAACATGGTGGTTAATGAGAGCTACTGCATTTTTCACGAAATGCACAACTGTTTTTAACAGGAAGTGACAAAATCATTTAATCACAAGTAAAAATTTTAAAAATAAAAACACTACAAACAGTATCAATTCTAGCTTGTAGTACAGACTGCAGTTGACCTTGGTTATGTAAGTAACTGCAGTTAAATTTTGTAGTGGAAACGATATCTACAACAGTCATAATAGCCGTTATGGTTTACGATTAACTTAATTTTAAGCAGCGTTTTTTAATACAGAGGCAAATTGTTTTCAATATAGATATCACTCATTAATAATTATTATATTTCCACATAAAATAATTGTACTTTAGACTTCTAATGATAATCCTGTCTTAATTTATCTGTAAAACAGTTGGGTAAGGAACCAAAAAAAAACCTAAAAATTCCACAGCCATAAAAGTGAATTTGTCGCGGCCATCTTGTTATTTTTTGTAAATTAATAACGGACAAATGGAAATGAAATATTTTCGCATAATTAATTTGCTTTTTATGTGGAACTTAAATGTTATTAAATGTAAGTAGAACCTAGTTAATCTTATTAAAAGACATCAGAATTGCAAACAGGTGGAAAACATGTAATATTAGATATAAATAGTACCGTCTTTACCATAAGGGCACACGGGGCCCGTACCCAGGGCCCCCGACCTCACGGGGGCCCCGAAAGGCCGATATATTCGCTTACACGAAAAAAAGGAGCTCACATTTTTTTCTATTTTAGGTAGATATATAAATAGGTAGATAATAAATATAAAATCATAACAGAAAAATGTTTTTTCTTGTCATTCACTTTCTTTTACTATCCAATGGGGCCCCCAATTCTTGTGTGCCCAAGGGCCCCGACATGCCCTAAGACGGCCCTGGATATAAATGTATATTTTAAAAAATATATTTTGATATTTTCCAACCGTGGAATTCCTTACTGAGGAGGATCCTCGTGACTAATTTACATAATAAGTAACTTTGGGTCAATGACATTCATTCTCAAACATCATTATAGCACCTTCAAGGACGTCTTTCTATTGGTTGTCATCAAAAATAGAGTTGTGCCTTTGAGTAACCTTTCTTTGACCTTTGAGAAAACTGTTCTTTGAAAAGAACTTTGTGTTGCATTAGAAATTATTTAGTGATGACTCATAACTAATGAATTCGACGTCACATTGTCGAGTATAAATTAGTACTGGCGTTTTTCGAACCAGCTCAAGATATTCGTTTGCCCCGCCCATTTTTGAGCCCTTTATATATCTTGTGCTGATCATAACTGCCTGTCAATTGAGTTATAACTTATAACAACCTACAGGTTGTTAGAATTAGGTGAAACCTTCAGTTGGCTCCGCCCTTGTTATGACGACTGACAACTTCTAATTGGCTGGTTATGTAGTCTGACGTTGAAAGACGTGAGACTTCATAACCAGCCAATTAGAAGTTGTCAGTCGCCATACAAGAGCGGAGCCAACTGAAGTTTTCACCTCATTCTAACAACCTGTTAACCACCTCGGTTAGCAATAGTTGCTCAAATTTGTACACCAACCATTATGGTGGGTGAGTAACGTGACACAAGCTTTTTACGCGTTGTAGGTTTCGTAAATTCATTTTACAAAAATTCATGGGTTGATTTGATTTTGAAAAATTCACAGTTTAATGAAAAACGTTTATTTTAATATATTATTGTTCAACTCGTAATATTGGACCCATTTTTATCATATATTGAACCAATTTAATTTCATGATGTTGAGATTTTTTTCATTCCAAGGTTCTGTTTATTATTGGGGTGCAATTGACATTCGACACCCGGGTCCCCATTATTGGAATTCTTATTTAAAAGCAATAACAGAGAAATGGAACCATGTACTTTACTATTATCTAATAATATATATGGATGGTGGTGAATTTCTCGTATTCACCAATTCCGAAATCTCTTGAAACGTTTAAAGAAATTCCAGTAGAAATAGATTAGAAATCCTAAACAAGTTATTGCAAAATTAGAATTTTGAGATTTTCATTATTTTTGTTTCTGGGAAAATTCTGTTGTCTTGAGTGTAGAATAAACGAATCCTCTTCGGTCGGTTGTTTGTTTGTTTGTTTGTTTGTATAGACCAGGCTTATCTTTCAATGTTGAATATATTCATCTTATATATATTGTATATTATTTCGCAATGGGCAGAGATTTGCCTTTTTTTAACAATTTGAGAGAACTAACAGCCTAGAATGAACGTTCAAGTATGTAAATATAAGTAGATTGGGAAGGGCCGCATTTCAAGTTGTGTTGGCCACTGCCTCATACACTACTTCTGCACGAAATATTTTATAAAAAAAAACTTTCTATAGAATCGAAATGAATAAAATTTTAAATCAAACTAGAAAACACATCTACTAACATAACTAAAAGGGAAAATTCCGTTCCAAAGCAAGTCTTATTAAACTTGTGTCGAATCCATTGATGGTCACCTAACGATAAATAAGTTGGCGGAGTAATTATAATTATAATAATGTGATGGTCATTTAAAGATGTTTAACTTAAGATAAAAACGAGAATAGATATGCAGTGGCCACCAGCCCCATTATAGACAGACAAGGCAGAACTGAGACGAAATTCTCCCGTTTAGAAAAGAGGGGACAAAATGATAGCTCAACTTAATCGCAATGAAATCATTTCATCTTTGACGATGATAACAATAACAAATAAGTGTCTTATTGTCTCTTAGCTTTTTCGGAACGAAAAAAAAAA
This sequence comes from Brachycybe producta, assembly GCA_036925085.1. Lineage (NCBI taxonomy): Eukaryota > Metazoa > Arthropoda > Diplopoda > Playtdesmida > Andrognathidae > Brachycybe > Brachycybe producta. The sequence continues at coordinate 152,469 of JAUPFP010000030.1, forward strand.
GTGGATTAGTTATTTTCTGCAATCCGAAGTCTTATTTTCTTGACCAACCAAACACAGTTGTGATCCTAATTAACAGATTGTCTCAATAGATTGCCTTTTGTCTTTTATTAGGAGCCACACAATTTGGTGGCAATTCCGACATATGTTTCAATCTGAAAAAGCTTATTGCTGCTTGTTTGTGGAAACAACAACACCAGCTGCTTGTATACTGGTCACTTAGTTTCATTCTCCGGTTAAGAGGAAATTGAAAGTGTTTTACAGACTAGAATTGTAACTGAATCACACTTAAGGACATAATCAGATAATTTTTGTAAGGTTTCTCTGCTATATATTTTTAAAAGCGATAGCCCAGCTTTTGAGGTGATAAAAGAAAATGGAGAATTTGGAATTGATATACAGTAATAGGTTCATAGCCTCTCTTCAAGGTTCTCTATAGTCCCCTAATCTTTCTATCTTGAATATTTTTACATTTTAACATGATCATCGTCCACTACTGTGTCTTTTGAATGGTGGTGGTATAATTTAGAAGGAATTTAGCTCTTAAGTAGAGGTGGCGCCCTCTAGATTTCTTTTGAGATTAAATATATTTAGAAACTGATAAGATACCGTTGTTACCATTTGGCAACACGTAGGCCTATAGACTGTAGATAATCATATTTTTTTGTTCATTTTTAGAGGAATTTGAAAATGGCATCCACCAAGATGGCGTTTTTTTTTAGATGTGTTCTTTTGGGCCACATGATTTTTTTTGTATATAGTGTACACATATATATATAATATAAAATACATATAGGCACACAATTGAATGTACTTTATATGTAGATCATGATTGTAATATTTTTTTCCATCTTATCTTGTGACACCCCAGTGATTTAACGTGCCCAAAGTATTGGCAATCAAAAGTCACTTTTAAGATGTTGGATAAAAATGGGAAGAAGAGTTTCTTCTTCTTGTACTACATGTTGATGAAATTGTCTGTCTGATGGTGTGGTGTGTCTGTCTGCTAGCCTGCGTGCCTCTTAGGCAACAACACATTTTCACTTTTTGCCTTTTTTTTTTCTTCTTTTCTAGTCTACAATTGAGGTTCCTATTTTTTTTTTTTTTTCTTCTTTCTCTCTAGGAGGTGGTTGAATTTTTCTCATATATTCCATTGATATATGTAATGGGGAGGGGGGCCCTAGGAGAACTAAAATGGAGGTGGGGTGGATTATTCATATAACACGAGTATTATTACAAAGAAATGGAATTTGCCTTTCAGGGGTGAAATGAAAAAGAAGAAAAATCAGCATGAATCTTAAAGAATGAACATCATCATCATCATCTTTCTCTTTTTTCTGCCACTTTTTCTTATGTATATAGGTTTATTTATTGTATACTAGAATGGGGATCCTCTTGAATACCGCCGGTATCTCAACATTTTTTTCCTCCTCGTTGTGTTGTGTTCCAACGATTCTTACTGTATATTCTGTAATTTTATGAAAGTTCTTTTCTTCTCTTCAAGAAGAAAACATATTTTGTAAAGAAAACATGTTTTTTTTTTTAAAAAAAAGCACAAATTTTGTATCATTTCCCCAAAAAATTCCTAGGTGTTATTTTGTGATACAAAATGAAATAACTTGTTTAAAAGACTCAACGTTTGTCATTTTGATGTGAAAATATTTTCATAAAGTTAAATCTTGGATTTTTATTAAATAAATCACATGATGGACTCACTTTTTTTAAAAAAAAAAAAATTCTAAAATGCTACTTACTCCAAAGTGAAACTTAAACAAAGCTAAACTTAAAAATTCTTCCTAGACTTACTGTATTTTTTCTATTGCGTGATGTTTTAAGCTTAACTTTATTATAAGCAACGTTTTTTTAATATTGGGGTTAACATTAAAGTGTGTGTCAGGAAAACAAAGAATCCTCAGTTTCTAGAAATATGAAAATGAAATTGTTTTTTAAATAATAGAAGAGTAAATGATTTACTTTTACGATGATTTTCATGTTCCATCCTATCTTTATAATTAAATTTTTATGGTAGTTTTGCGATTATCACATTTATTTTAGATTTTTTTTTGGCCCAGTTTTTCAAAAATGAAAAACAAAAATTCTGGAATTTTTTTTCCTCTTCAGTTATTATTTATTTTACTCTTCTAGTTCCTAAAACACTTTCAGGTTTCTCAAACTTTTTTTTCCTATGTTTTAGAAGAGCCAATACTAAGAAGTGTTAGAAACTAGAATGGGTAGCAGAATCACTTCATATTGATATCTTTCAATATAAACTTTTTATTGTCCAAAAATTATTAAAAAAAAATATGGTTGGGTTAAAGTTGGTTTATTTTCATACTGACGTAAAAAGCTTAATTTAAAAGATGAAAATGTGAAAATACCCTTAAGTTGTTCTTTCAAAAACAGAACAAACTTGGAGTTGAAGGAGCTTAGGGACGTTGTTTGTACTTTCAAACTGCCTTAACTGAGTTCGTTGGAGCGTGTGGCCGCCCCTTAACAGGTTTTGCAGATTGAAGTACCCATTGAAAAAGATAACACGGGTTTTTTTTTCTTATTGAGGAGGAAGAGGAGGACATTTATTAAAATGGATTTTCTTTTCATATAATAATTATTAATATGGTTAATTTCCTTATGACGCTCTCATTCGATTCTCTTCCAAAAACTGAACGTGGGCCAAACATACAAAAGAATTGAAATAAAAAGGAACCACTCACCGAATTGGAAAATTACTCAGCACAAGTTGAGTTATTTTATACTTAAAAACATAATCCTTTTTTTTTTTCTTCATCCAAATGAGTTTTTAATTACTTTCTCTATCTCTCTGTGTAATATATTCCTTTTTCTATTGTTGTTTAAGAGGGAGATTCGTCTCATAATCATCTTTCCTTAAGGCGAACATTTTTTAATGAAAAATTGCATTTCATTCTTTTTCTATATTTGAATGAAAGAAGTGTTTTTTGAGTGAAGCAGCCATTTGCAAAATATGCAAATGAGGAGGTGTTAAGAATGGAATAGAACTCAAATAATTGGGTTTTCATGAATCGTGGTGTGTAGCTGAGAAGGAGTTTAGCTCAAAGTAGAGGTGGCGCCATCTATTGGCAGCCCTCAGCTAAGACGCTGAATGCTTCATAGAATTACAGATGAGCCTGATTAATCGCATATAACACATGAAAGGGAACGATCACACAAGCTGAAAAACCACCAGAAAATAGAAATAGAAAATGACGTGTTTCTTTGCATTCAAATGATATATGGCGCTTCTGCGAATGCCTCACAAAGTAATAATCAGAGGAATTGTTTTCAGCATGTGTGATTCTTCCCTAAGTCTCAGCTTTAAATAAATGTGGCGGTGACAAGTATATCCAGCATTAGGTCGTTTTCTTATAGGTTGAAAGTTAATCGAACTTTCTCACTAGACCTTAAAATCTTCTCTTTAAGAAAAAGAAAAATCCCTTATTTTCAACTCAAGAAAAAGATTGTTTTCTTAAGAAAATAACAACAAGAAGAAGAAGAAAAATGAATCCCCTGTTCTATCATTTCTTTTGATACTCTAAAAAGTTTCACATTTTGGCTTTTTTTCTTCTCTTTATATTAAGTTCACGTCCAACTCATATATAGACAGAAACAAGGTTCCTTTCTAGTTTTCTAAAGGTGTAGAGAGAAAAAAACGACAAAGAATTATTGAGTGTGTCTTCTAACAACTTAGAATCCTTAGGCCCCTGGATTAGAGGCTGGATTATTAATGCTACGAATAAAGAAATGAAAAAAAAGCCCAGAAAACTCTCAAAACAGAGGACCCACATTGACTGCAGAATTACTTTATTACCTTTTTTTTTTGGGGGGGGGGGGGGGGTCGTAATCTTTATTTTTGCCTCTTCTACTCTCTAGTCTTTATTTCCACCTTCCTTCACCCCCCCATTGCCTCAATCTTTTTTATATCAGTTTAATATTGCTTCTTTATTACTCCTGATATAATAAAGACGTCGACGACAACTTTGTTGAGTTCAGCACTTTTTTTTTTAAAAAAAACCCCAACATTTTCTATTTTTGAATGGAATTCACAAAACGATCAGCAGCTGCACTCAATAGGGGGCGGTTAGGTTTGGCACAATTCGAAGTTCGTGGACCCCCGTGTACATATTGTGACCCTTTTGGCACTGGGTCGCCACTTAAGTGACACACCTTTTAGGGTTCTTAAGGTAGTGGTAATTGGCAGCTCATCAGCAAATAAGTTAGGTTAGAAGGACCTTTGTGAAAAAATCAAAGTTTATTAAAAACTAGAATAGTTTAAGTGCATTTTCTAAAAGTAAACTAAAAATAGATTTTTTTCTGGTAATTTTAAGTCATTTATGCAATTTTTTGCATAAATAACGTAAAAAAATGTAATACATTTTGATAAAAACCATTCCGGATAATCGAGATTCTAGTGTAGACAGACGGTCGCCCTATTCAATGCAAGCCACGTATAGATTGTATTAAATGATTTCCTTCTTGAGAAAGGTGATGTGGCATGGTTCCCGGACACGTTTTCTTTATATAGATGGTGCGTCCGAACGCTTTATTGCTTTTTCTTTAGTTTCCGAATGCACCCATTAATAATTTCCTTCTTAATTTTCTTCTGAAAAAATGTTTTATCCGCCTTAATGGTAACGCTGATGTTATTAGACTAATTAAACATTTGATGATAGTTTCTTCTCTCCCTATTTAAGTGTCAACCAAATTGAGTTCTCACTTAAGTGAGTAAGTAGTCTTTTCGAATGTCTTTTTGAATTGCAAAACCATGTAAAAAGTAGAAAGTGCAAGAGGAGGGTTCAGTTTCAACCATCGTCAATTCGACTCAATTGAAAGTGAAAATAAAAGCGGGTAAAAAGGGGGGGGGAGCATCATTCATTTTGAGTTCGTTTTCTCTGGTGAAAAGTTCGATGATCCAATGGAAAAAAAGATCTTGGAGAAATAAGGTTAATCTTGTATTCAGATTAGATGATGATATGTTTTAGCTCTTGTTCGGCACCCAAATGGGGGTTGACCCCTTAGCCCTCTTTTAGCATTTCATTCGATTTCCATGCAATTTCCAATGCCTGAAATTGTCCTCAAATGTCCACCACTTTTTTGAACCCTTAAACGTTTTTCCATTTTCTAATACATGTTCGATCAATATTAGAATAGCAATAAAAGGAACTACTTTTACTGTTGTGGTTGTTGTGTGACACTTCACATTTTGGGTCTTTTCTCTTTTCTCTCGTTATTTCAATGGAAAGAAAAACATGAAGAAAAAGGGTTAAGACATTTTTTTTGGTTTGTTGTTGTTGTTGTTGGCTTTTTGGTATCTTGGTTTTAAAGCTTAAGTTTTTTGTTCTTCTGTGTTTCACTTTTCTTTTAATGGTTTGATCGATCGATTTTCAACTGTTTAAAAGACAAAAGAAACTAGAAAAGTGGACTTGAGAAATAAACTGCTGACCAAACAATTATTGACAATGTGGCCTGTGGACTTCGGGATAACAAAAGCAAATACGATGTTTAAACACGAAATATTTTAATGTGATTTTAACACTAAGAATGTGTGTGACATGCTATCTGTCTGTTAAGCGGCGTTCACATTGACAATATTTAAAGCAAGATTCACTACAATATGTCATTGAATTAATTGCATTTTCCAGTGTGATTTTACTCTAGCAAGACTTAAATATTGTTTCTTGCAACACCGTCTTACAGAGAAAAAAAAAAAAAAACGCTCATCTTCGTTTTTTGCAAGAATTGGTGTAAAATTCGTGGCAATATTTGACTTATTTGTTGCACCGAATGTTGTGAGAAAAATAGCCAGTGTCATCGCCGCTTTACATTTGTTTCTTTCATCAAGAAAATGCAACAAAGATCCGAAATAACCAATTGTTGTAAGGGGATGTTGCAAGAAAAAGGTGCGGGGGGGGGGGGACAGCGAGGTTATATTTTCTATATATAATTTTATATGCCGTTGTCTCTCAGGTTCTTTTTCAAGTATTATAGGTTTTGATATGCTGTAAATGACATTTTATTGGTCGTAAATTCTTTCCTTTTTCCTGTAAAAATATATTTTAATAGGGTTGTCTTAAAGAATATGACTGTGGCCTTCTGGCACTTTCAAAGGGAGAGGTTGAGTGGTGGTGTTGCTGGTGGTGACAAGAATAAAAAGGAAACAAAAAGGTCTCCTCAGTTAAAAACTGGAACTGACTTTTGTGACGACAAAAAAAGCCACTTGAATAAAACTCCGGCCAAAAAAGAGCCTGAATATGTTTTTTTTTTTTTGGAATTTTAAAAAAAAAGCTTTTGGTTTGGCCTTTTCTTGAAGCCTGAACCACATATTTGCGATGTTATGCAAGCGCAACAGGGAGCGATCGTCCGCTATCTCTAGCTACTTGTCACTACATAAAGACGATTTGAAGTGATTTGTAGTTTTTCCACTGGCAGGTCGACCTACTTCAGGTCGCAGGTCTTTAGATTCAGCCAATCAGAGCGAAATTTAAACTAGAAATGGCTGCTCCTCACGCCATTCTTGTGCCCAGATTTTTTCTCTTTGTAGAAAAAGTCCAATAAAATATCCAGGATTATGTTTTTCGCAAAGAAACATGAACGTCCAAGTATTTATTTCTTTTATGAATAATCGCTGTATTTATTATCTTCTGTGTTTCTTGTTGCTTTTGACATTGATGAATTGTATTGAGAGATGTCCTTTCTAGTTTGTTGCTCCATCATTGTCTTTCCATTAGAATGTGTCAAATAGGAAACACAATAGAGAAGGTAGGCAACCACCTTCAACATGGTTGAGCTTCTTAGAAAAATAAAAGTAGAAGGGCCATTTATTATATAAAAAAAGAGATATCTAAGAGAGAAAGAACAATGGCCACACATGTTGTATCAAAACACAAAGTGACATATGCTTTGAGTCAATCAATGGTCAAAGGGAGTTGGACATTGGCCACCAAAATGACATTTGTTTTTTACGAGCTTAATGTTGATAAAAAAAAAGACTGGACTCAAAGTAAATGTCTCATCTTAAATCTTTGTGGAGGTCACTGGTCACATAGAAAAATATTAAAACCAAGAAGTAAGAACAAAAAACCAGAAAATACACCTCCAACCGACAACTTTTAGTTTTAAGTTTATTTCGTTTCACACGACAGAATTTTTTTTCCAAACTAATGAGAGTATTTATTAATATTTTTTTATTACTGTATAATAAGGGTTTGGATTTTTATGCAAATCTCAAGCAAATGTTTCTCATTCTGCGTCCCAAGAGCCAATTGCGAAGTAACAATCCTCCATTTAGAGAGCAGCCAACAATCAAAAACACCTTGTTAGAGGCTAGAGATTACTAGTTAACTTATAGTAACCAGGCATCTAGCTTCCAATCAGTCTTTTTTTGATTAGAAAAACAAAAAAAGCATAATTGCAATTGCTTTAATGATGATGATGATGATCACTTGACAGTTGGCACTTAGGGCGACAGATTGAGAAACATTTCCGTGATATTTGCATAACAATCCGATTGACCTCTTCTTTTACACATTTATAATATTTAATTTCATAAACAGAGATTGACCATTTGTAATTAATTGTTGTTTTTGTTTTGTATCACTAGTTACGTCCTCACCACGTGTTCCATTTGTTGGAAGCTGTTCTCAGTGGTAAATCTTCGGTACCAGTCTGGTTGAGGGAAACAAGTCGCCGTGTGGTGGCGCTCATGTTGAGTGCCATTCTTCTACTTGTGTTCAGGTTGAAAATAATGGGAGGACAATTACCCACGTTCACCAGGTAAATTCCAAATGATTAATTTATACTTCCATTGTTAGAGTAACCACAGCTTTTGCGATTTAAATCGCAATTTTCAATTTAAATTGGTACAAACAGAAATAACACTTTTTTCAGGTAGGATGCCACCTTATCGTATGAGACAATAATCGTTTTTAGGTGAAATTTACTTTAGGCGAAATCTTTTAAGGGAAAAAAGGTTTCTATGAAAATAACTTTCTGGAAAAAAAAAGCCATTTTAGCTTAAATATTTATTTAGAGATAAAAACGTATTAGCAGAGCTTAATTTATTTAGGTGTATTGTTATTTAGATAGAAAAACATCTGAGGTTTATTTGTTTTTAAGTCGAAATTTGTTTAAGAGCCTACAGTGAAAAAAAACTTACAAAAATCTTCGCATGTAGGCGCTTCTGTAGCTGTGACGTCAACATGTGGCAAAAAAAATCAATTTTGATACACTTTTGTCCGCCATTTTCTCTCTTATCGATGGATAAAAGTGGGTATATTTTAATAACGACTCTTTTTTGGGTAAATATGCACTACTGAAAAAAGGAAGAGCAACTTTTGATCTACAATGGTGAGTCATTTGAGTCGTATACAATTAGTGGTCAAATTTTAGGGTATCATGAAACGTATTGTTAGTGGGAAGTTTGATCCTATAAAATGTATAAACGGAGGAGCGTTTGTCGCCTATGGGATTTAACATAAGCTAAAAAAATACGAGATTTTAAAATGAAATTAAAAATAGAGAAACTAATTATAAATTTGTACCAATGTATCACTAGATGTGCAATATTGTTATGTACATATTGCAATTTGAATTTTGAAAATCACAATTTTTGTTGCAGAAAACAAAACATTTGTGTGAACCATGTATTTTTAAATAGGAATTTAACATGGGCTAAAATACAAGATTTTAAGCGAAATTAAAAATAGAAAAACTAATTATAAATTTGTACCAACGTATCACTAGATGAGCAATATTGTTATGTACATATTGCAATTTGAATTTTGAAAATAACAATTTTCGTTGCAGAAAACAAAACATTTGCCTGAACCATGTATTTTTAAAATAGGAATTTCTCTTTCTCATTGGTTTCAATGGCTTAGCTGTGGGGCGCCACTAAACGGCGAAAAGTGGAACTATAATTTTCATCTGCTAATATTGAAAATGGCGTCACACATATAGGCTCTTAAGTGAGACCCAGTTTGCTACCCAGAAAACAACGTTACGTCAAAGGAGGTTAACAACTTTCACAAGTTTTGAGTGCAAAACCTCTTATTATAACTAATGGTTTTTTTTAAACTAATTACCCTTCTCAGTTAAATATGCCGTTATTGATTAAAATAATTAATTAATTAGAATTTTGTAATAATCTCTTGAGTTGTTTTGATGGCTCGAAGGTAATTTCTACGATTACAAGGTGAGTTCAAACACGGTTCGCCTTTAAAGTTAAAATAATATTAATATGCAAAATAACCAGAGTTCGAAACTCGTTTGTTTATAAAAAAAACACATCTTAAAATGAACTTGAAAGTGTTTTAGAAACTGGAAGGGGGGGGTAACACAATCACTTATGATGATTTTTACGTGATATTTTTAAATTTTTGTTTTTATTTTGAAAGATATCAAGATGAGAAAATCCCGTTAAGTGATTTGAGCTAACCCTTTCTAGTTTCAAACACACTTTCAATATTTCTTTAACTAGTGCTCTTTTGAAACAGCAGATTAGTTCGTCTTGATATTTCGGCTATTTTTGTTTATTATGTCGTGAGAATCACCTATTTTGTTTCTTTTATGTGCAGTAACTTATATAATAGCCATAAAGTGCAATTTTTTAAGCTGTTGTTTGTTTTGTTTTTCTTGAGAAAGCAAAAGAGATGGAGAGAAAGAGAGAGAAAGATAAAAGTAACAAAAAAGTAGAAGGGTTGAAATTTATTATGTTACCCTTTTTCCATAGCAGCACAAGAGAAGGATACATATTATCCTATCAGCTGTAGACTTGACTTGCCTTAGTGGTGATTAATGTGACATAATACCTTCTTTATATTATTATACCATCTCCATACAACATTATTAAGCACTCTCTCTCTCTCTCTCTCTCTCTCCCTCTCTTTATGTTAGTCTATTCTAGTATATAACTACATCTTTTTCCCATTTTTTTTTCCTAATTGAGTGATAACCGGAAAAGAAAAAAAAACCACAATTTCCAAATAGGCATATACATATTTAATGCTAAAAAAGTAGATAGATCCATATTAATAATAACATGAAAGACATTGGAGCTACTTTTATTACTGTACATGTCGTCTACTAATAGACATTGTGTGTCTATCATGAAGTTTTGCTTTTTAATGTCATCATCCTCTTTTATCTGGTGGAGATGTTCTTCAAAAATCTCATTTGTTGTCATAAAATGCCGTGTCTATACTTTAATTTTGAAATGCCAACGAAGAAAAAACTAGAAAAATGCAATATGTTTTGCTTGCAGTGATTGCTGTTCGGTTGGGGCAGATAGAAACAAATTTAGTCTTTCCTAAGTCATTCGGCGCATTCGAAAACAAACTCCTGTAAAGAAAATAGAAAAGTCATACATACATGTATATGTTACTGTCAATCTGCAGATTGCCTAGGCAACCTGCAAAACAACCAACCTGCTAGTGAATCTGCAAAATTCAATACCAAAAATGTATTGAATATTGCAGATTCAGTAGCAGTTTGGTTGTTTCGCATATTGACAGTAACATGACAGTAAGGGAAGAATCACACATGCTGAAAACCCAGCAGAAATTAGAAATAGTAATAAAAAAGTCAGTCTTTCTAAGGCGCGCTCTGTCTTAGAAAGTGAAATTTCTGTGGGATGTTATTTTGCATGTGTGATGCTTTCCCAATACGAAATCTGATGCTTTTACTGGTCTTTTGCAGTTTTTTTAACATCAAGGATACAAATTTTAGATTTTTTCTTATTCGCGAAGAAAGGAAGAAACATCAAACGAGGGATTTTTTTTCAAATGTATCTAATTAATAATTACTAAAGGCACAAATGAGAATATAATTCTTTTTTATATATGGAAATGGAAGGGATTCAAGAAATTTGCTGAGATTTTTTTGTTTCAGTTTTGTACAATTGTTTTCTTGCTGATTTCTTTCTGTTTAAACATTCGCGTTTTTTTTATCATCCATGCGTTTTTTTTTTTGGTGGTAGTTTGTCTTTTAAGGGTAAAAAAGGGATAAGAAAAAAGTAGAATTGCAAAAAGCTTTTTTTTGTTTTCTAGGCCAAGATCACACAGCAGAAAAAAAAATCATCTGAAAAATTTTTTTTATCTAATTTGAATAATTCTATTCTATTTTGCTAAAAAAGGGGCAGAAGAAAATGGCTGAAATTGTTTGTATTCTGTCATGTGGAATTACGTGTTATCCATCATCAGCCAATAGGAAAGCGTCTTTAATAAGGCTTCTTTGCCTAATCTTTCTGGTCCGTCTTTCTTTTTTCGAATATACCCTCAATAATATTCTTTAAATATTTTCTGTTTTTAATGTGAGAGAATATTTTTTTAAGCGACGAAATTTTCTTCTGGTTTATATAATCTTCAAGAAAAGGAGCAAAATAGCATTTCTGTGATCCTGGCTTTCCCCCCATATTTGTTGGTTAAACAACTAATAAATGGAAGGAGGAGATTACAGGGTTCACAGGTTGTGCTCTTCACAAAAAACTAAACTAAAAAAATTACTCAAAAAAGTTGTTTTTGTTCGTTGGAAGCAAATATCGATGCAAAAAAAGGGGGGGGGGAGGGTCTATATGGTTTTGTTTATTTCTTCTACTTCTATTTTTGCTTGTTTTTATGCATGTGTGATCCAAGGCTTTCTATTATGTAGAACTGGGCAATTGCCATTTGGTACTCTTGCCTCATTTCCCTCGATCCATTCAGGCAAATTTCGTGTGCCTTTTTTTATTATCTTGATTCATGCCACATCAATAACCAGTTTTATTTCTGGATATTTTTCTTCTTCTTCAAGAAAATAACAACAAGAAAAAAATAAGACGGGGAAAGTTAACTTTTGAATAAATATATTATAATCTAGAAAGAGTAAAATTGCTTCTAGTTTGGCCCCAAACAATCTTTTTTTTTCCGGGGAATTCATTCATAATTTACAAGGCAATTTTACTATTAAAATACAAACTGGAATTTTTTGTTTGTTGTTCATAAATATTTTGAATTCTTAACTTAGATTGGATGTTGCCTCTCCCCCCCCCCCGTCTCTCACACTGTTGTTTACGGTTGGATGGGGGGATCTTCTACTTTCTACTTTGTTTTCATAGAAAATGAGTTGCTGTAGGAGAGTAATTTGACAATCTTTTTTGGAATTCTGCTCATTTGTGAGAAACTATAAATTACCAACAAAAACTTCATTTAGTTTTTATTTTGTAATTTAAAATTACTAAATTTATGGAATTTTTCATGAATTTCAAAAGTTTTTGCTTAAAGACAGACCAGCTGGAAGAGAAAATTTTAATCTTCTGTTTTATGAGTTAGCAAAACAAAAGAAGAATCTAAACTTCAAAGTGAAAAATGTAATTAAAAAGTGGGATAGTTTTGCATTTCAAAAGAGGAACACTAAGAATAAATTGAAAGTGTTTTAGAAACTAGAAAGGGTAGCTGAATCACTTAATAGTAATTTTCAGGTTGACATCTTTCAAAATAAACTTTTTATAGCAATTTTGAAAATGAGCAAACTGAGCTGATTTGTTTTCATCTTTTTTATTCAACTTAAAAGTGATAAATTAAAATGTAGAATTTTAAATTGCAGTACAAAGTTTATTTTTAAAGACGTTAACATTAAAAATTTTCTTAAGTAATTTATTTACTCTTCTACTTTTTAAAATATTTAGAATTGTTTTAAGTTTCTGTGAGCACTGCAGAAATAACCAGAGATAAGAGTTCTATTGTTATCCTCCTCCTCCTCCTCCTCCCCTCCTTCATTTGCATATTTTGCAAATGGCTGCTTTCTTTAAATAAAAAACGTCTAAAAGGGAATTTCATCTCAGCAAGTGTACAATTATTTTTAAGAATAAAACAGGTGACATTTTTTATGCAAATGACATCGCAATTTGCTCTTTTGTTTAGATTTTGAAGCTTTTTTTTAGATTTCAATTGAATGAAGCAAAAGAAAAGAACTTGTAATGAAGATATTTTTTTAATGAAACTTAAAATTGTCCATTTTGAACCCATATTGTAATCAAGAATGAGATTGTGTTTCACTTTTACTGTTTCATTATTATTATTATTATTATTATTATTTGTCTGAACACAAAAGGAGGCAAAAGAATAGGAAAAAGAGAGTGAAGATGAGAAAATGTGTTGTGTTTCTGTGGAATGTTTGGCATTTTTAATTACTTCTCTCAGATACACATTACATTACACACATTAAACAAAAAGACTAGAAGAAAAAAAAAACTAGAGGAGGAGGATATCTCTTGTGTGGCGTTATATTTCATCAACTACACACACACACAATATATATAAGCAAAAGAAAAATTCCTCTGATTTTTCAGTTGAAAATGAGACTCGTAAATTGCGTGTCATACAGCGACATAAGACACACTTGTTCCAAGGGATTCTTCGGGATTCGGCAAGGAAGATAATTTTTATTTCAGTTCTAGTGGGGCAAAGACACTTTATTTTTCTCTCTCTCTCTCTCTCATACTGCTGGATGTATGCCCATCTAAAATGATTTCCTCTCAGATGACGAGGGTTAGATGTGGAGGCTAGCTAGTATAGGACTGCGTTTGAATTCCACTTTGTGCCAATGAACAAGTGTGCTTTTGAGAATGCCTTTGTTGCACTGGTAGAGAAGCATCGTAAGAAGAGGGGCCCATAAAATAGAGGCTACACTAGCCTTGATCTCTGCATCAAAACACATGCATGTCACCCGTATCCTATCTTGTTTCCATTTGTGGGATGCTCTGCTACTTCTGCGCAACGTTTTGGTCATCGGTCAACGACTGTCACAATTAGGAAACACAAACACTTCCTGCTAAATGTAGTTAGCAGCCATCACAAAATTAATCTTTCTCAAAAGCATCCCAATGTACTTAAATTAAGGTCCCGCCACTCCCATTGTGTACTAATACTAAACAAATGGCTACTTGTGTGAGGAAATGTGCTTTTACACCAACCAAACCGCGGGGTGCCATTGATCTAGCACCAAACTGAACAAGTGCCAAGGTGGATAAAAGTGCAGAGTTGAAGAAACGTCAGTTGGAACAAATGCTAAAACCCCATATCAAAATTTTTTAACTTTGTGGAAGGCAGCTTTAAGAGGTTAAAATGAACCAGAGATATTTTCAAACATACTCGGACTCCTCAAATTAGAAAACTAAATAAACAATGAAACTGATTAGGTTCTGAACTGAACTTAATCAGTTGAATTTGTTTGGTTAGGCGCGCGCCTAAGGTGAGAGCCAAGGTGTAAGGCTGCATACCGGATTATCATATCCGTCAGTTAACTAACTAGAAAGGAGTTTCTAGCCTCAACCTCCAAACGTCGGTTGTCATAAACCCCACTCTTTCTGCCGTCCTTCTTCGATTTTTGTCTGAGGCGGTTTTTTTTTTCATTTGAATTTTTTTCTCTCTTCTAGTTTTCTTTTCAGTCGTTGTTTTTTTCATGATATTTTGAACCTTGAGGCTGTTCATAAAGAAATCTTTTCCTTTAATAATAAATACATATATTTGCCTTTCTTCATTTTTAACATCGTTTGATTTGCATAAAAGATGCTTTCTCTGCAACACACACATCCATCCATTTAATTGCATGCATAAAAATGAGATGCAGATTTTTCTTTTCTTGGTTTTGCTTTTTTTTGCTTTACAATAAAGGAGGAGGAAGCTAACAACGGTCGTTGATTTTTTATATTTCTTCTGCTCTCTCTCTCTCTCTCTCTCTCTCTCTCTCTCTCTCTCTCTCTCTCTCTCTTGCCAAAATATCTTTTTAGATATTTATATTTTTGTTCATATTGGGGGGGGTCTCCCTATCATAATAAAAATGCTTTCTATTCAAAAATAGTGCCTCACTCACTCACTGTGAGAGTCACATAATATTTCGAATTAAAACAAATTTCTAATCAGCTCTCACAACCCCTGATATTATCATTCTCACTTTTCCTTTCATTTTATTGTAAAATGAATTTTCAACAGTCAAGGATGGATCACACATGCAGAAAAAGAAATCCGACTAAATGGAATTTATTTAATTTGAATAATTCTATTCTATTTATTTGACTGAACGTGTTTTTATTCTGCCTTATTCAGCGTATAGAAAAGGCGTCTTTGAGATGTGTCGTCATCTTTGTGGCTTCTTCTCTGTTTTCTGTTGTAATTTTGGGTGAATTTTTGGACGCGACGGCAAGCAGAAATAAAGAGAATTTTTTTTCTTTTTCTGTTTTCTGTTTTTACTCGTTTTTATTTAACTTCATAATTTGTTTGTTTGTTTGTCCACCACCTTCACCTTCTGAAATATTAGAAAATATAATTCACACTGCAAGGGATTGAACCCATGACCAACATTATTACAATGGGCTGAGACACTAACCACTACACCAACAAGACAAGAACAGATTACATCTTGTTGTTCTTTACACACAAAAAACACGTTCTTTGTTTAATTTTCTCGTTCTATTTTAAAGTTCATTTGTAATTGAAAATATCACTAGAACAACTTCATAAAAAATGTGTTTTAGAAACTAGAAGAGTATTTTGAATAACGTGAAATTGTTTTCATGGTAATAAAAACGAATTAATTTAGATATTTTTTGTCTATTTTAATAAAAAAAATTAACAATATTTTAAGTTATTTAATTTAAAATTCATGCCTTTACAATAAAATAAATGTTGAAAATGAAAATTTCAAAAAATATCAATCAAGAAGAAGTATTAGAAGCCAAAAAATATTATAGAAAAATGAAATTTATGGTTATTTTCCAGCAGTTTGGTCCAATTTGAAGTGAAAAACGAAAATGGAGAATTTGAATGAATCTTTCTTATTTTCTATTGTTTATTAAAATTATATTTCAACCATGAAAATCCACTTTTAAGGTGGTTCATTTATTTCTCTAGTTTCTAATAATAACACATTCTGTTGTTTTTACTTCATTTGCATATTTTATTCAGCGACTGCTTTTCTGAAGAAAAAAAAGGGTCTTTAATAAAAATGAATGTGTTCTTCTAGGCATTTTTCGACAATTGTTTTCTCTCTCCATTTTGGTTAGTTGTTTATGTAGACGTTTCTTCTGTTTTTAGATATTTTCGTGTTTTGTTGTATTGTGATCCAGGTATAAAAAGGTAGGGTGGGTTGGTGGTCACTAGAGACTGGACACACAAAAAAAAAACAATTTGTGCAAACACACAAGAAAATGGAGAAAGTAAAAATACAAGGAAAATGAATGAGAAAATAAGCTGGAAATCTTGAGGGAGGTTTTTCTTTTCTATTTGTCGTCGTCGTCGTCGTCGTTTCTTTTTCTGGACGTTTCAATTTCAAGTTTATCTTATTGTTTTCACAAAGACAACAATTGTTTGTTTGTTTTGTTTAGTCTGGAATTTGTTGTCTAACAAAAGACAACAAATAAAGAAAGGAGAAGGAGGAGGAGGAGAGTGTAATACGTATTCATTGTTGCGAGTCTTCTCGTATCATGGGAATATTATCCAATTAATATCCAATTAAACATGATTATAATTAAAATAAATTGCATGATGAAAAAACTTGGGATTTTTTTCTTCTCTAAATTATTATTATTCTCGTATACATAGAGGTAGATCAACTAGGAGCTCCACCTATGGAACATTGATTTTGTAGCATAGCCGAGTGTAGCCAATAGATGGCGCCACCCTTGGTAAATGAGATTTAAGGTTCTTTTTATAAAGGTATACTGTATTTTCAGGTAAGAGGAACAAAGAGAACCTTGAGTAGAGGTTTTTTCTCTCTCTAAACATGGAGTTGAGTCACCTTTTAAGTGTGTATGAGTTTAGTTGAAACTGTTTTCTAAACTGACTTTTGCGTTATTCAACATAAAATGCTTAGAAGTGATTTTTTTTTTTCTTAATGCAAAAGCGACACCATGCGGGGGTGGTTTTCTATATAAAAAAAATGAAATGACATTTATTAAGATGCAGCAGTATAAATGAAGGGTAGACATGATTTTAAGCTTTTATATAATAATCTCATGAGTATGACAGTCATATGATAATTTTTTTGTCTCGACTTTAAAAATTCAAGTAAAAATGTCTGAGTCATACTTAGAAATTCAGTCTTAAGAAGAAAATAATATTAATATGAAAAGAAGAAAAACTTTCCATGTTTTAACCTTGTTTTTCTTTTGACTGCCTTGATGTGAAGGCAATGCAATTTGTAAACTTATTCGATTTTTCTCTTTGTGTTTCTTCTGCTCAACATTGCAAATTTGTATACTTAATGTGTATTTTTAGTTGTCTTCTAATAATTATGTAACATTCCCCATTTGCATTCTTCCATATGGAAATTCACTTCTACTTACTGCAGCTTTTTTATCCATTTTTAGTGAATCATTTTTTTCTTCAAAATTAATAAACTTAACTTTGCCAATCTAAAATAGTTAGTAGAAGTAGTAGTTAACAAAATAGATACACAGAGGTGGCTTAACTAAGAGATCTGTTTATGGAACATTATGTGCCATAGAGGGCACCACCACTACTTAGAGCTAAGTTTCTTCACAAGTTATCAGCAACAATTCAATCATTACATAAACAAGAGATAAATGACTCTTGTAAAAGAGATTCAAATTTTTCTTCATAAATGACACAACACTAAATTGTCCATCAATCCCAATGACGTCACAAGTTACTTCTTTGAGTGAGGCAGGTATAAGTTAAGGCAAGAAGGATAGAGAACCTTGAAGAGAGGCTATACAATTAAAGCTCCCTAACATACGACATTTTTCCCATTCAGAGTGTTGAGCTAACTGTGTATATGTATAAATATGTAGTAGACTAATATTAGATTGACAGCCTTTTTTATAAGTTATACGAGTAAAAAATTTACGATTTTAGTCAGGAAACACTATATATGACAGAATATTAAGTAACTGATGCCAAAGTGCTGTGTCTTTTTTTAACTTATTTAAAAGAGGGGGGCGGGGGGGGGGGGGGTAGAGTGTGGCTCGGGACTCACATCCAGCATTATAGAGAGGGAGAATATATATTACTATATAAATGTGTACTGAGTTACATTTGATAATAATATATAACCTTCTGAGTTATATCAAGTATAAAATGGAAGGAGGAAAATGTATCTTGTAGGCACATATATCCTATATATATACATGTATATACATACAGTTGAGACTGTTGAAAGTGAACAAGTTGCAAGAAGAAAAAATTGAGTGTGAATTCGTCTTTCATCACAAATAAATCTGAATTCAAAGCACGTAGTAGTACATTTCAAATGCGACTTGCACTCAGTTAGAATTATACTATATATTGTACAGTAGTTCTCTGTAAGCTTTTTGGCACCAGCCAGTCAGCCAACACCACCACCACCTCCAGTCCTATTCCCATTTTCAGAACATGTAAAAGTTCTTTTTATTTGCTTCACTTTTGCATCATGATATTATTACCCACCCAGTTTTCTAAATTATTAGCCAAACTCTGATGGACAGGAAATCTCTAAAGTGCTCTCCCTCCCTCCCCCTCATAGGTTTGGAGTTTATAGGGAAATTCAAACTGTCGTATTTCTATATTGTTCCTTACGACGGTGCCGGCGGCTGCCATCCATACTCTACCAAGCATACTCTACCAAGCAAAGGGTTATAAGACCCGACTCCTGGCATGCAGGTCCAGTTATCTACTATCCGAACTTGATGGTTACCTAGGAAGGCGCTAAAAAAAAGAGTGGCTGGTAAAATTAGCCCAGCCCATTATGAAGAAAAAATAGTATAGGTAAACTAGATTGTAGACAACATCCCAATCAATTGTGGTGCCATCTAACGATGAATAGTAATTCATTTACGAACCTTTTGAAGGTTCAAAGAGGGTGTTTGAGAGTGAGATACCCTAGTGCCGGCACTGCGGGCAATGCATCCCCAGAATTGGTGGTCATCTTGATAGTGAAACGACCATCAGGTGATACACATACACCTTCTAGATCTTTGTAGAAGTTATGGTGGCGAAGGTCACGAACTGGACTCTGCTGCTTTCTATTTTCAATATACTGTTTGACCTGCAATTTTGTCAGCAACAATTGTAATTTTGCCAAGTCAAGTATTATTCCTGGCTATTAAAGTATTCAAAAAGGGTATCTTTTCCGCTCCAAATACGATTTTTCAAATTGAATCAGTTTCTTCCCTATCCCATCTCATATATATCTATGTATGTATGTATGTATATAGTTATTTTTTTGCGACATCACTAACTGTGTTTGAGGGGGGGGGGTTTAATAAATTGTGTTTACAAATATTTTTTTCTTTTTCTATCATATCTTTTTAGAAACCTATTTATCAAATGACAGCAGGGTTATTTTTTCAGGTAATCTGCTTATTTTTGTATTTGAAAAAACAAGATGAAGTTTAAGAAGTTGCATTATCACTTTTATCAGTTTATTTTTTGAGGTTGTTTTCTTCCATCATCACAACACGTCTCATTAATAATTGTAAAACGTGATAATGCTAAAAACGGTAATTCTGTTTTTTTTAAAAAAGGTTTCGTTTCATTTCAAATAAATTGACAACAAAATAAGAGTGAAAAAAGCTCCTTTTGGGTATTTTAGGTGTATTTTAGAGAGAGAGGAGAATATCTCTCTCCAAAGGCAATGAATGAATAATCTATATAAAGTAGGATGAGAAGGTTGAAATTTCAAGTCAGTCGTTTCGAGAAAAAAAAATTTTTCCCCCTCGAAAGTTCCTATATCTGAAAATCATTGAGCTTAAATGTTTTTTTAGGATCTCTTTAAGGTCTCTTTCACTCTTAAAATGGGCCCTAATGTATGCAGTTGATCATAATATATATAAGCGTGGCCCCCCCCCTCCTTTTCCTATTGGTAATATGCTTGTAAAAGTTGCAGTTGCATCTAGGCATTTTACCAATAAATATAAAATATATTGTATATTATTGAATCTGCAAGTGACACCTAATCTTTTGCTTCAATTTATGAAGTCGTTGGTTGCATTTTTCAAGTTTGCCAAAATAAATGGATAAAATCCTCTCTGTCTCCATCCCTCCCTCCCTCTCAAAAAAACTATTAATGGGCTTAGATAGGCCTACATAAAAAGAGAGAGTGAGAGAGGCGGCCATCTTGAAACAAAAGTTTGAAAGTTGCATGAACTTTTTCCATCAGTAATGAACAATTTTACATTTTACACTCTTATTATTGGAATAAATTTATTATTTAACTCAAAAATGTTAATTTCGAAACACAAAATAGGAAACAAATTCTAATATCAAACACATTTATTATTAGAGGTAATTCGGTGATGATGTAATTAATGGAGCAACAACATTTATGATTTTTCCAATCAAGAAAGACTGGTTAAAGGCTAGTTTTCTGTGCACCAGCTTTTATTTGTTAACTAGAAAACTCTAGCCTCTAAATAGTGTGTTATTAGACCATATTTTCTAATAAAACTGTTTCGAGGCTACATTGTTGTCTAGTTGATGAATACTGGTACACCGAATATTCTAGCCTCTAAAAATCTTTTTATTTTTAGAAATCACAATTGTTGTTTATTAATGTTCGGTTTTGATCGGCTGATTTTATAACTTCTGGAATTCAAAATACTAGTCCTCAACATCATGGAGAAATTGAAAGTGTTAGAAAATAGAAAGGTTAAGTTATTTTTATGTTGGTGTTTCTCAAACGTAATACATAGACATAAATTAAGCAAATATCTGCTTAAATTTGGTTCATTTTCGAACTGACATAAATAGCTTATTTCAAAAGATTTCAACATGAAAATAACAATTAATAATTGAACTCTCAATCCTTCTAGTACCTGAAACACTTTCAAGTTTTTGAAAGACAGAAATAACGAGAGTTCAAAGGGCGGGCGTTTTTACACTTTAAAAAAAAACAGCTTTGAAGTTCGTAAAAATGCTGAGAGCTAAACTTTAATGGAAAAAAATTCTTGAAATTATTTTTAGTTGATTTAATTTAATATAGATGTGTTTTGGTATAAAAAAAATGCAACAATTCATGTTTATTAATGAGAAGCGCATTTCTTTTTATTTTTCGTTAACTTTTAACTTAATCACATTTTGTATTTTAAATGAAAAAATCCTTCAGAGTGGCTTTTTTTCTATCTAAAACAAATCTAAAAAAGTCAATTAGTAAAATGTTGTTGGTTGGTTAAAATTCACGTCTTTGTTTATTAA
The DNA here is from genome assembly GCA_036925085.1 of Brachycybe producta. Lineage (NCBI taxonomy): Eukaryota > Metazoa > Arthropoda > Diplopoda > Playtdesmida > Andrognathidae > Brachycybe > Brachycybe producta. The sequence continues at coordinate 173,642 of JAUPFP010000030.1, forward strand.
AAGTAAAACCGAATTAGAAAAAAAAAACCTTCAGAAAGTGAGTTCATTCTAATCTTTTTTTTTTTTTTTGCAATTTGAATTGAAAACACAAATGAAAAAGATTTCAATCAACTTGTAAAAATGTGCGAAAAATAATTCATCATTAACCTTTTTTTGTATCCATTACTATTTTTTTCTTCTTCTGAAAAGTAAAGAAAAAGGTTTTTCTACTTTTCTATTTTGCAAAATCAGCAGCATTCAAACATTGATTATTGAATGAAATCAGAAAAAAGCTTCAAATATTATATATATATATATATATATATATATATACTAGTGGGGTAACCCGTCATAAATGACGGGAGCAAAATTCACAGGCAATTGTGCGCATGCGCGTCGTTTTTTTCCTTTTTTTTACTCCTTTCATTTCAATTTCAGTCACCCTCTCCCACTTTTCTCTCTCTCTCTCTCTTCCCCCCCCCCCCTTTCTACACTTTCCAAAGGAAGATTTCATCATATAGTTGACCTTGAGAAAAAAAAAACGGTTCATTTATTCAAATTTATATAAATTCCGACGTGCTTCAATGGTTTTTGTTACTCCACACACACACACACACACAGAGACCTGGGATATTATATATATATATATATATATATATATATATATATATATATATATATATATATATATATATATATATATATATATATATATATATACATATATATATATATATATATATATATATATAATATTAAGCCCGGTCTGTAATTCTATGAGTAACACTGTACAAACAATTAAGGACAAAAACCTTGAAGCACGTCGGAATTTATATAAAAATTTGTATAAAAGCGGTTCATTTATTCATTTAAATAAATGAACCGCTTTTTTTCTCTCAAGGTCAACTATATGTTCCACACTTCCCATCCAAGAACCCCATTGATATTAAATTGGAGGGGAAAAGGTTGGAAAGTGTAGAGGGGAGAGAAACGTGGAAGGGGAAAAGGTTGGAAAGTGTAGAAGGGGAGAGAAACGGCGAGGGGGAAAAGTGGGAGGGGGTGACTGAAATTGAAATGAAAAGAGTAAAAAAAGGAAAAAACGATGCGCATGCGCACACCAGAGAAAATGAAAAACTCATTTTCTCTTTCAAATATAAAAAGGGGAGGGGATAGAATTTCTTTTGCTCCGCCCAGTCATCAATTTCTAATTGGTTTGTTACTTGGTCTGACGTCATAAAAGGGCGGAGGAAAAGAAATTCTATTGCTGGGCACAATTGCCTGTGAATTTTGCTCCCGTCATTTATGACGGGTTACCCCACTAGTATAGAAATAAAAAAGTCAATGGGTTAAAAACCTAAAATGTAACTATAAGGTTAATGATTGCGGAGTCAAAGTTAGTGCTAACCTCATTAACGTTTTATATGAAGTTTCACATAAAAGTTGATAAGTTTCACACTAACTTTGGCTAAGCTGTGATTAAGAATACACACGACCGATCCTTAAGGCTATTTTTACAATAAGAAAAGAAAATGTTTTTTTATCAATATGTAGCAAGTGTTCCTGAGGCCTTTTCATGTCTTTTAAGGTGGTTTTAAAGTGTAAACGCCTCTCGAACTTTTTTATTATTCATTCTGGTAGCATTTTAGAAATGAGTAGTGTAGCTCTCTCAATGTGTTTAAGGGTATTTTCATGTTAATATCTTTCAAAATAAGCTTTTTACGTCAATTTGAAAATGAAACATATTTTTGGCAGTAAAAAGTTTATTTTGAAAGATACCATTCATTCTAGTTTATAAAAGCACTTTCTGTTTTTAATTTTTTTAATTTTAGTTTTTTTTCTTCTTATCTAATGTTAAAAATTTCTAAAAAAAATTATTTTCAATTTTTGAAACTTTTTTCAAAATACTTTTGAAAAAAGTCCATAGAAAAAAGTAAGAGGACCCGATGTTAGGTTAGGCCTTGTTTACACTATTTATTTGTATGAACTAGACTGCGCACTGTCGAGAGTTTGAAATTATTTTACTCGCAGATGTTTCTGATTTGTAAATTGTGAACATTTTTTTTACTACTTTTTTACACTTAAATCTTAAAAAAGGCGCTTTTTATCTACATAAAATGATTGTGAATTATGTAATTGAGTATTTTATTGGGATTGAAAGACATTTTAAGAAACGGGTGTCAGGTTGAATCTGACACCTTTTTTATTCTATCTTTCTCTCTCACTCAATGGTTCCTTTTTAAAGTTGTCTAATTTATTTCTGTTGTCTTTGACTATATTAGGGGCAGAGGAAACTGTTTCTTAATATGTAGGACCGTTTTTGTTGTTTAATGGGGCATTATGTGGGGGGAAGAGGGGGAGAAAGAATTAAGCTGTTAGATCATAAAGAAAAAGGAAGGATATAGGGGGGGGGGGGTTCATTGTTAGAATTGTGCAAAACGCAAATGAGGGTTCATTTGCATGCAACTAATCAGCAGCCATGTTCTTTTTTATTTTCCTTCTGATAAGCAACGCTTGGTTGACGACATTCATACATTTTGATATTGCACAATGCTTTTGTTTTTTTGGTTTGCGATGTATGAATGTTTATTTTGTCGTGTCTGAAGAAGAAAACCACAGTATGCAAATTTGAACCACACACACTGAAATAGACGTGACCAACAAACAATGAAAGTGATCCACTATTGTGTGTTTTTCAGTCAGTCAGTTTCATTAAATATCTGGGTGGATTTGTGGGTGGAATAAGTATCTACAGTTGTGGAAAAATTGATTTCGATAGCAATGCAATTTTATTTGAAAATTGAAATATATAGTAATTACGTGATACAGCTTTTTGCTGCGATTGGACCTTCCAATGTAGATATAAAAAAACACCTTATCTCGCCGTTGGAGGATTTCATTATACAGTATTAGTATTAGGTTGTATATAAGAATTGAATGTTTGTTTTTTAAAAAAAAAAACATTCAACTCATTCAAAAGTTGAGTTGAGATTCGAGTTTAGAAAGAGAGAGGAAACAACAATTCACTTGAGAAATCCCAGAAGAAAGTTTCTCGTAGAACAAGAAGAAGAAGAAATTGCCTAAGTTTTGTCTTCTTTAATATGTTATATCATGTACTGGATTCACGTGAAACTGGAAGAGTTTTGGAACGTCGTGCAGCAGACAAACATTATAATGTATTTTTCTATAGGATGGAAAAAGTCTTGACGTCGCCATCCAGTGTTTAAAAATGCATGATGATAGCAAAAGCAAACGATGTGAATGTGTATTTTTCATGTGGCGGTGGTTGGTCGTAGTGGTGATGGTGGTGGAAGGTTTTTAAAAGTAATCTTATGGATAGAGAGTCCATATTTCCCCCTTCTCTCTCATTCTCATTTCTCTATGTCTCTGTCTCTCTCTCTCTCTCTCTCTCTCTCTCTCTCTCTCTCTTTCTGTAAGAACTCATTCAGCAGTTGCAATTCTCTGGGTACACAAACCCGTGGGGAAATTGCCTATTTTGTTCCGTCTGTCCTCTCTACCTCCTCCCTTCATCCATTCTTCCCAACATGCACTTTTGCCACCGGATGTGTACCACGCACTACTACTACACTATATACCTAGGAATGGCACGGGTAAAACGCATTCTGTTTAAAAATGGATATCTCTCAGAAGAAGCTAAATGTTATTTATGTACATTTCAAATTTTAATGTAGTTGTTAACAACATAGAAATATTTAAAAGTGCAAACATTTCTGAAAGATATTTTTCAAAAATTAATGAAGTTAATTTAATTTTGAAAATACACAGGAGTCGTCTAGGTACTTAACTGAATTTGAGCTTTAGGCCACCGGAAAGAGACTTTTAGGGCCTTGGCACACAGACAGACATTTTTTAGGGGTTGATTTCGATTGCAAATTAAAGTTGCAACTTGCAGTGGCTGGGCTGTCGTTACAATGTATATTCTTTCTGGAAAGATTGGAAGTGGTCAGTTTTTGGCGACAACCCGAACTGCAAGAATGAAATGGCAACGTTTTTACGTTCTGAGAGTGTGTTGTTTGAGATTGCCTGCCTTTGTAGGAGTCTAAGTTGCTCCTACCAACAACATCAACACTTTTCGAACGCACGAGAACAAATCGTATCTCTCTGCTCCCGTGTACATGGCATTAGTAAAACACAAGGAAGGACACAACATTCTCAGACACCTTCGAACATATTTCGTTAAACGTCTTCCATTTTTTTAGGGCACATGCACTCCTGAAAAGCCAGGAACCTGAAATTCAGTCAGCGAAAAATCATTTTTGTCAAAAAAAAAATTAAAAGAATTTCTTTTATAAAAGTTTAAACGGTTAAAATTTGTAATGCAGATTGGAAAGTGGACATCGAATGCATAAAAAAACGGTTTAACGTTTTTTTTTAAACCTAATTAGCAATTTTGATATAATTGTGTGACATTTGTTTGTCCACTCGCCAGGTTAAGGCTTAGGATGTTTAAAAATTCAACCGGGTTGCAGGGCAAAATTACACGTGATTAATAGAATAGGAAATATTAAAATTATAAATGTTCTAAAAATGGTTTATTGAAAGTTATGGGGAATTGTTTGATTTTGGTTATGTCCACTTACGAAGTTCCCTGTTTTGTCACATGTTTTCAAATGCACCCTTAGATAATCTCGTATTTCAACTTAGAACTAACTCGTTTTACTTGCGCCACAACATCATCATATTGAGAATCTGTATTTTTTTTCCCCCCATTTTCTTGTTGTGAAAATAGTTTTTAAAGAAATGTTTAAATTGCAAAGTTCTTTTTTGCTTATTTTTAGTGTTTACTTTTGTCTCCTCCATTTTTACCGATTCTCCTCTTTTCTATACATTATTCTTATTCAAACGTCATTTCTATAGATAGAGATAAATATACACACACGAGCAAAAAGAGAGAAAGAAACTAGAAGAATCACACAACACACAGTATTTTGAAACGTGTTTTTAAATGTCAAAAAGTAATGAATAGAAAAACTTTTTTTTTCAATGGTTTTTTTTTTTCTTTTTACAAATGGAATTGAAACTATTTTGAGTTTTTATTCTTATTTTATAAAAGTGATGAAAAAAGTGTGTAAAGAACCCCCCTTTACTTGTTACTCGAAAGTTTCTTTTGTAATTTCAATGTGTTTTAGGGGGAAGAAATATCATGGATTCACCACTAAACACACTTGAGAGTTTATTTATTTTAAAAATCCTTTTTCTCGTATATACTTTTTAGTTAGTGAATTCAGTTTTGAGAAAACGAAATTTAAAAGCATTTTAAGAATGAATCAAAGAGTTTTCAAGGGGGAAAAAAACCCTTGAAAACAATATGCCGCCGCCACTCTATATTTGTCTAATAAAATCTTATGTTTCTTTAACTGTGTCTCCTCCGCCTCCTCAAACAATAACCCCCTTAAAACTTATTCAATCCCCTCTAACAGAGGGTCTCTCTTGACTTCTGAATAATACAGTATAAAGAAAAAAGGTCTTCTTAACAAATTGAATTATTTTCTTATGTTTTGTGTGTTTTTGGTTTCGCATTTCTTTTTCTGTTTCCTTTTTTCAACTTCATCTTCCTACAAATGTTAGTTTTGTTAATGAAATTTCTACTAAGAGAATAATTTATTACAAGTACAAACAAAATTTCATTTCTTCTCTGTGTTTTCAATTTCTCAAACCAAAACACATAATGTTAAGATGATTTCATGTGGTTTGAACATGTTTTATGAACCAAGCAACTCATTTTGAAACACTTACTGGTTATATTTTCTACAGTTTCACAAGAGCAACACGAATTAGAGAAATTAAAAGTGTGTTAGAAACTAGAGCGGCATGATGGTTGAATCATTTAAGGGTATTTTCTTTTTGATATATATTTCAAAAAAAAACTTTTTCATAGTGAGAATTTCATAAAATATCATCCGAATGAAGTTGAATCATTTTCAAACTGACACAAAAAAGCTTAATTTAAAAGATAAATGAAGGTAGCATCATAAAAATAACCCTAAGTGATTGAACTACCTTTCTAGTTTATAAAATACTTGCAAGTTCCTTTTTATTTTTCTATTCTTGAAGGACAGAGATTAACTAAGTCATAATTTTGTCGGGGGTTTACTCCCCTGAGGCGTAACTCTTTTTACCGTTACCCAACCTATGGCACCCGTAGTCACTTATGACCATGGTCGGACCACTTTTGACTACGGTAGGTCAAAAGTGGGCCCGGTGTTGCCCATCCCCATGCCGGGTCCTAACCGACCGGGATCGGCAGGCGCTTTTTCGACAGTAAAAATGTGGCATTTACTCTTCTAGTTTCTAAAATACTTTCATGTTATTTTCGAAATTCAACAGTTCCAGTTACGTTTTTGTTCATTTTGAACTATTTTCATTTTTAAAAGGTTTGACAATCCTGCTTCAGTGGCAGCCACGCCCACTCGTCAATTGACCTACAATTATCTGTTGCCTATCAATGCTGGGCTCTTATTATTTCCTTGTAATCTGTGCTGTGATTGGACGATGGGAACGATCCCATTGGTGGACAGTGTGTGGGACTCGAGGAACTTGGCCACCGTTGCCTTCTATGGGACACTGGCTAAAATGGCCCACATGGCCGCCACGGCCCCATCCAAACACGCAAAGGTCATCATAATGGTAAGAACTCCCATTTATTAATGTTATTATTTTTTGCAAATGTCATTTGTTTATTCTATTTGTGTCTATCTTGTCTTTAAATGTCAAGAAAATAAGTCTTTATCCATTTTGAAAAAGAAAGCAGCTCAAAAATCCGGATCAAATCCCGAATTCCATCCATTTTAGTCATTTGATGGACAGTTGTGGTCAATATGAGGTTCTTCGTGTTTCATGGTTTCAAATCCGACAACCGAAACAAATCGATTTAAAATGAAGTTAAATTTGATCAAGATCTATAATATAATAAATGATGTTTAGCCCAAGTTGTAACTTTTTGAAATATTTCCCCTTGAAAACTGTGGCTTTGTTGGGTAAAACCATTAATTAGATTGGTTTCTTCATGATTTGAAGTAAGAGACTTAAGTTTGTCTAAAAAAAACAAAACTGTGAGGCTCAGCCGATAAAATGTCATGGTGGGTCCACCCCATGAGGCCCACAATGGGCCCCATGACTTTTTTAAATAAAACTGGTCAGTCCGAGCCGAGACCGGCCCACGGGCATTGTGTAGGTCCCTTAATTTAGCGAAATAAGTAGCTCTAGGTTTTTGCTATTGATTCTGCCATTTTCTACTCGATAATGAGGCCTTAGAAAAAGCCTCGTACGAACAGACTACAGTGCACAAAATGTCCAACATTCACATTCTTTAAATCCTGCTCTTTACACTGAAGCTCTTCATTTTCAATTTCGTTTACTCAAGAAAACAAACATGTATACCAGGTAATTTCTTGAGAAATGTAGGTGCAGCTGGAAGTTCTTTAAAGACTTACACGTATAGTTGCCGGACACTACTTTTCGGAATTTTCTTGATAGAAAGTCATTTCTTTAGTCATGGAAAACCATTTTGTGAGTTTTTTTTCTCCAGAAAAAAGCAGCAATTTCTATTGTATGTAATGCAATTTATTCACTGAAATTATCCTAATGATATTCAACTTGAAAATGCATAACTTGAAAATGGAACTTGGCTTTCTGGTTTTTTTTTTTATTTCTTCTTATTGATCCATTTGACAAATACAACAAGAAAATTAAAAATTGTTTCGTGACCCACCCACTCAATCACTCACTACAAATAACCTTCCATCTTCTAGAAAACCAAGAAAAATTCCAAATGAGAGAGAGAGAATGAAGATGGTCAGGTGCTTTAATGAGAACCGTGGCTTTTCATTAAGTACGAATTAGCCCCACGGTTCTATTAGACACTAATAGGGACTTGGGCTAATGGCCTCATTGTTTGATGGCACTGATGTGTGTCCATAAAGGTTGTTTTCAGACAACTAATGATGGGGAATTTCAACGTGGTAGGAAATTTTGTCTCCTTACTGTGTGTCTTAAGTTGCCAGTGAAAAACTCAGGAAAACTAATAATGGTTAACTTTAAAAGCTACGTTGATTTCTCTCTCTCTCTCTATCTCTCTCTCTCTCTCTCTCTCTCTCTATCTCTCTCTCTCTCTCTCTCTGGGGGTATGTGCTCTTAACAGGGTTGTTTTTTTTTGTTGTTGAAACGGGGCGACTGAATAAGCGCCAAATTGAACAAACGCCAAACTGAATAAGCGCCAAATGGAACAAACGCCAAACTGAATAACCGCCAAATTTTTGGTTTTTATTCAGTTTGGCGTTTGTTCCATTTGGCGTTTGTTCCATTTGGCGTTTGTTCCATTTAGCGCTTATTCAGTTTGGCGTTTGTTCCATTTGGCGTTTATTCAGTTTGGCGGTTATTCAGGTTTTTTGTGAATTCTGATGGTCCAAATGTTGTGAGCTTTTATAGACGTCAGACTGTGCAGATTTACAAACAGAACATGCTAACCTAACCAAACCAAACCTAACCAATCCTAACCTAACCTAACAAATGTGTTTATCAAATTTTGGCGGTTATTCAGTTTGGCGCTTGTGCAGTTTGGCGTTTGTTCTATTTGGCGCTTATTCAGTTTGGCGTTTGTTCCATTTGGCGCTTATTCAGTTTGGCGTTTGTTCCATTTGGCGCTTATTCAGTTTGGCATTTGTTCCATTTGGCTTTTATTCAGATTGGCGTTTGTTCAATTTGGCGCTTGTTCAGTTTGGCGCTTATTCAATTTGGCGCTTGATCAGCGCCACCGTTGAAACCTTCTTCAGAATTTTTTTCAACTGACAAGTTTCCTTCTTGAATATTGGCCTTAGTGCTTTGAACTTCAACGTGAATCCTCTCAACAGGGTTCCAAAACGGAAAAAAAGTCTTTTATTGGGTATCATTAAAAGAAGGGTTTTGCTATGTCGGAACTTTGTTCATGGGCTTAAAGTTTAGGTTAGGTTAAGTGGAAAGTTTCGTGAATTTGGTCTTTAGCATTTGAACCCTTTGCACGGCGTTCTAAAAACAAAAAAATCTTCCGATGGGGTTGAGTTGTTAGTGCAAATTGCACATGGGTTTACTAGTAGTATATGCTAAATGTATAAAAAAAATATTTTATAATTATTTCACTTTGAAAATAATTTCTTTTTCTTTCCATAAAAAGTTATTTTTGAAAAAATCTCTTAAAATTTATGTTTTTTTTTTTCTTCTAACAAACTTTTGAAAAATGTCTTAAAAGTTGACTTCTCGTCATAGAATTAGACCTTTAAATAGCCTCGTTTTTATGTAAGTTGGTTGGTTGCTTTAGAAATTTCAAAATGAATAAAAAAAATAAGCAAATCAGCAATTAGGATGTGTTTACTTTTGATACATTTTTAGGCATTACTTTTTTTCATTTGATTTCACCCATTTATTACATTGAAAATAAATGGAATGGGGTGGGTGGGTGGTAGAGGGTATTTTTTTCTGAGTACACATTTAAGGTGGCTTTTTCCGTGTCATGATTGATGAAATCAGATCAGATATTGACTTTCTCGGTTGTTTGGAGTTGTCGTGCCATCTTCAATGGAATTATGAGATACACTTTTTTTCCCTCCTCATCTTTTTGCCCCTTGTCAGAAATTGAAAGGCAAACATGCATGACAAAACATTTATTTTACATTTTTTCTTTTTCTTTTTGAAAATCGGAAAGGGGGGGGGGGGGTTTGGGTGTTTGTTGCTGTTGTTGTTGTATCTTCAATTTATTATCTATTTGTCGATTCGATCTTGTTTTGAAAACTCAAAAAATTCTCCTTTTTTATTGAATTTTGATGGTAAAAATCGATCATCTTTTTTTTTAATATAACAGACATATTCATGTTTTGAATCTTTTTTCTTGTAATTTTCAATTTTAAAAAAATAGCTTCATTTTTAGAACTTCTTAGGGATTATCACGTTTCTGTCAGAAATGTAGTAGGATCTTTAATAATCTTGTTAGAAACTAGAATTGTACAAGACGGTGGTATTATTCAAAATATACGTTTTTGTTAGCCGTTTTGATTTCAAGAATAAAACGAAAATGAGTAGCTGAATTACTTAATAGTTATTATCTTTCAAAATAAACTTGTTTATCTACAAAAATTAAAACAAAATATTGTCTACTTAAAAGATTTGGCTTATTTCGAAAACTGGCATAAAAAAACTTATTTTAAAAGAAATGAACACAAAAAATGCCTCCTTAAATGACTAAACGAACATTCTAGTTTCTAAAAACTTTCTTTTTTAAATTTTGCTTCCGAGAAAAAATTGTTTTATCTTTGAAAATGGAATGTCTTTAATATTTTTTTTTGTGAGTTCTAAAAATGAATATTCATTTTCATGTAGAGAAGAAGTAAGGAATAAGAAGACACAACAAGTTTGTGTGGAAATCGTCACAAAATGTCATTTCTACTTTTCTATGTAAGAGAGATAAGAGACAAAGATAAAGACATTCTAGTATTTGTTAAAACCTTCATTAAACATAGAGGAGAAGAGGAGGACATATTTTTCTTAATGATGACTCGGATGAAATTTGTCATTTTTAGTTTTAACTTTTCTTCTTTTTGAAAAAAAAAAAGCTGTTTTGTGTTACAATTACAAAGTAAAAGTGGTTGCAATTTGTACTTTTGCTTTTCTAGGAGGAGGAGGGATAATGGTGGTGGTGGTGGTGTCCCATATTCGAGCTAATTCCTTCATTTATTTTTCTTGCTCATTACTGAAAGACTTAATTAACGTTTTCTTTTGTGTTTTGTTTTAAGAGAGAAAGAGACTTTGTTTGGGTTTTCTGAAATATTAACTTTTGCAAAAGTTAACCAATCTTCTTCAGAAGAAGACCAAAAAGGAAGTTGAACTCAATGAAGAAAGTTGACACCAACTTAATAAAGAGATATTATTACACACGTATTAATAATATCTAGAGGGGTGGGGTGGGGGCCCCCTAACTAAGTTCCTGTTAAATATCATTTGAATGCATTGTGCTATCATTATCATCATTATTTGATCTTCACTAGAATGGACCATTCTTACATGTAGTTGTGTTTCAATGGACTTATTTCTAATGGCTGTTTCTAGTAGATAGACTTTTTTTTTCATCATTTTTAAGGTTTTTTTTTTCTCTTCATGACTGGTGGTGGTGGTGGTGGTGTTGTTATCAGCTCTAAGATATTACACAGACCATTGGTTGAGTGATCACACAAAAGAAAAGTGGTTACTACTAAGTACTGGCAAACAATGTCACACACACACACACACACCCACACAGAAAATGGCAACTATATCACAAATGGCCGCCATTTCTATTAGTATCTCTAGAAATAACTTTAAAGAGCGACCGACACCAAGAAGGTTTTTTTTTTATTATTTTAAAAAAAAATCTGTTCTGTTTTTTGCATCTTTTTATAGCAAATGTTACAATTTGGTGTAGTATTATTATCTTATATAATTAATTATTTTATATATATATATATATATATATATTTATATATTTTACAAAAGTAAACCCGTCATGCAATTTGCCCAAAACGAGAATGAACGAGGTATTTATTTCCACGATCCTATGGTTAAGGGGTTAAGTTTCGACAAAAGGGTCGATTTTAAATTTGACATGCGTGCCTCGTAATTCTTTATATTAAAAACTAGAAGGTATACGGGAATTTCTTTTTCAGGTTGTGTTTGTGTATTTTTTTTTTAATTTTTTTTTTTTTTAGAATTTCATTCACTTCTAGTGAGCTGTTTAGTTTTTCGAAAATATTTGTGTTTCGATCTTCTTGTGTTTTGTATTGGGAAGGGTAGGTATAGTCTTTTTTTATATATATTTTGTTTAAAAACTAGAAATTACACGGGAATTTTCTTTTAGGGTTATTTATGTTTTAAGATGTATTTTCCAGTTTTATTTAGAACTTCATGCATTTCTAGGTAACTTTTTAATGGAGATTTTGTTTGAGAAATTATATCGTTTAACAAAATTCTGATGAGGTGAATGAATACAACTTCTAAGAGATAAAAGTTTGGTTGTTTAAAGTAAGAATTTTGTATTCATCCGTTTTTAATGATTCATTTTCATTGATTATTTCGTATCTTATTTTGACATATCTTTTTAGACTTAAAACTAGAAAGGTTTAAAGGGGGAGGAGAAATGAAGGGGGAGAAATTTCTTCTTGCTCATTCATTTATGTGAAAATTAAAAATTCATCAAGTCTTGTTTGTTACATTAAAGACTTTGTTTGAATCTCTCGTTTTTTTTTTTTCTCTCTCAATCCATTTCATTCGATGTTTGTTAAACATTTATGATTTTGATGTGCATTTATTTTCATCTTAATATTTAACGATATCCTGATTAAGAAAGATGTGAGAAGAAAATATTTTTAAGGGGGGTTTGGTTCTGTCGAAGGAGGATAAGGAGTAAGGAAGGGGGGAGACCTTAAAAATGAACCTGAATTGTTCCTTTAAGAAAGGCAGAAAAAAATGATAGAAAGAAAGATGATGGAAAATTGTTAATAGAGGATTCCAACTGAGAGAGAGAATGAAAGAGAGAAATTGCCAAAAAGTTGATTGTGAAAATTTGGTGTGCCCCCCCCCCCCTCCCCTCTCTTGCTCATTAACGCTGTCATAATAATATCGGATGAATATCTTCATTTATGGGCCACCTCTATGCAGCTTAATGGCCCTGACTATGCCTCATAAAGATAGACTTATTTAATGGTCCATTACCGGCAAAGTAGAAGACTTTATCACACAAAATACACGTCTACATGCATATTATACTAATACACATAGTGTACAAGTGAAAACCCAATCGCTCATTATATACAGTACTATAATAGTATACATTGTATAGTAGAAAATCCTACAGAAAATGGACTAGAAAGGGGAATTGGTGTTCATTTATTTCCGTTTTATTTTGACTCCCAATATACATGTTAAAGGTAATGAGGTTTTTTTTTTACTATTTCCTCTTCTAGTAATTTTCACCTCTCTTTCTATTATTTGTATTTATTATCTTGTATATGTATTTTACTATTTTTTTATGTAATTGGGTAAATAGGTTCTTTTTTATTTATCTGAAGCCCTAGTTCCACTTGGTGACTAGTCACTGCAAAAAGTCACAACTGATCAGTCTGTGTGGAGACTATAAGCCAAACTAGCGACGGACTTCTATGATAAGCTCTTGAGTCCACGTGCTTAACAGTCACAGCAAAATACTCAACGAATGACTAGTTTTATTTAAATGTCTACCATAGGTGTGACTAGCTAAGAGTCTTTTTTGAAGTGTAGCCCTCCATCATACTTTGAATTACTAATCTGTAGCCTCTGTCAGCTAACAGAAAAGGATGCAAAGGGGATCCGTGTCATTAAAGCATGCAAAAGTTGCCTTGTTAAATATGTGGAATTGCTGACGATTGGCTAGTTTTATCTTTGAAGCATCACATACGTTTGTTGTAAGTTGGCTACTGGTCACTGCACTGAGCCACTGACTGGTGATTTCTGACTTTTGCAGTGACTGGTCACTTGATAGCTCATTGGATAGTCAGACTAGTAACTCAACTTGGATTTTGAAGGTTACTTCAAGAATTGAAGTCACTAACTTCTCGTGTCTTTGAAATAAGCTATCCATATTAGAGATAACATGAATGAAACTAGTCACGCACGACTATTTTGCAGCGACTTTAATCAAGTGGAACCAGAATTTGAGATTCAAGTTTTATATATAGAGAATTTACAGATAAAAAAAATTTGAAGAAGGAATCATTTAATTTGCATTTTTTCAACATTTTGATTTCTTTTGTATGGAGTTTATTTAATAAATAAAAGTATTTATGATTTCGAAAGTGTGAATGATGTGAAACAATATACAGTAAGTGACTTTTAGCTAAGTGTTGTTGTAACTTTATACTATACAGTTTATTGAGATATTATATTTTGGAGTTAATGGTATAACATAAGATATTGATTTTTTTTTCAATGGAAATTCAGAAACTCAATTACTTTAAACTTTACAATAAGTTTAGGTTTTTCTATCTATTGAACTTTTTCTTCTAATGTGTACAAAACACGAATACCTACAGTAGTAGTACCTAACCTCATTTTCAAAAAACTGAATAATCGGCTTTTATTATTATTTTGTTCATTCTTTCCTTGCTTTAAGAATGAGGTTTCTTTTTTTTTTTTATAGAGAACAGACCTCCAAATACTGTGTATATTATAGAAAAAGATGAAAAAGATCAAAAAACTTCTTCTTGTCATGTATATATGACTTAAGAGAATTTGCATTTTTCTTTCTCCCAAATACAAATTTCCATATGAAAAAAGGCGTCGCATATCATATCTCACATATTATTATGATAGGAAGTGAAAAAGAGAATTCTCTCGTTTTGAAATTAGACCTCATAATGTTTCTCAAAAGGTTTCTTCGTCTTCTTCTTCTTCTTCTTCTCAAGGTGCAGCAACATATTATCTGATATCCATTTCCCACCTCAAACCTTTTCTCTAAAAAACTCCTCAAAACCCATTTTTTGTCAAATATTGTTGAAAAGTCAGATGGTGAACTTCTTTTGAAGTGTCTTTCTGCTATGCAAATGCAAATGGTGTTACCATATACCATTGACTAAGGCAATACCACAATAGAGAGAGAGAGAGAGAGAGAGAGAGAGAGAGAGAGAGAGTAACCCACGAAACACATACAAAGAGAGAGAGAAAGAGAGGAACCCATGAATAATAGACATTTCTACCATCTTTTATTTGGCTTCAACTACTTTGAAATTTTTATTCTGACATTCAATAGTCACAACAACAATAGAGAAAAAAGACTTTTCTTGTGTGTGTTAGGATGTCACGTATTGCCAATTTGCAATGCAATATACTTGGGTTGAATGGAACATATACCATAGATATACGGTATTAGAAGGGTGGCTGGTGTTTGTGTGTCTCTCTCTCTCTCTCTCTCTTACAATTGTCAGTTACAGTATGTCCCAATGGGAACTGTCACATCACCTTCTATTTGTGTTTTTTTATGGAATACGATCTTCCATTTTGAAATACATTTATAATGGAAAATTAGCCAATGGTCTATTGTAAAACATTGCAATAAGGACACAAATGCCAGTTGCAAAACATTGATACCCTTAAAGAGGTACAAATTGGTGTTACACAAAAGGGACAAGCATACATAGAGGTAGCTAAGCTCCATGTTTGAGAAAAATCCATCTATGAGTGAACTTCAATTGTGCAGCCCCCACCCTCTTAAACCCTTTTACCTCTGTTTTACTTTCTATTTATCTTTCTAAAATATACCTGGAATCTCCTTTACATGTTCACCTTATGTTCATGAAATCATTGTCTTGTAGTGCTAACTAGAAGGGATTTAGGTTCAAGTAGAGTTGGCGCCATCTATTGGCCTAGCACTTATCCATTTTCTAAAATGTACTTAAGTCGAATGAAACTTAAACAAGCTAAACCTAACAGCTCTCCATAGACATACTACAAAAAGTGTTGTCTTGCATCATACTTAGTTTAAGCTTAACTTTATTTTAAGCAACATTTTTTCATATGGGCGGTTAGTTGAAAGTTAGCAAGTAATTTGTGCTGCAATCTTCCTACAGAGGTTATTGACCTTTGGTCACTTGCTTTTTTTTCTAGAGCGTTTCCATCCCATTATACTTTTGAAAAAATGTAAAAAAAAATACTAGAAATGGTAAATTGCTTTGTCTGTGTTTGTGGCTGTTTATGGGGATATATCATTTGGTGTTTTATTTTTTTGGAAGTACCTAACTCCATTTTCTTGTTATTTGAATCTTCTATTTGGTTTTTGATCCCTTACCAAAAAAAAGGGTGTGAATTAGATGGATAGATAGAATGGGCCTTTGGGGTCAACTGGGATTTATGTCATCCATATACAGTATAGAAAATCATTTGATTCGCATTTTCTTTTTTCAAGTTTTTGTGTTTATTCACACTTGTATGAAAGTAACTTGACCGAAATGCATTTTTGAAGGTGTCTTCTTCCTTTTCTTCAGTGAGTATTGATTGGGAACTTTGTGTTTGGCCTCCGAGAACAACTTATAATTTGATTTGTTTAGAATTGGATCCTCCTAAAAGAAGAATATTGGGGTCTGTTTGAGAAAAAAAAATGGGATTGGAAAAAAAGGACATAAAAAAATCTAAAAAAGATGGAGGTGAAAAAGGCTTTTTTATACTATTTTTGTCAAATCAAAGAATGGATGTGTTTTGGGTTTTCAAACTGAAAGATTGGGTTAGATCGACATGGAAAATATATGTCCTGGACTTAGTTCAGTAGTAGGTTAGGTCAATACAAATTCACCTACTCCTCTTTTTCACCTACTTGTGTAACATAACAAATGTTAGTAGGAATCTCCTACAAGATTGAATTACCTGTGATTTTTTGTTTGTTTGTTCACAGCATGTGTTTTTCAGTTGTGTTTGTGTTGTGTGTCCACCCCAATTGTCCATTTCTATTTTCAATCCTTAAAACCCAACTACTACTACTACTACTACTACTACTACTACTACTACTACTACTACTACTACTACTACTACTACTACTACTACTACTACTGTACTACTACATTAATATAGATAAATGTATGTTTTTGTTAGTTCGAACAGTGGAAAATCAATCATTCGACACAATCGCTAGAAAGTGTGTTAGGTAAAACTACCAATGTGGTAGGAAATCTGTACAATTTAATAGCTGTTTTTTTTCAAGAGCAAACACTAAGGAGAAATATTGAAAATGTGCTAGGAACTAGTTTCAACTAGAAGTGGTAACTCAATAACTTTAGTGGAACGAAAATTAAAAATATGTATCGTCTTAGATCATTTTCCAACGGACATAAAAAGTTGATTTTGAAATAGAATCAACGGAAACATACCCTCTTATGGGTCTCTTAAGTGATTGAGCTACCCTTCTAGTTTCTAAACCGCCTTTCAATGTGTCTCATCATTTTACTCACTTTGACGGTTACCATGTTTAAGGTAGTTTTGAGGTGGAAACGACTAAAAGTCCACTCAAACTCTTGATTTATTCGGTTTTTAGTATGAAATTTAAGAAACTAGAAAGTGTTTTAGAAACTAGAAGGGTAGGCTCAATCACTTAAGGGTATTTTTGTGTTGATTGATCTTTTATTTTTTAAAATTTTGCTAATAAAACGTTTATTCTGAAAGATAGCAACATGAAGTGATTGAACAACCCTTCTAGTTTCTAGTTCCCTTCGTTTGTTGCACCTTTGAAGCTGCAAAATAAAATAGTTTCAAAACCACCTGTTTATAAAACAATGCATCTAGCAGCACTTGGATCTTTAAGGTCCCTCTGCCATAGGCCAACCGGCTGCTTGTAAAGTATTTTTTTGTAATTGTATAATCGTAATAATTGATATAATGTTGGATATTATTGTGTTTATAATTTTAAGGAGGTGATGGGGCGGGGGGTCACAATTATTAATATTTTGAGCTTTTATAAAAATGATCAATTGTTGATTTCTAAAATATAAAAAGGTTTTTGTTCCGTTTTTTGTGTGTAATTTCCAATTTGTGGTTTCTCGTGAAAATAATGTTTTCTTGTTGTGTTCTACGTGAGATTGGTTCTTACTAGATTGATACGGTTTTTTTTTTAGCCATTTTTTCTTGTGTTTTTCTCCAAATTCTTAATACAGTATAAATAATATCAAAGGTTGTGTCGGTTCCTACTACTATTACTACTACTAGTAGTAGTAGTAGTAGTAGGAACCAAGGTTGGAATTACATTTTTTTTATTGATTTTCGTGTGTTTCTAAAAAGACAGAAGATAAATGACACCAAATGACTCTTTTGAGTGTCGTTTTCTAAGTTCGATTAATTATATGAAAGGTGTCAAATGCCACTGAATTAATGGTCCTTTTTTCTCTCTGTCTCACACAATCACATTATATAAGGAGTGTTTTTTTTAATATTATTTTACTTTCTTATGACGTCAATTGGGTCAATATTTATTTCTACACAATTGATGTGGAAATGAGTTTCTTATTGGAAAAACCCGCCGGAGGAGTGTTTTTTCTTCTTCTTCTTCTTCTTAGATTCAATGTGAAGAAAATTCATATCAAAATAAACTTTTAGAAAACAAACACAAAATTAAGAATTAAAAATTTTGCTTTTGCAATTTTATTTGAAATAAAACAAAAATACCAATAAGTCGTGAAATATTTTAAGGAGTTATATTAAGAAGAACAAGAAGAAGAAGGAGGAGGAGGACGACGAAAAAAGACGACAATAATGATTATTAAATGTCATTATTCCACTTTTAATATTTTTGATACACAAGACACGAAATCAAATGAAACATTTTAGCCTTTATTTAGCATTTGACATTTCTGCTAATTGAATGTCTATTGATTATGAAATTATGTTCAATTGCACAAAATACATGGTGATTTTATAAAAATTTCGATGAAATTTGTCTTTTTTAAAAAAAAATAATTATTTTCAGCAAAGTTTAAAATAAAATCTACGGGAAATTGAATCAACTAGACTGAATTTCACTTTATAAGGAATTTAACAGAAGCGCCATAATATCTTTTAGTGCAAAGAAACACAGAAAGTGTCTTGATTTTTAATTTCTGTTGGTTTTTCAGCTTCCCTAAGAGACAAATTCGGAAAAATTACTTAAGCCATAAGTGAAAGTTCAAACTATGACCTTTGTTCTTAGGCTAGGACTCCTGACCATTCCAATGCCTCGACTGATTGGTTGTCTTCCCCCTTAAATTTAAATTGCATATTCACTTTCTATGGCTTTTAAAGCTGCTTCTTGGTTTTGTTTTAAAAAATGTCAGCAAAGAAGGAAGGATCGTGGCACTCATATCGATATATCGATGATCAGACATGCCCACATGTAAACTGTATGTGTGAGGAGGCTACTGTTTAAACCACATTACAGCCTCTCTCCAACCCCCCCCCCCCCCCATCCCCCATATTATATCTCTGATAAAAAGAAATTTCAAAGAAATCACTTTTGATTTGATTTTCTGAAAGTTGTGAAAAATGCTGTAATGGAGGTTTAGAAGAGGGTTGTAATTTATGAGAACTTGCTAAAATCTAGGAAGTCTTTGTTGTGAGTCAGTGAAAGTTGAGTTTTTTTTTTGTGTTGAGGCCATGATCTGTCTGTCATTCAAACCTATGCATTTAGATTAGCTTTTATTTTTTATCTAAGGGACTTTTCTTCCAATATGAAATGTTAGAAGGATTTTTTGGTGGGGGATGAAGTTGTTGTATTTTTAGGGGGAAGCTCAAAAAAGTGTTATTCAGTAGTAATTCCACTGCACTAGTCTTCTTTCTATACATATACATATGACACTACAGTAGATATCAAGTTTATGGTGGGTTTTGCCATTTTTGCGCAAAATGTGATGGAGTTTTAGGGGTGTTTAGAGAGGAGGAGGAGGTTGGCTTAAGGGAAGGAGGAGAATGTTGCATGTAAACAACTTCTATACATATTTTTCTATGTATTTATCCCTAACTTTTTCATTGCAAGAGGAAAAGGGGGGGGGGTTGTTTTTCCCTACCCCTGAGGATCACTTCTAAACACACCAGAAGATTTCTTTTCTTGTTTTATATGGAGAGACAGAGAGTGAGATGATTTTTTTAGACATCAATTTCGAGGTCTTAGTATTTCTTTTTCTAACTTTATTTTTGTTGGTTGGAGTCACAACCAACCACAGTCGCCGACTTTCAAACTAGAAAACATCCGAGAAAAAATGATTTAGAAATGATCTTAATATTGTTTTGTATGGACTGAATGACTGACTGACTGTTCAAAGAAGAAAAGACAAATCCAATCGTGATTTCACACTCGGTTCGAGAATTATCTAAGCGTTTATTTTTAATTCTTTGCTTGTTTTATTTCATTTCTTGTTAGAAAGGAAGCATTTTGATTTAAATTCAGGCTGGGTTTTAGTTTTTCTTCTTCTTCCTCCTTTGACAGTTCATCTCATGGAAAGAGGCGCATTTAAAACGCATTCATTCCTGTTTAAGGTGATTTTTAAGTGGAAACGCACCGTGACATCAGAAGCAAACTTCTGGAACAAAAACCTGAAAAGTGATTTGGAAACTAGAAGAGCGGCTAAATCAAGTGTAGATATTTTCTTGTTGATGTCTTTTACACTTGAGAACTGTAGGTCACTCAGTGACCTACACTTTAGAACTTTTTATATCAGTGATTAGAGGTGGACTTGTGTTAAATTAAGCTTGTTGCAAAGAGGTCTTGAGGTTCATAGCCCCCAGAATGTAAAAGTGTATTTCACTGAGTAGTGACCCACACTGGGCCACACACACACAGTTCTTCTCCATATAGAGCTATCTGAAAGTGTAGGTGTGTCACCTAGTGACTTACGATTAGTCTGTCCCGTTTCTCACTTTCAATTTTTTTCCTCATCATGTTGCCCTATCATGTGTTTATAAAACACATTCAGTATATTCGGAAAGAATAAAAGTTGCATATTTAAAATATTTGGTGGTTGTTGTTGTTAACAGTATATCAACGATTTCTTGCAGAAAAACTGAAACATTTTCGTTGAATGTTAAGCAAGTTATTGAATTTTGAAAACAATATTTCAATACATTTCAAGAAAGTTTTAGGGAAACGATTTTTTTGGGGTTACAAATAAATTAGTATTTAATGTTAGCATTTCTACTATAAGTATTTTTTAATTTTTTTTTAAGTGAATTTCTTATTGAATTCAGTCTTTTATTTTGATGGCTTTACAATTAGATTTTAATATCCAGTCATTATGAAGAAGAAAAAGCAATAACTTAGTTAATTTTTGATTAAAAATGATTGAAAAATGATGTAGTTTTTTTTTAATATTTTACAATTTGAAACATAAGACGTTTTTTATTTGCGCCACTTTTGTGCATTTCTTTCTGATCTCTTTCATTTTTTTTTATTTGCATTGTTATTTATGAATTGGGGGGTGTTGGACCTGCCCCTTCTCCTCCTCCCCCTCCTCCTCCTCCTCCTCAAGATAAAGCATAATATTCAATTATTATTCAAATTAGTCTTTCTTCCTATTTTTTTTTTTCTATTTTCTCGTTTCTTATTTTGCATTTGTATTTGATTGAATGACAGGACACCATTTTAGATTTTGAAGGTTTTTATGTTTCTACAAAATTTGGTTTTTATTAGATTTTCTGTTTATTTCGTCTTTTTTTAAGTGTTCATGTCGTTGTTGAGTTTTTGAACTTAAAATAAGAATTGAAATTGGGTTCGTCTCAATTGTTGGAAAAATATGGATGCCTTTTTTTGTAGAGTAAAAAAAGCCCTAAAAAAATAAGCGGTTGAATAATTTATATAGAAAATGCCTGATGATGGGCCACTTTTGACCCCCCCCCCCCCCCCCCCCCCCCGCAAGGTTGTTCAACAAAGAGCTTTCTGGAAATATATAGAGCATTTCGCGCCTGGGCTGAGTGTGGCCAATAGATGGCGCCACCTCTAATTAGAGCTGCATTGCTTATGAGTTAATTGTTTATAATTAGGTTTTTATGTTTTATTATTAATTTCTGACATGGTAAAATATAGAATAAATTAATATATAAGATATTTATTTTAAATAATTTTTATTCATTTAATCAGAAAGTTTTAAGAAAAACACTGTTCTAAAAAATCTATTCAATCTTTTCTTTATAAAAAGTTAAGTTTAGTTTCTTTTTAAAATTTACTAATTGTAATTAGTTTTCCACTAATAGAAATAGTAATTGTAATTGAGTTACTTTGAAAAAAAATAATTTGAGCGAACACTAAGGGGTGGTAGGTATGGAGCTGAAGTCAGTTTTTTTCCAACTTATGTCATTGCAATTTTACAATATTTTACTCAGTTCCAAGTCAGTTTTCATTATTATTATTATTCTTTCCTTCCTTTTTTTTTCTTCAACCAAAACATAGTTTACTTTTTACTTCTCATGATACTTTTTTTTCTTCTTATTATTATTAAATATAAAAATATGAAACATTTCAAAAGTTCGCTTGAAATAAGGTTAATGGTTGGCTTTTAGTAAGATTACAATGTGGGAGTTAAGAAAAAAGAGGCCTAAAATAAAAATGTTTTCAAATTTATATACTGGAGGCCATTTTAGGAATGGTGTACTATATACTAGAATGCACACATGGCTCCTAATAATAATGTCTGTCTATTCGTTAGAATGCTTTTTTTGTTAATGTATCAAAACATACCTTTTATAAGCAGACATTTGCAAAATATGCAAATGAAGATAAGAGCAATGAAGCAACATTTAAGAACAAATCTTTAAAAAAAAACTAGAAGAGTAATTTATATGTTCATATTTTTTTAAAAAATACACTTTTTGTAGCAAAATTTCAAATTAGTCATATTTTCGTTTTTCACTTTCAAGTTGGCGCCAAAATTTGTGTGTCCGGGGGTGGGGGTATTCTTTAATAACGTGGTTGAGCTAAGCCTTTCTAAATTTTGCTCTTCTGAAGGGCGGACTAATGAAAGAGTTCTAATATCAGCTGTTCATAAACCATCTTAAAATATGAAAAAACCAGAGACAAATTCTTGAAACCCTTTTTTTTATTGGTGTTAACAGTCTAAAAACAAGGAAGACATTTTGTTTGTTTGTTTTTTCTGTTCTGACAAATCATATATAAAGATGTGAAAGAGGTTTTTAACACATTGGGAAAATGTTTTCTAAATTTGAAATTTCAGTAGGGGAAGAGACTTGTCATTGTGATTTTGAGTAAAACCGATAAAAAGAAGTCAGTGAAAGGGAAATATGTTGGTGGGGTTTTTTTTTTGGTTCCTTTTGTGTATTTCGAGTGGCTCCTAAAAATGTAAAAGGGGTTTGGGAAATTCAATCAAAGTCTCCTCGAACTTTTGTCGAATAAACTTTGATCCAAGATGACATTAAGCTGCCCCCAAAATCATCATCATCCTCTTTTCTTATTCCTTTTTTTTTTCCTCGTCCTTTTTTTTTTTTTTTTTTTTTGAAATATTTTTACTATTAAAGTCAGGATTTTTTTTGGGGGGGGGGGGCGAGTGAATAAGAGCTGTTTAGCCTTTTTTTCTTCTTAGCTTTGATATCACATAAATCTTTACATAGGGCCTACTTTTGTAGTTTGGTTCACACACAAAAAAGCAGAAGGGCCCAACTTCCTCGTTTTGATGTTTGTGTCCGTACTGTATCACATAGAAAATACATCATTTATAAAGTTAGGAAAATGTGTAAGGGCTAAAGGGGGAGGGGGAGGAGAAATAAATGTGTAAGGGAAGAAAGGAGCCATTTGGGCATGAAATGATTCAAGAATCCGTGGTCAGAATTTTTTAAAACTCAACTTTCTTGGTTTTGAAAATGACCAGTGCTACAATTTTGTATTTTTTGAAAATATAAAAAAATCCTGGAGGTGGTGATGGGCGGCCATATTTTCACATTTGATAAAATTCAGCATCATATTTATTTTTATAATGTTATATATATATAATTTTACAAAAGGTGATGAAATGGAGAGATTTTCTGTGTTTTAAGTATTTTTGTCTCGTTTCGGCAATAGAAATATGAGGCGGGTTTTTTATTTTTCACTTCATAAAACTTCTTTTTAGATGGTGAAAAATAAAAGAGCAACACTTTAAAATGTGTGTGTTGTTTAATATTCTGCATCTTTTTGAGGTGTTTTTCTACAGAAAATTTTATAGTAGTTTTTATAACATCCTTTTTATCTCCTCCTCTTCTCCATGTAAGAGATCCTGTCCACGTTCAGGTTTAACTGCAAGGCACAGTTGTTAGCAGTGATTGCCCCTTTTTAAGGGGATGATCAGTTTGAAAGAAGAAAATCTTTTGTAAAATGTCTATGAGAGAAAATGAAGGAGGAGGTCAATATTGAGGTCAGTTAGTATTGGTGACCAGTGGCTTTAGAGACCAATATAATCTCTCTCTCTCTCTCTCTCTCTGGACGGCTTTATTATAAAGTTCTCAATTGTTTCTTTTGTGAAAAAAACATTTTCTGATATCATTTTCTATCTCTCTTTTTAAAGGGTGCAAAATGCAACTTCATATTAGAAGAAAAGAGAGAAAAGTAGAAAGAAAAAAATAACGGCATAAAAGAGGAAACAGCTTTGAAATTTCTTGGCTATTTCAATTTCCGGTCATCTCTACTTAGTCATGTCTTTTGTAAAGAAAGACAGAATTGGTCTTTTTATGTTTTTTGGGGTGTCTGCTCTTTAAGAAATGAATGTTTGGGAAAGTTTTTTTTTGTTCATTTCTGAAGATGTGGTGTTTGGAGAGGAGAGACATATGTATTTCAAAATATGTCTTCTTCATTTAGAATCCTTTTTTGATCCAAATGGGAGACACAGCAGTGATGACATCATCATCAGCTGCTAAAAAGACTTTTTTCCATCTAAAATTGAATGGAATTGTGTGTTAGACAATTTAACTGGTTTGGACAGTCGAGAGAGAAAGAGAGAGAGAGAGAAAAGGTGTCAGATGGGATCAGTTTTTGCTTCTTCTAGATTTTTCTTTCTTAAAGTATAAGGAATTTCTTAAGAAAGTTAAAATGGGTTGTAGAAATAAAAAGTTGAACTTGTGTGTGTTTAAAACGCATAGAAGTTGTTCAACTTTTTTATGTTAAAGGGATTCACTTGAAAAAGTAATTTTTGTTTACAAATTTCACCTTTCTAATAAAGACCTACATTTTAAAAACAAAAAAAGCCCACCAGGCTCACGAATTTTATGGGCTTTTTTCATAAAACTGCCCGCCCGTTGAATGAGCTGCAAACAAAACTTTGTAACCCTGTTGTTCCAAAGGGGTGGTTCTAAGAGGTCTAAGTTAACTTCTTGAATTTGGCCTAAGAAACGTGATAAGGGAATGTGTGTTTTTGAGGTTGATTTGTCGAGTGCTGGACTTGAAACTCACTCATTTACCACCATGTTAATTGAGTGTCTGTCAATAGCAGATGAGTTTACTGTCTTAAGTAAGCAGTTTTCATTTTGGCTCGTTTTTGTCAGTCAAAAGATTAATTCCCATCTTCCTTTGGCTATTGGAAAATACGCAAAAGAGTTACAATGGGGGGAATTGAGGGATGGAATTGCCGTGGAGAAAAAAAACACTGGAGGAGAGAGCTTAACTCCAATTATGATAATTAGTCGAGTCAACGACAATGGACAAAAGGACTTAAGAGAAAGAGTCAATCAATTATTTCCACTTGAAAACTTAAGTACATGCTGCATATTTAAGTAGCGTCAAAGTGGAAAATGAGTCATTCTACAAAGTGACTAGTTGAATTTGACATCAACTAGCCCATCAGTATTTTTGAATTTGAGTTTGAAAAATACTTACGTGCAAGCAAGCAACCAAGAAGGCCTGTGGCAGAAGCGCAATTGCAGCATGCGAAATGCATTGTCAAACCCCAATGTATTTTAGTGCAGTTGAAATAATTATATATATAATATCTCAGGTCTGTGTGTGTGTGTGTGTGTGTGGAGTAACAAAACCATTGAAGCACGTCGGAATTTATATAAATTTGAATAAATGAACCGTTTTTTCTCAAGGTCAACTATATGTTGAACTCTTCCTTTGGAAAGTGTAGAAGGGGGAGAGAGAGAGAGAGAGAGAGAAAAGTGTGAGGGGGAAAGGTTGGAAAGTGTAGAAGGGGGAGAGAAAGAGAAAAGTGGGAGGGGGTGACTGAAATTGAAATGAAAGAAGTAAAAAAAGGAAAAAACGACGCGCATGCGCACAATTGCCTATGAATTTTGCTCCCGTCATTTATGACGGATTACCCCACTAGTGCATTAATATCATTTGAATTTTGGGCCTTTTGCACGCTTTCTAAAACTTCACGCAATCTACAGAGTTGCTTATGAATTAATTCGATGTGGTTTTGAAAATTGACTAGTGAACTTAAGGATAACTGATTTGACACTTAAGTGTGTTTTTGATGCACACAAACACGTATAATGTTCTTCTAGTATTTATATTATCCAATATAATCCTCAAGATGATGAAGTAAAGGATTAAGATCTTTTTAACAAAATTTGCATTTTTGTGTTTCTCTTTCCAAGAGGCAATTATTTTAATCACATTTTATTTCTCATAACTAACTGAAAGACGAATTCTGAAATTGGCTTAAAGTCTAAATTGAAATTGTACATATTTGTTTATTGGGGCTGCAAGTTATTTCGTTCATTTGGAGATTGTAAATATTTTAGCCCTACTTGGAGCCACACAGTAAAATGGGAATAAGAAAGGAAAATCTGAAATACACCTTTTCTAGTCTTGGATGGAAAGAGAGAGAGAGAGAGAGACAGAGAGAACCTTAAAAGTAAAAAAGAGGAACGAACCGTCAGTTTTTTTTTGTGCTTTTAGCCCAGGCTTCTCTTATTCATTCCAGATTAGATTTTGATGTTTGTTCAGTCGTGAATTGCTTATGTGAAATTCAACAGATGCTTTTTTTTTGCCTACATTTTCCGTTATCACTGAATGGTGGTGGGGTACCCTCTTCTTCTTCTCTCTTCTTTCTTACAAAACATTCTACAAACAACATTCATTTTTTTTTTCTCCTCCTAATCTTAAATGGAGAAAAAGTTTAATAAATATATTTTTTTATATTTTTTCAGGAGTTATTTTTTTCTACATAGAATTCAATGAAATTTTGTAACTTTGGGTGGTGGTGGTGGTGGTGGTGGCGGCTCCAACTTTCTTTCATTTTTATCCACCATTACATTTTTTAATAAATTATTCATTTTTCTTTATTTATAAACAACGAATTTTCTTCTTCAGAAGGAAAATAAATTTCACCCAAAAAAAATGTTTAGCAATTTTATTAGAAAAATGGATTTTTGATCAAATGATTGTTTGGATTTTTTTTTTGTTTGGTTTTGTGAAAAATGATAGAGCATTTTTGTAGATTGTGTTTCGTAATGTATTTACGTACATTAAACTTTATTTATGTAAATGTTGTTTTTTGGTTTTTAGATTGAAACAATGACTCTGGAAAGTTCTGAAGTGAAATTTTTGTTTTTACTTCAGTTATTGTTTGAAATGGAGAACGCCAATTTGTCTGCAAATTGAGAATTGTGGGCGGTTTTTATTCTATAATATTTATATCTGATAACACAGTTAACGTGGTTTTAAAGTGTAACCGCTTCTCGCGAACTCTTGTTTTTATATTCTCTCTTTAAACTTTAAATGAAGAGAAACTTGAATGTGTTTTAGAAACTAGAACTATAGGGCCTACTATTGTGGCTGAATCAGTTTAAGAGTGTGTTTTCACGTTGATATCTTTCAAAATAAGATTTTTGTCGGAGTTTGAAAATGACCCCAACTATTTTTAAGCAGGTGATGCTGTTTATTTTTTTGTCCATTAAAAAGTTTATTTTGAAAGGATATCATGAAAATAGCCTCAACTTTTTTCAATTAGTTTCTAAAGCCCTTTCTAGTTTCTCTTGATTTTTCCTCTTTTGAAACACAGAATAAATCAGAAAGTTCGAAAATCAGCTATTCGTAGTAAACCCGTCTTAAGTCTGTGTTTCAACTGCATACTGTATATATACAATTGATGTGGTGTTTCTTTTCACAAGTGTTTTGTTTTTTGTCATTGTTGAAATTCTATGTAAATCGGGATGGATTCCCCTTTAGGACTAAATGTGGCTCAAATTGCTTTTCTTGTCCACTTTGGTTAACCACAAAATTTATCAAAGTCATCCATACAAATGGACAAAACCACTTTAGCAGGTTTCCATTTATTTGACGTTCAAATTAACCTGAATTTAGAGAAATGCTAAGTTTGGACTAAATGAAAGTCCAGTTAGAATAAACTTAGGAAAGAACTATCAAGATTCATTTGAAACTAGAAGAGTAAATATTTCACTCGCAAGTAATTTTCTGGTTATATTTTTCAAAGTAAGTGTTTTATGGATTTGGTGAAAAACGGTCTAATTAATTCAATTTAATTACATTTTGTTTATACGAAACTCAGAATTTTCTTCTAAAAATACTTTTTATAATAAAACATTGCACTTGAACAGGGTTTCGAATTAGAAAAATTCTGTTTTTATTGGAGTCCTGTTTAGAGAGTTCAAGTTTAAGTTAAAAAGGGACACGTTTACTTCCATTAAAGAGATGTCACTCATAACTTGTTATCACTTATTGAATTGAAATCAAAGTGAAAACCTCAGTTAAGAGAGTTAAATGTTGTATTAACATGTGTGTGTGTGTGTTGACCACTGACTGACCACATGACACCCATACTACTAACTGCTTCTTTCTGTCCAATTCCGCTCATTGAAGTCACTTGTGTGTAAGTCGTTTTTAACACCTCTTTTTTGTGTTTCTGTGTGACTTAAAACAAAGAAATTGATTGTCATCCATATTTATATAACACTCTTTTGTGATTGGTGGTTCAGTGGATGATTGATTATTGTCTCATCAATTCTCATTTGAGGATTTTTTTTTTTCATTTTGTTTCTTTGTCTCTGTGTTTAGATGACATTGCCATTTAAGTACTTTTAGGGCAACTTTTGTCTTCTTCTTCTTCTTCTTCGCCAACTTAATAGGTCTCTTAAAAACACTAAAAGAAAGTGTTGACTTTGCTTTTGGGTTTATTCACAGCAAGAAAGTAGTTGGTTGTGATTTTGCCTTAAAAGATGATTTGGAGGAAAGAAACCCCTAGAAAGGGAGGCTACATCTTGCAAAATTTCATTATCTTGCCTTCTATCTTAGGCTTTTTTTGTAACCCCTCTAGGTATTAAGCTTAATTACTGTTCATTTTAATCTAGTTCATTATTTTTAATAAAAAATAAAGATTTATTCTGAAATTTCACATTTGAAAAGGGAAACTTGCGGGGGGGGGGGGGGGGGTGACCTCTGTGAAATCAAAATTGATTCAGTCATGTAAGGAGATGACCGACCACTCAGTGTCCACTCTTATGTTTGTAAGCCAAGTTGACTTGCTGCAACTATGGTCATTTTCTATTTGTGGCCAACTTCATTCAGTTAAGGTTTTGTTTGTCCACTTTCAGTGGAGGAGAAAAATGTCTCTCTCTCTCCTCAGGACGACTGTTCTTTTCTCTTTTTTGATTTCCTGTCAAATGTAATCCAACTTCCGGAATGAGTTTTCTCCACAAAAAAAAGCATCTTTTTCGTTAGGAAATTTCTTTACGACATAACAAGTGATAAAAATATTTCTCTCTCTCATTCTTTTTCTGTTATGAGTCAATAAATAAGTGTTTCTGTGTAGGTTTGGACCATGTTTTGAATCTACTGTAGGTCAGCCCTTCTTAGGTTCTCCTATTTCTGTCCTCATCCCTAAGTAAGCCTGAAAACGGGCGGGGCATGCCAATCAATTTCTGCTTTTTAACATGTTTTATGAACACCTGATTTTCGAACTCATTGAGAGCAAAACGAAGAGAAAATTGAAAGTGTTTTAAAACTGGAAAGGTAACTCGATCAGTTGAATCATTTTCATACTGACATATAAAATTATTAAAAAAGCTTATTTTGAAAGATATCGAACATGAAATTACCCTTAAGTGATTAAGCTATCATTCTAGTTTCTAAATGCGTTTTCACAAGTGTCTCTTCTTAATTTTGTTGTTCATCTAGTGTTCTAGGATGATTTTGCCCTTTAAAAGTCGTATTCTAAAACTTTATTACTTAAGCTTTAGCTTAAGTAATAAATATGTATTGCATTGCTGTTTAAGTTTAACTTTATTTTAAGCAACATTTTTGAATATGGAGGTTAGTCTAGTTTACCACTACCATTAAGCTAGACTTTGAGATGGACTTACCTTAAAGTCTTCGTGGTTCTACTACTGTTGATATTAGAAACACTAAACGGGTGACTTTGTGACCGCCATGTACGAAATGTGTCATTGGCTTGTTTTTCGAATTAAGAGTTTTGAGTTATAGGAATGAGGATCGAGCCTCACTGAAATGTATTGGGGAATTTTGTCTTGTTTTCTGAACAAGAAAGAAGAGGACAAAAAAAATTGCTTAAATTCTTGTAGTTTGTTACTTAGTAGAAGATGGCTGAGACTGTCATTGTGTGTACTTATAGTAGTTGTATATAATGTACAATGTACTTGGGTAGATAGATGTCACTGAAGAGATATATGACTTTAGTCTTTGTTTTTCATTTTGTAGAATCAAATAAACGGCAGGGATGTGCAGCAAAAAAAAGTCCTAGTGTGTTAGAAAGTAGAAAGGGGGAAATGAGAGAGACAGAATGAACACACACAGTGGGTTGGGTGAGTTTGTAGCTAGCTGACAGTAAATGTGTCGAAAAACAAAATAGGTTGCCAGGAAATTTGGTGTAAGGTATTAAGGCGATTTACTTTGAGGGTGGTGGTACGGTAGAACCAAAAAATATATATATATATATATAGAGTATGACCCCCTTGAGGGGGTGGACTTGGAGCTTTGTACTTATTTACTAGGAGAATAGTACAGAGAGAGAGAGAGAGAGAGAAGAGGAGAAAAGAGAAATAGGAGATGTGCCATTTGTCCACCTAAACCCTAAATCCCATAGATTTTGAAGTTTACTGTGTTGTAATATGTAAGGTTAGGAAAGAAAGTAGAAAAAACACAGAAATAGGTCGAACATTATTTTGAAACGAATTGCAATAGACACATCCTGTATTAAGGTGTCTGTCTGTCTGTCTGTCTGTCTCACTACTGAAACCATTGAATTTTGTTTGTATTATATGTGCCCTTTATTACCCTCGAGTGAATAATATCACCTAAGATATGGTTTTAAAGGAATGTTTTCTGTCTTTCATCCAACTGCCATTTTTAAATGGTAACATTAAAAAGTTCAGTTTGGCTACTAACACTCAGGCTATAACACAGAAACTGAACTTTTGATCCCTTAATTGAGCTACCTCTATGTATATATACATCCTGAATTATATAATACGTTTTAAAATGTTGCTTCAAAATAAAGCCAAGCTTAAAAAATCCAATGCAAAATTCTTGGTAGTAACCTTTATATAGTGGTTTTTTTTAAGTTTAGTTTTACTTGAAACAACGTTTTTTTAAACATTAAATAAACTGATGATTTTTAATGATTTAATTTTTAAACGTTGAAGTGAATGCAGAATAAAATAGGATTTCATGAATTGTTTTCTGTAACTTTTTTTTAGAGTCTGTCTCTGTTGGTATTTCCTTTTCTTCCTGCATCGAATCTGTTTTTTCCGGTTGGTTTTGTTCTTGCCGAAAGGGTCCTTTACACACCCAGTATGGGATTTTGTATGTTGGTCGCCTATGGATGGAGTTACCTACTAAATAAAAGGTACAAAACATCAAGTACAATGCAGTTTTGGGCTAAATTGTCCCTCTGCCACATAGGCCCTCTGCACTAGTGTGCACTTCTTAGTTATTCGGCGTTTTTCAGTTTGAAAGTGTTTTAGAAACTGAATCATTTAAGAAATATTTTCATGTCTGATATGTTTTAAAATTTACTTTTAATTTCAGTTCAAAAATGTTTTAAGTTTTTGGATGATTTTTTTTTACTTTTGATTTTTACTTAAAAACCGAAATAAAATAAAAAATTTGAAATACGTTGTTAATAATAAGAACACGAAAACTTTGTGATAATCATTATGCAAAATGAAGAGAACCTTGAAAGTGTTTTAGAAACTAGAAAGGGTTCTCAATCTTAAGTTTATATCTTTGTTGTATATCTAAAAAGTTTATTTTGAAAGACATGGATGTTATGTGATACCAAGACTTGAGTTTGGATCACCTTTTAAAAGATAAAATTGAAGGTGTTCAGAGACAATTTACAAAAAGATTAATTGGCTTATCAAAGTTAACATATCAAAATTGATTGCAACATTTTTGCAATATATTCAATATTTACTTACCTTCAGTAACAAGAACTCATAACAGAAGATTACGGTTGCTAATGGGAAAAAGAAATTGTAGAAATTATTATTTTTTAAATCGCGTGATTCCAATTTGGAATTCACTTCCGCAAAGTGTTGTTGATTCATTATCAGTAAATAATTTTAGACAAAATTTGTATAAATTGAATTTTACACAATATTTATATATGGACTCGTGCTCTTTTGAGTTAAAATTGTATTTTTCTTGTTTATTGGATGCATGTGTAAGTTGTTTACACACTTCCCTTTCCAATTTTGAAATAAAGTATTATTATAAATACCGTTAGGGGACGGAACTACCTTTCTAATTTCTAAAACTTTCTAGTTTTTTTTTTAATTTTGCTCTTCTGAAAGACAGAAGAATCACAGTAAAACGATCTTAATGGAGTTTTAATTATTAATACAAAAAAATAATCTGTAAATTCCTGTTTTTGTTTTTCTTTGTCAGTTCTCGAAAGAAAATCGTTTGGTTGGGTTTAATCATTCTGATGTTTTGCCACGCCTCCAAAACTATAATTCACAACCTCGATTGGTAAGTAGTTTATACCTTTTTTTCCTTATTCATTTAATAACTTCACTTATGTTATTTAAGTGGATTAATAATTCCTTTTTGAATCTTATTTCTGTAGAATTAACTTTTGTTTTGTTCCTCATCTTATTGAGAAACAAATTTAAAATCATATTGTGTCTGTAGCCTCCTCCTCTTCCTCCTTTTTTATTTAAAGAAGCTTTTTTTTTGTACCTTTTGTAATTTGGATTAAGTATTTTGTTCTTTTATAGACATTGTTCTATTATGTCTACATTTGAAACATATTGTTTAGTAAAGAAGATGAGGGAAATAATGTGTATTAACATGACCAGAATCACACATGCAGAATTAAATTCGACTGAAAAATGGAATTTTTATCTCATTTTAATAATTTCATTCTATTTAGAGCTATTTGACATGAAAGGAAGTAAGCGGAATTCCGCAACGCGAAATTAAATTTTATTAGAAAATAGGAACGCGTCTTTCATACTTAATTAACATACATTATGACTATTTTTTATTATTATTATTAAGGTGGCTGAATAGATATTTGTTTTGCTTTTGTCCCACAGGACGACACCACTGTAGTGGATAATGCTACTGCACTCCATAGATGTTTTTTTGTAAAATTTGGATGCAAAAACGTCAAGCGAACGTTTTTTTTTAGAAACAACCTTATTAAAAAAAATCAAATTGTTTTAAAAACTAGAATGGTGAAAGATTACATGCTAAAAGATTTTTCATGGCAATCAATATCTTAAGAAAATAAACATTTTATAGTCCAGTTTGAAAATGTCCCTTTTTTTGTTTTTTTCCATTGACGACATTTCATGAAAAACTATTTTCGTCTTTTTCAAACTGTCATAAATAGTTTATTTTTAAAGATATCATCATGAAATTACTTTTAACATTATTACCAACTATTCTAGTTTCTAATCCACTTAGAATTTTTTCCTGGAAAACGTTTGCTTAAAAAATATAAATTTTTTGAAAACGGCAGGTTTGTGGGGAAGTTCCTTTTCTAGAACACAATAGCCACTGCAGTGTCGCCATCTGTGGGGACAAAACAAAGTAAATATCTATTCAGCCATCATAAAGCAGCCAGAAAAATGCGTTTTTCACTTAAAGATAACCTGTTTGAAGAGATCTAGAACTTTATCCTCTGACCAGGTTCTTTGTCTGAAAAACGCGTTTTTCTATTTACCAAGTATACTTATGATAAACACAAAAATGTCGATAATATGTGAAACTTTATTATAAGCTTGTTTTTCAGCATGTGTGATCCAGACCCTAATACTTCTGAGTTTAGAAACAAGAATGTGTTTGTTTGTGTGTGTGTATGTTCTTCTTGGAAGTCTGAACACACAATTTCAAATTGACCAATTGTGGTTACAGATTTAGTCAGGGTTTCTTTTTTTTTTTCTTCATGTTATTATAATTTGGCAAACAGATGCACCCATTGAAGGTTCTATTGTTTTCTCTATCTCTTTCTCTCTATCTTTGTTGAATCACCCATAATTAAATGTTATTGGCAGCTGTTACAATGACACATGCATATATTTATATATGATAAGGGAAATCAATTGATTGACAATAAATAAAAAACCCACCACAGAGTTAGTTATTTTCGGAGTAAAAACTACAATGGATTCCTAGAGAGAGAGAGAGAAAAAGAATTTGTCTATTGTTGTTATATTCGCAAATCAATTCTTTCCTTCTATTGTTTGCATTTGCAATCATCTGTGAAATCTATTTGAGTAAATTAATTAAATGCAAATGGTTTTTCTCTCCACTCGCAATTCCATCTCATCTAGGTACATATACATGTATATTTGGAGATAGCTCAACTTTTTATTTTAGAGAAAAACATCGTGGGCGAGAGAGGGAGCTTTTAACTGTCTAGCCTTTCCTAAAGGGTTCTCTTTATTCCTCTTAATTCTTCTTATCCTTTTCTTAAGAGAAAATTGAATTTATTTTACAAGACCTTTCCAATGTCTAGAGAATAATATTGAATCGTGGTGTAATTTTGAAGGAATTTAGCTTTAAGTAGATGTGGCGCCACCTATTAATCACTCTGCTGTGTCTCATAATATTAAATAAAGGTAAATCAACTCTTTATGTTAGAAAATAAAAACGTCGTAAGTGAGCAATGAATTTTGTGCTTTTTGAAGCTAAAAGGAAGACATCAATCGTGTTTAATAAAATGCCAGCCATTTTATTGTGTACTTTCGTTGAATCTTATTGTAACTGAAGCTCTAAGTACTGTTTGCGCCATCTATTGGCTACATTCAGCTGTGTGGCATGGGATACTTCAGAGGTAGAGCCTTTTTCAGTTGAGCTACCTCTATGTATGTGTCTTGTTAAAAAAAATTTATTTTTATCATCTTTGTTAATTTTTTTAATTTCGTATTTTTTTTAATTAGTTTTTGAATAATCAGGATTAGATCAATCAGAATTAAATTGAACAACAGTTAAGTAGCCCAAAAAGGGGGTAGGGGGTTGGGAGGGCGTGCTTAATGGAACGTTGTATTTATTATGAATGAAGTGTGTTAATGTAGTTGTTTGTGGTCTTCTCGTTTAGCCTGATGATGATTAACTCATGACAATGAAGATGACCTAACTGTGTTTGTGCGTCGTTTTAATGGAGAGGTGGAGTTAGGGGGGGGGCGCCCCGTTTAGTTAATCTTGTTGTTGAAATGTGCTGTCAACCTGGTTGTCTTGTTTTTCTCCCTTTTAATGAGAGGAGGAGGAATGTCTGAAATAAAAGTACCTAAATGACAAATGTCAATGGGGAAGCCTCTTATGGACGACGATATTTACCCTGAAACAAGTTTAAGCCACAAGTTGAACCCTAAAACATTCTCTTTTTGGAGGGATTAAACGTGGTTTAAATCTCTAACCTATTTGTCATTTATTCAATTAAAAATTAAGGTTGTTTTAAACTTTATCGACTTTTGAACTGTTTATTTATTCTGTCTTACAGAAGCAAATGATTTAGCGTTTTTTTTAGAAACTAGAAGGGTAGCTCAAACATTTGAAAGGTATTTTTTCTTGTTGATATCTTTTAAAATAAGTTTTTTGTTGTTGTTTATTTTGAAAGATATCATCAACATGGAAACATCAAGTGATATTCAGTGGACCCCATTCTAGTTTCTAAAACATTTTCAATATTTACTTGAATAACTTGTTCATAAAACATTTTAAGACGGTTTCAAAATATCCATTGCAAAAGATATGTAGAATAACATTAGTGTAAAACTCTGCGGTTATTTTACGTTTCAGAAACTAGAAGAGTAACGAAATCAATGATGGGGTTTTTACGGTTATATATTTAATGGCAACTTTTAAGTTGGATATAAAAACAAAATGGAGAAGAAATTATTATCTGCTAACATCGAAAACGTTTCAGTTTTTTGCAAATGTGAAATTTGACGTAAAAAACATTCATTTTTAGTGGAAGTGGAATTACTTTCGGGTGATTTAGTTATATCTTTCAAAGTTGAATATTTTGTCATTGCCGACTGTTTGTTGTATTCCATTTTAGGATTAGGATTTAAGTCTATCTTTGGTCAATTGGTTTTTTCGATTGTTGTCCACGCCGACACAAAAGGAATAATAGGGCTCTGGGGTTTGCAGTGATTGCCATTCGTAAGGGGTTGCTTCCTATTCTGAGTTGCAATTTTGTTTTTTAACCAAAATTTCTTTTCTACTTTCTCTCTCTCTCTCTCTCTCTCTCTCTCTCTCTCTCTCTTTCTCTCTTTCTCTCTTTGTGTTCTATTTAGTTTTTTATGTGTTTTTACCTGATTTTAGTTAAGATTGTGAGAAAGTTGAAACAATCATTTGATTTGTTTTGACGTATCATCAATAATTCTCTCTTGCCGTTATTATGGTAATTAGAAATGTTTTGCGGTTGTCACTTTGAGTAGGAGTTGCTTTTTATTCTACTTTCTATTGTTGTTTTTTTTTTTTTTTTTTGTATTATTCACAGTGCGAAATTGGGGAAGTGGGTGTTGCATGGAAATTTAAGCAGTTTTAGGGTGAAATTAGATGCAAAGTCGGAAGTGAATCTTCTATTTTTTTGAATAACTTAAGACAGAAATTCATTCTCTCTACTTTTATTGGATAGAAAAAGTGCAATCGTTATTTAAAAGTCTTTTAAGATTTTTGGAGAGAAAGAGAGAGAGGGAGAGTAGGTATTTATATTCTAGTTTCATTTAGTTGCTGTGTTTTATAAATTGTTTAATTGTAATTGGGATGTATCATCTTTTCTGTGTCTTTTTTTTTCATTGAAACATTATCCTCTTCCCTTGCCATTTTTTAAGTATTTGGACGAAACTGAATGTTTCTACCTAATAAAACATTAATAAAAAACATTAATTCCCAATACGCCTAAAGAAGGCTTTTAAGATTTCCTATTTTAAAATGTTTTACGAGCATCTGAGCTTAGCATTTCTAGTTAGCCTACAGTTTCAGAAAAGCTACATTAATAAGATACGTTGAAAGTATGTTAAAAACTAGAAGGATAGCTCAATTAACTTAATCGGTAATTTTATGTTTGATATCTTTCTACTTTTTATAGATACTAATTACAAAATATCATCTGTTTAAAGTTGGATAATCTTCAAGAAAGAAAGAACCTTTATTTGTAGTTCCAAAGTTTTACAAGTTCCAATGTAAAAGTTGATGAGTTTAGCATTACCTTTGACTTAAAGATTATTACGAAATAACGTACGACTTGTTAAGTACTTGATTGTCTCTGTACTCATTTATAAGCAAAATTCACAAAATAACTTCAGAAGTTTACTTTTGTTACTATTTTCATTTTATCAAATGAAAACGAAATAATGTGAATGACGTCATTGTTAAATACGCTCGTACCTATTAGAAACGTAGAATAACTACAAGAAAAGTTATCTAACCACTGTTACCCTTCCACAATAGGAAGTTGTTTCTTTAACTTTTTTTTACAGTTTCTAGTTTTTTTAATTTGATTTTGTCTTGTAGTTTTTTTTAAATAATGTAGTTTTATTAAGTATTTGAGCTCCAGCCATACATAATATAATGTTACATGATAATAAATGTGTTGCATATTAATTTCTTAATGACACAAGCCGCTCAATTTGATGTCGCTAATTGAAAAGAGGATTTTTTTTGCATGAAGAAAATTTTCATTAAACCCAAACATTTATTAAAAAAAAATGTCGGGAGTTTTTTTGTGGGGAGTTTCTAAAATAGGAACAAGGGAAATTTTAAGTGTCAGCTCGTGTTTTAGATTTTTTATATAGTGGGGAACTTATCTATTGTTCCAGAAGTTGCAAAAAAAAAAAAGTCATTAACGACGATGACAATGATATTTTTTATAAATGTTTTTTCATCGTTTTTTTTTTAAACATTTATCAGATGCACATTGTTATTTTTTTGCTCTTTTTTGTGTTCTGCTAAACAAATTTTGACACAATTAACCGCTAATATTCTATTTTTTTGTGGACTAAAAATAATTTCAACATTTTATTAAGATTGTTTGAAAATGTAAAAACAACGAACGCCTCTCGAACTTTTCTTACTTTCTGAAAAGAAGAGAAACTAAAAAGGATTTTAGAAACATTTATTTTAGAATTTCAGTTTAAAAAATGACAAATTTTTTAATGAAAAGTTTATTTTGAAAGATATCAACATGAAACACATTTCATGTTGATATCTTTCAAAATAAACTTTTCATTAGGTGATATTGAACTTACCTGTCTAGTTTTTAAGGCATTTTCTGGTTTGTCTTAATTTTGCTCCTGAAAATGAGTTGTTAAGAAACCACCATCCCAAGTGGCTGAGGTTACCCCCCCCCCCCCTTATTTTATTTTTATTAATTTTAACTTTATTATAAAAAAAAATAAATGGGCAGCCATTATAGAAAATGAAAACCTTTAAAGATAAAGAAAATGTCGCCCACTAAAAAGGGCAAATAAAATTCGTGAAATTGTTTCCTTTTGATGTCCGGACGTTTATGTCCAACAAAGGGGGGGAACTTTTTTTCTTATTTGAGGTTTTTTTTCTTTGTTGTTTATGTTAATGTGTTTGAAGTTTGGGGCCTAATGGCCCTATTTTTTGTATTTGGTTGTAACCGTGTGTGTGTGTGCGCCATTTGTATATGACTTTTTGCCCCCCCCCTCCCCTCATTTTGCCCCCTTTTTACGGTGACTTGCCTTTGAATTATCTTCTGTTTCCAAATTTAAGTGTTATGTTTTGACATAAAAATGTTCAGAGGGTGAAGTTTTTATATTGAAGGTTTTTTTCTTCAATTCTTTTTCTTCCTCACCATCACCTTTAGGTCATTGTGTGAAATTTCCCTTCTAGTCTCCTTTCTTTTTTCTTTGAAGGGACTTCATGACTTTATAGATTTTTTATTGTTATTCTACAGTGGCAAATAATGTAAAATGTACAATGTGCGCGGAAAGTTTTACATTCATTTTTATCAAAAACAAATCAGCACATTGTAGAAATTACAATTTTGTCCAAAGGTGGCGGACTGAGAGAGAAAGAAAGAAAGAAATCCCGGGGAATCGTTATTTGTCTTATGGAACCCGACGAAACCACCCCCCCCCCCCCCCCCTCCATCTTTTAAATAAGGTGTTTTTTTAAGAGTAGTTCAATCACTTTTTATAAAAAGATATTTTCAGGAGATATTTTTTTAAAATTACCTTTTTATTTTATGTCAGTTTGAAAATAATTAATTCTATGTTAAGTTGTCTTTAAAACCTAGTCTATAAAATTATTCCTAACTTCTTCCTTAAGTGATTGAGCTATATACCCTTCTAGTTTCTAAAGAAGTTTTCAGTTTCTGTAAGTTTTACTCTTGAAAGACAAGATTTCTTTTGTTGTTTTTAATTAAGCGAGCGCAATTAGCAATATTTAAGTGTTTCCACAAAAATGTTTCATTTTAATTTTCTGATGTTTTCCATTGTTAAAAAAAAAACATTAGTTGTAAACTATTATTGCGTTTCATTATGAAATTGGCCTTAAAATGAAAAATTCTGGCCGTCAAAGTAGGTGGCTCATTGTGGAAAATGTCCCTAGGCCACCACTCCACCCCCTGGTTTTGTCTACATTTTTTTTTTGCAAACATGGCTACTTGTTATGTCCGTTTGTGTCTCAACACTTTGATTCGTTTTAATTGATGTAAATGTGATTTTTGTTTGTTTGTTTTCAGGGAATCCGAATACACGATATTTATGGCTGGTCTGAGGGTCAATCAAAGAAATGCCAAATTATTTAATAATGTTGGACATGCTTTAGAGAGTATGCATCGTTATGACGAGGCTCTTCTTTACTTTCAAAAGGCAGCCAGGTAAGACCACCAAAACCATTCTTTTTTTTATTATAAACTATTTTTTTTAATCGAAACTTAAAGCAGGAAACTTAAAAATCCATCGAAAACTACTTGAAAAAAATTGCAGAAAACTAAAAAATAAATATACGAATTTCTAGAAATTGTAGAAATCAGTCTAAAAGTACTGGTAAGAAAAACTGCTTTTTAAAAAACTGTGGAAAAATCTTACAGAATAAAATCACAAAAGCCGTGTTAAAAATGTACTCAATTCTGCAGTTTGTGCGTTTTAGGAATTCCGCTTTCTTTTTGTTTGAATTATTTATGCAACCAGAAACTGAACATTAATTATTTATGCTGTAAATAATCTAGAACGACGTTTCCCAAATGGGGTTCCGTGAAGAGAAAGTTAAAAAATTAAAAAAAAATATCTTAAAATTCTCACTGTTAAGAATGTATAATTATAATAGTTTCTTAAAATAATTTAAATTTTAATTTATTGTCCTGACCTTCTTCAGATATTTAAGTGAGTCTGATCAGTGATAACCCTAAACAACGTTATCGGTATCTACTTTTACTGACATTTTTCGGTATTTATAAATACTATTGGGGTTCCGTAATGTTTTAAAAAATTATAAAAGAGTTGCGCATAGTTAAATAAAATTGGGAAACACTTGCTCTAGAAAGGATGAGTGGGCCACCTCCTAAACAGTTTTTTAAAAGAAAAGAATTTAAATTTCCGGATGTGCTTGATTTTTGCCATTTTTTTTTTCTCTGAAGGTCGCCATATACAATTTAAATCTTGTCGAGAAAGCCAAGTGTATTAGATGCTTGCTTTCTCGAGGATTTATATGTGGAGCAAGCATACTGTAGTTCCAAGATACAAGTTGTTTCCGGACGCTCCTTTTCTGTTTTCTTTAAAGATAAAACTTTTTTCTTCCATTTTGTATGGACACCCTTAAGTTTATGATTGCGTTATTTAGATTGACATTTGAAATAAGCTTGACCTCTGACATTAATCTTCTAACTTGGGATGAAAATTTCTCTTGTGAGTTCATTTTGTTTTCATGCAATACCAAAGAGTTACATTGTTATTTATTTCTGCCATTTTCCTGTTTTTAAGGAAGTTTGTTGTTTTTTTCCCATGACATGTTATGTCTCATGACTAATGTTTTAAAATGGACATTTTTTATATTGAAAAAAAAAACCGTAAAAATGTGGTTTAAGAACAATGGTTTTTATTGTTTGTTTTTCTCAACATTTGTTAAGAATGGAACAAAAAAAATAACGACTTTTGCAAGAAAAACATGTGATTTTTTATTATATATGTTTTATTTTGAGCATTTGATATCGATGCGTGAAATTAAGCTATTAGAGAGAGAGAAAAAGTGAAGAAAGTAAACGAAGCGTAATTTAGAACCACGTTTTAAAGATTCTTAAACAAGGGAAAAACTATTTCCGTAATTGCACAACAAAACAGCTTCCAAAAATGGCTTCTTTTTGTTTTTTCGTTCTTTTGTTTTTCAAAAGAAACAACAAATGGCCATTGAATTTGGTTGAAAGTGTGTTGTGAAATTCGAGAGAACAACGCAAAAAAAGCCAATATAATAAACAAGAAAAACACTATTCGAAAGTAATTTGTCAAAACTCAAAAAGTAATGAATTACTGTAATTAAATTACTTTTTCAAGGTGTTAGTAATTTCAGCACATTAATTTTGAAATTTTATAAATTGTATTTCTAATTACTTTTTCAAATGAAAAATATCCTTTTTTGTTTTTGTACATGTAACTATGAAAAGAGCTTTCAATCTATCAATCCTTGCAGTGTCCAGGCCGGATACAAAAAGAAGAGAGAAAATCGAAAGGGTTTTAGAAACTAGAAGGGTAGCTACATTCATTTCAGAGGATAATTTCATGTTGGTATCTTTCAAAATAAGCTTTTTATGTTAGTTTGACAAAATGATCCAACTTCTAGTTTTTAAAACCCATTCAAGTTTCTCTTAATTTTACACCTGAGTCAGAATAATCAAAGCATTCAAAGTGGGGCCATTTACACTTTAAAATTACCTGAAGTTATGACACAAAGTCACAAAGTAAAAAAAACTGCCAAGAATAAATGAAAAAATATTTTTTGGTTATATTGTTTGCAACACATCTGACCATTTTTGTTTGTGTTTTGGGAGTGGAATAAAAAAGGACCCCCAGCAGTGTAGTAAATTGCACAGATAAAATGTTTTGTTTAGCTTTTTTAAAGTTTAAAATAAGATAGGAAGTAAAACAAAAAACACGTTACTTGGGTTTCTTGTTGTCCTTTGTTTTTTCTTGGTGGAATTTTTATGTTGAAGGGAATAAAATGTTCTCATAAAAACGCACAGCTCTTTTAGTATTTTGAAACAAATTGTGTGGGACAAGAAGAAAGTTTTTTGTGGGTGGGTCTTTTTTTTCTGGTGTTCTTTGTTGCATAAATAATTTGCAACGAGATTCTTAATCAGTTTTTTGATGGTCGTCCATGTTTTCTATTTCAAAACCAAAAGCTATTTATTTAAGTCTCAGTACATTAGAAGAGATTGGAAGTTGAAATTCGAAAATTCCTAAGGGTGTGGATCGCACAGACCACACTGTTGGTGGTCGATTTCGACTGCAAAATGAAGTCGAGTTGTCGCCAAACCCCCGACCACTTCGAATGTTTTCATAACAAATCCACTGCAACCACAGCCTAACCACCAGCAACTTCATTTTGTAATCGAAGTCGCCCACCAAAAGTGTGGTCTGGGTGCCAAAACCCGAGATGTTTGCAAGAGAATT
This sequence comes from Brachycybe producta, assembly GCA_036925085.1. Classification (NCBI taxonomy): domain Eukaryota; kingdom Metazoa; phylum Arthropoda; class Diplopoda; order Playtdesmida; family Andrognathidae; genus Brachycybe; species Brachycybe producta. The sequence continues at coordinate 216,170 of JAUPFP010000030.1, forward strand.
ATCAGCAAAGTCATTGAACACACTTGATTTTGGAGGAGTTTCATGTTTTTTGCGACTTTTGCAATCTTTTGCAAATTGATGGTTTTTAGACTAGAAAAGAACACAATCATAATGAATCTTTTTTTTTTTTTGCTTCAACACCAAATTCAATTTCAAGTGCATTTTTGATGTAAGTTACAACTGAATTCGTTTTCAGTTGAACTTTTCTGCTTTTTAGGAATTGGTTTTTTTTTTTCGTTGCTACTTTTTTCAATCACTTTATCGGAATTTTCTCAATGGCTTCAAATGGCACCAAATAAAATGTGTTAGGTTTTTGTAAGCCCTGCTTATTTTTTAGCTTTTTCGTAATGTGTACATTGAAGTTTTTTTTTAAAAAAAAAAAAAGTTTATTAGAAAAAATTGAATTTTTTTTTAAACTATATTATAATAATAGGTTTTTCATAATATCATTCAAAATAAACTTTTAGTTTTAAAATGAATATTTTTCACTAAATGTTAAGATGGATTTAAAGTGTAAACGGAAAGGGTCCTCTGGAACTCTTTTAAGTTATTCTCTCTTTCAGTTACAAAATGAAGAGGTGTGATGCCTTAGAAACTAGAAAGGTAACTCAGTCACTTAAGGGAATATTTTCAGGTTGATATTTGCGGTTTTAACATTGCAACAATAATGGCAAAATAACAATTGAGTGGGTTTTGTTTCTCAGTTAGACTAATTAGGTTTTTGCTTTCTTAAAATGTTTTTGGGGGGAGTTTTAGAGATTATTTCTTTAGGGGCGATTGGTGGTATTTATTGATCTATTTATTGAAGATGGTGATGATGATGAAACTGGGCTGTTTTTCATTTTGAGTGTTATTTGTTCTTCTTTCCTTTGAAGTTTCACTTTCTATTTGGATGATAAATTAGAAAGTTTTCTTTGGTTCTTTTCTCTTGTGGTATTTTTACTAATTAAGGACTTCAGACACCATTCTATAGATTACGTTATATGGACACACACTTGTATATTTCATGTTTTTTGTGGGGCTTGGTGAAGCAACTCTTTTATTTTGAACTTTTCTTTCTGTGTGTGTGTGTGTGTGTGATTTAGCCATTTATGCGGAAACACAAACTTCTTTTTCTGCTCTCACTACATTTAATAACACATTTTTTTCTCTTGCCAAATATTTAGGTCTTTGTTTTGTTTTCTTATGAAAGTCATTACAAGTATTACCTAAGAAACAAAAAAAAAACGACAAAACGTTATAAGTTATAACATATGACACGTGTAAAACGTCTTTTAATAACGTTTACGAACAGCTGATTTTCGTACTCTTGATTATTATGTTTTGCAGAAGATGCAAAATTAAGAGAAACTACGAGGTGTTTTAGAAATTAGAAGGTTAGCTTAATCATTCAATGGAATTTCTTGTTTTGATATCTTTCAAAATAAACTTTTTAACGAGGAGAAAATTAGACAAATAATCGTCTATTTTAAAGTTGGTTCATTTTAAAACTCGTATAAAAAGCTTATTTCGGAAAATACCGACATGAAAACACCCTTAAATGATTGAGCTTTTTTACTATCCCTTCTAATTTTTAATACATTTTGATTTTTTTTTTAAGTTTATTGATCGTCTAATATCATCTGTTGTTCGTAAAACATCTTCATTTTAAATTGAAAATTGTTTTCGAAACTAGAAGAGTGATAAAATCGCTAAGTGTATCTTTGAGTGTGGTGGTTTGAAAATGACTATTATGCCCCGAAAGAAAAGGTAAGTTAACAAGAAAATTCCTTTAAGTGATACAGTTACTCTTCTAGTTTCTAAAAAAAAATATTTTACGCTTTAAAATCGGCTTGATGAAAACTTAACATTTTAAAGAATGAGATTTATAAGACATTCATTTTACAGAGTCGTTTTACGTGAGTCACCGAGAAAAGATTTTTTATTTGTTTTTTTTTAGGAGTTTCAGGCATTTTTTTGTCCTTCTAGTCTTATCTTTTTATGTTCAAGATGAAAATCTTTACAACAAATTAAGACCACATAAACAACTTTTGTGTTTTTTACAATAATACGAGGTGCTGATAAATATAATATTGTAAGAGTGGACACCCGATTTTTTTGTTTACTAATCTCCTCAGGGTGTGTATTTTGGAGAGGAGAGGAGAGGGGGTGAGGCCCCCTAAATGCAATTGTATTAAATGGCAATTCATTGTACAGTAGCACTTTAATGGCATCGTTACTATATTACTTCCGGTTGTGAACTTGAGCCATTAAGAAGCAATATTATTAACACAGTAAACAAATTATTGTTGTTTTTAAGACAATGATTTTTGGTGCCAAAAACAAGATAAAAGGGGCCTTGGGTTGGAAGTGAGGCAGCTAAAAGGGGGTGGGGGGGCAAATGGTTTAATAATAAAAAAAAACCTCAATTAATATGAGTATATTTTTACGATTGTGTCTCCCTTTCTTTATAGAATACTAGAAAAGTAGCCGCTGCCGCCGCCACACTCTTAAAGATGGGGTCTCATTTTTCCTCTTGTTGTCGTAAAACTTTCATTTAAACCGATAAACTGACCATTTCCTTCCCACCCCATCTTGTTATTTAAATGTTATTGCCTGAGGCTGAAGGGAGGTCTTTCTAGTATCTTGCGGCCACCTCCTTCTTATTCTTCTACTCAAATACATATAAATTGTCGACTCTTTTTATGTGTGTTTTATTTTCTTAAAAGCAAATGAGCTTAAATTCAAAATAAGGTCCTGATTAACTGGTATTTGAAGTGACCTCTTGGGAGACATTTCAGGCAGAAAAAGATCTCTCTCTCTCCCTCTCTCTTACTGAAAGCTGAAATTGGTCTCTCAACCACTGTTTTACTAATGAGAGTCTATCTTATGCAACTGGGGGTAATAGGGGCCTCCAGTGTAATAATTAGGGGGGGGAGGGTTTACTTTTGTTTCTTGGAGGAATTTCTGTCGCAACAAGAAAATGACCTGTGGTCGTATAGTAACCAAATGATGATCTTATATTTTGCAACTTCTGCTCCTTTTTGTGGCTATGAAGACTAGATGGGGGAGGGGGAAAGGGGAGAGAAAGTGGTACGGAACTTTTTATCTATAATTTGTCCCCTTTTTTGAAACGGAAGCTCAAACCATATTCTTTGTTACAAATTAATGCTTTTATTGCTATTCGTGCTATGGAATGACCAAAGGTCAATTGCTTTGACCAGGCAAGATCATGCCAACCACAAGCACTGGGCGCTTCTTCTACAGGGGGATTTTGAATTTTTTAATCAGTGATGATTATGGCTCTAATTTTTATGCAATATCAGGCAAATGTTTCTCAATTTGTGGCCCAAGCGCCATTTTGAAAATCATCACCATTCATTGAAGAGCAACTGCAATTATGCTTTTTTTTTCTAATTAAAAAGGCTGGTTAAGAGACTAGATGTCTGCTGGTTACTATCAATTTTCATCTAGAAGTTCTTCCCTCAACCAGTGTTGCAGTGGCGTAGCTATGGTTGCGCCCCCCCCCGCCACTTAAAACTTTGCGCCCCCTTAGCTTCCTCTCCACATAGTCCCCATACTTGGTGGGGGGTACTATTTTAATGAACGGCGGAACAGGTCTGAACAACAGTAGGAACAGTCAGATGGTTAGGAAAGGTTAGGAAATTAATCATGTTGCAGGGGATCTGGGGGGCGCAGCCCCCATTTTTTAAAGAATTATTGAAACAAATTTTTGTCCATTACTCCGACGTTCTTCTCGTTAATCAAATTAGGGAACAGTCGAACAATGGATTAATTTGATTTAATAAGAATAATTCTTTAAAAACTGGAGGCTGCGCCCCCAACCACCCTGCAACGAGCTGTTCCTACAATTTTTTCGAATATTCCTACCGTTGTTCCTCCGTGCCCATTGATCTCTATGAAGATTTACTGGTGCAACTATGTAGTTTTTAAAAGTAAATATTAAATGAAAGTCGATTTATTTTTGAAATTAACTGAAAAATTAAGCGAGCGAGATTCGGAATCACTCGCTTAATTTATTCAATGATTTTTGAAAATACATAACTTTCATTTCGTTTTTTGCGCCCCCAAACCTCCTGGCCCCCCCCCCCCCCCGCAGTTGCGGGTTTTGCGGGTGCCTAGCTATGCCACTGCAGTGTTGTTGGTTGATCTAAACGGGATTGTTACTTCATAATTGGGCACGTGGGCCACGTGTTGAGAAACATTTGCTTGATATTGCATAAAAATCCGAGCTCTAATGATGAGTGATTAATGCAAAAAGTAATCTTAACTTTTTAGAATATGTTTCATTGAGATACGTGAAAAGTTAACATTGTTCAAACAACATTCAAAAGAAAAAATATCTTTAAAAATAAGTCTCTTTGATGCCAGTTTGAAAATGATCGAATTTTCAACATTTATTTTTACAGTTTTAGTTTCTAACAAACTTTTATGAGAATTTTGTTGTTTTTTTTTTTCAAAAAAAATCGTGTGGAGACGATTTCATTTTGCGCCGATTTAGGGTATTATGGTTGCCTTATAGATACGCAATCACACAATACTTTTTGTTTAGCTGTGAAAATGTTTTTCTACTTTTTTATTTCTTGTTTTGATTTGCCTTTTATTTTAATAAAATACGGGAAACGAATTGTTTCTATTAAGGATATTTAGTTGTGGCCTTTAAAAGCTCCTTATTTTGTAAGATGATTTTTCTTTTTTACTAATTTGATTATTGGAACGTCTTTTAAGTGAATCTCTTGAATAAAAATGACAATAAATTTTGAAATGGACCCTCGGTTTGTTTTTGTTTTTTTTTTTTTTCTTTCATTGGTCATTTATTTGGTTTTGAGATCTTCTCCCTCCATTACTAAGAAGGGATTCATTCTGAAAACTCAACAGGGAATTAATTCCTCTTGTTCAAAGTTGTGTGTGGAGCTTTTATTTGTGAGGTTCTTTTCAATGAGTTATTGGCTCATATACATAAAAGACTAGAAAGGGCGAAAGAGGGGATTGAAAGAAAAGGGCTCGTAAACAACCGCCATAGTTTACCATAAAAACGGTACCATAAAAATACCCTCCCCCTCCCCCCAAAAACATCCCCTTTCACCCACCCTTAAGCCCCTGTTCCTATAACTTGAAAGCTACTGAAATGTAATGCAAGTTCCATTTGGAATCGTGCATTTTAGGTCAGTATATTAGCTTAGCTGACCACCACCCCCACCTTCACTACTGTAGTCTTGACCACGTGACTGACTGGCCAATTTGGACTGGGTCATTTTTCAAATGCTTCTCTTGGAAATGGAAATGTTATTTTGGGGAGTCATTTTCTTAAGTTTTCATTGAGATGATACATTTATTTGTTTGGATATTGATTTTGAATAGAATTCTTACACTGATTTAGGAATCAGTTTTTAAAAACTTCTATCATTTTTGAGTTTATTACAAATGCCAACATTGACCCCATTTCGCGAATGAATTCAATGCTGGATTTTTCTACTGTGTAATCCCTGTTCAGAGAGTACAAGTTGAAGTTTACATGACAAGTTTCCATCTTGAATGTGTATTGAACTTCGGTTGGAAACCCCTTGGAACAGGGTTCTTTGTTTATTGAGGCCTCTTGAACAAAAAATAGCATTTTTATTTTTCAAAGTTGAGAAGATTACTGAGAAGAGTTTCCTACTTGAAGTTTTGCCTCAAATCGAGATTTGACACCTTTAAAGATGTATTATTGCTCACCGCCTAGTTGTAGTCTTTTCTGTTTTGTGCAAATTGCACGACGGTTTGGCTAATCTTTCTCAAGTTAGGCCTTTTTTTTTTAGAATTTTCGACTTTCTAGAACCAAATTGCAAATGAATTATTCGTTGTTACTAATGTGTATGTAATGATTAAGACACAATTTATTCACGGCTGGCAAATTGAATTGAATTTTTATTGAAATATGACTTGCAATTAAGATATTTAATTAGTGGCAGCAGTTTTTTATGATTCTTTTTTTTTTGCGTCCATGGTTGCATAAATAACTTCACAGTCGTTTAATTAGTAGAAGGTGTCATTTGAATTTAAAATACTAGAAATAGTGCGTTCCTCTTTTTGATTTCATTTTTCCCCCTTCCGCCTCCTCCTCCTTTCCGTGTGCGGCTCTTTTTTTCCCCCCCATTGACACTTTGATGATTGATGTTTGGATGGCGCTCCATACGTCGTCACTTCATTAATTACACTAGGTTTAATTATATATATTATACTGTATTCATTTGTTGTAACATGGAGGAGGGATTTCTTATATAACTTATTATTACGTAGAAGGATCCCAGTCATTCATTATTCTATTTTGAGACAAGATCCGATTACTGACATTTTTTCATCATCGTCGTCTTTCAGCTTAGAAATTTTACAACTTTTGTGTGTCATTGATTGATATGCAAATTAATTCATTTTTTTTATTTAAGATGTTCTTCAGCTTTCATTAACATCTAAAGCTTTTGATCTAAAAGTTTTTTTCTTTCCCTTTGACATTTAATTTTATAAAGTTGTCATTTTTTTAAAAAAAAAAATTCTTTTTGCTTGTAAATTGTTAATTAGTATTTTACAAGTTTGTATTTATAGCTTTACAAATTTATATTATTGATGTTTACGAATATACAAAATGTAAATAAGGTGAATAATTTAGGGTTCTATGAATTCAAAGAGGGTTTTCTTTTAAGTGCCGACTTTTTCTGTAAAAATTATGTTTTTCAGAGATATATCTTAATTATTTAGAAGCACATAACTCATGTGAAACTTTGATGCAAAACACTATACTGTACACTAATATATTAATAAATATATATATATATATATATTCATATATATGATTACGTCATGAAGGTTAGATTTTGAACATATTAAGATAAAATTCTGTAAAATAACGTAAAATTTAATGGTTTCATGTCACACAATCATAGCAGGTCAAAAGTGATAATGGCTGTCTTCCAAAATGATTTGTATTGGTTTCATAATCATGCCAGACTATCTCTCTCTCTCTCCAACATGTTTTTATAATAGAAAAATGCATGAAAATGACACCGAATCCACTTAGAACAACACTTCTTTCTTTTCTTCTTTCCATTTTCTCGATAAAATTGCTACCTTATAATCTAAGTGGCCCATATTTTTTTCGAGATTTGAACACCAATTTGTCAGAATTTTTTTCTTATTCTTTTGGCTTCCTTTCAATCTACACAAGTAATAATAACTCAAATGTATCCAATTATGATTGTATGTGTTGTATAAGATACCGGGTGGTGGGTGCAAAGTGCCAAAGATGCCGCCAAATTGTCACCCAAACTCCATTCATTTATTCGACTTCGATATTACTTTTAAAAGAAATTTACATAATATAATATTAAGAAATAATTCAAATGTTTGACATTAGAATGTACTTTTTTAATATGGAGGAGTTTTCTTTTTTGGTTTATTGATTGATGATTTTTTTAATAAAAAATAAACTTAAGATGGTTTATGATTTTCGAACTCTTGATTATTCTGTTTTTCAGAAAAGCAAAATTAAGTGAAACTTTTGAAAACGTTTTAAAATTTTGCCTAGAAAAAATTTATTTTGAAAGATATCATAAAAATACGATATTAGGTGAGCTGCTACCCTTCTAGTTTTTCTTATTATTTAGATAAAATTTAGACGTAATCATCAATTTGAAATCTTAACAAAAAAAAACAGAACTCTCAGAATCTCTGCTGGAAGAAAATTCCAGTCTCTAAAAACGTTTTGAAAAAAAGAACATTAAAAGTATGGCATCCGTTCTAACTAATTATTATTACTATTAATTGACTTTGTCTTCAGCATTTGCGTCATTAGTTTTTAACCACGTTTTGACCACTTTCAAATAAATACGTTCTATAATTGAAACAATTCGTAAATAAATGCCTCAATTAACATGTCAAATTGAAGAAGAAGAAGAAAAAAAACGTTTATTGACGTAAATTGTAAAAAAAAATGATCTCCTTCATCGAAAGTCAATTATTGAGAAACCAACAAAAATTAAAACCCGGAACTATTGATATTAATACACAGTATAAATAAAAATATACACAAACTGTATGTTGTATAAATCATTTCTTTCCGACTTAAACTAAGTCGACATTTGCAAACGGTTGTTTCATTTCAACTTTCAAGAAATGGTTGTTGTAAATATACCAAAAATGGTCTTCGGACGCGTGCTGAAAGATGGCCCGCGGTTTCGTGTTATGTTTTCCGGTATAATAGTGAATGTATTGTACGTGGCGTACGGAGCCACATTGAGTTATCCATCTCCGGCAGTACCCAACATCAACGAGAACAAGAACCTATTCACCGTGAGCAGTAATCAACAGTCTTGGATCGCCAGTTTGCAATTTGTCGGTCAGATCATCGGTAGCATGCTCGTAGGAATGGTTGCGGACGCTCTCGGTCGTAAAGTCACCATGATGGCCTCGTCGGCACTTTGCGTCATCGGACTCACTGTTGTGGCATCGGCCACCAACGTCTACATTTTATATCTGGGACTGTTCGTGTCTGGAATCTTCAATGCCATCAACTCGACGGCGGCCACCATGTACACTTCCGAAATTGCAGCACCGGACAATCGTGGAATTCTACTCTCGTTAGCGGGAACTGCCAACACGGTCGGTGTCCTTCTAGTATTTTGTGCAGGATCTTATCTACCTTGGAATTGGTTAGCCATTTTCGTGGCCGCATTTTATGTATTTCCGATACTATTTCTCGTGTTTTTGCCTGAAAGTCCTCGTTGGTTCTTGCTGACAGGCGACGATGAGGCCGCAGCTCACGGCCTCAGGTGGTTCCGTGGCGACGAGGAAGAAGTTGAAAAAGAAATGGAAGTCATCCGGATGTCGCTCGTCGAGGCTCCCAAAGGAATATCAGCCTGGAAGGACCTTTTCCACATTAAGAACACTCAACCTCTTTTAATGTGTTGTTTCTTGTTTATAATTCAAGGTTTTTGTGGTAATTTTATCATTTCGATATACACCGTTACCATTTTTCAGGCTGCGAAGGTGAACATGAATGCAAACCTCGTGTCTGTCATTTCTTCGGTCTTTTCGGTCCTCGGAAGTATCTTGTGCCTTTTTCTCGTGGAGCGTTACGGCCGCCGTTGTCTCCTTCTGTACTCGACGCTGTTTTTGGCGTTGGGAATGGGAATGCTCGCGACTTTCTTTCAAATCGAACAGCTCGATTCCGAATACGCCGACACATATTTGTATTGGCTTCCGATATTGGGATTATCACTGAGTAACTTCATGTTTCAAGTCGGTATTTATCCTATTCCTTTGATATTTTCTTGCGAACTTTTTTCGACCAATGTTCGAGGTGTTATTCAGTCGGTGACAAACGCATTTTACGGAGTCGTATCGTTTGTTGCAACGTTAACTTACGGTTATTTCGTCGATTGGATTGAAATATCTGGAACCTTCTGGTTTTACACTTTCGTCGGTGTCATCGGGTTCGTTTATATCGTCTTTGTCGTCAAGGAACCGAAGCATCGAATATTAGACTAGAAAAGTCATTTTTAGACGTTTCGTCGTTGGAATTTGAATAATTACTTTTCGAGCAGGCCAGATAGGGCCTGTGCCACAGGGAATATTTAGTCCAAAAGCAGCATTATCCAGCTTACCATAATAATTTTCATCATCATCATCATCTATTAAAATCTAAAAATAAACGTTGTTACTGTTAGTCGTTTGTAATTATTGTTTTTGTAATATTTAAACATTATAATAAATTTACAATTCTTATTTAATTTTTTATTATGTAAACTGTTTGTGATACATTGTGATACAAAGAATGTTATTTGTGCCAAACCGAATTCAAATCTCAAACACTGTGTAAAAGTAAAAGATATGTGATGAGTGTCATAATTAGTGACAGTTAATTAGAAAACGTTTAATAAACTTGGAAGGTTTCCATAAATGTGTCTGTGTTTTCCTCTCTTGTTAAGTGAAAGTTTTTTTTTTTAAAAAAGCACTTGATTTTCTGTCAACGTTGTGAAATGTCGTTGGGAACAAATATTAGGAAATGACATCTCTCTTAAATCCATCCGGTCCTATCTAGTCTCAGTGGTCCCACCACCACCACAGCACCAACCACTAAAACAGTTTCCTGAATCCTGACGTATCTTACATAAGGTTGTTGATAAATACACTGAGTCATGTTGCATAATAAGCTTTTTAAGAATTTTTGTACAAAGTTAATTACACAAATTTAAATGCTTTGTTTGTTTGTTTTTTTCAGTAAAATCCCAACAGTCGTCACAAATATCTCCACCCACTCCCCCACCTATTCCATTTGTCCAATCAAGACAGTTTTTGGACATCAACGTGTCTGTTTCTAGTTGGACCTCACATAGTTGATTTAGTCCTTGATGTTTAATTCTCATTAGTTATTATAATGATAGTTTTGAGTAAGTAACATCCTTAAAGGATGTGCTGGTTTGTTCCGGCAAATAATTAGGACAATATTGTCTTTGCACCTGATTAGAATCTTCATTTAAATGGTAACTTTTCGGAAACAAGCAAATGCTGTAAAGGTCTTTTCGTGATGACATCTTTTATGAAGGGATTCAAGGCGCCCAATAGACCTTCGTTGTATCTACATTTGATTTTGGAAAATATGAGTGATTTTTGATCTGGTGATATTTTATCGCAAGTGGGTGGACCACAAGTTACATGGCCCAGAACTGTTGGGATCGATCCATCCTGACATCCATCCAAACTTTTATCATTTTCATATAAGCAGGGCCGGACTGGCTAGTGGTTGGCCCCACCGGCTATGAAATTGTGTTTGCCCCATATTTTTAATTTATTTATTTTTGGCCCCCATTTTCTTTTGGCCCCCAATTGACCGGCGATCGCCGGTCAGCCGGCCGGGCCAGTCCGGGCCTGCATATAAGATGGTGGTTGCTCAAAAGAACAACAAAGGTCTAAAAGTGAACTTCGTGAGAGGAGAGGGGGTGCCGGGTGAGTGCAAATTTGATTTCAAACTACCATGAAAGTTTATTGCGAAAGAGATAACTGCTATATTTTCTGATAAACGTTTTCGGCTAACAGACGTGGATTTTTGGGTGTTCTTTCGAATAACGCCTACGTTAAGGTATTCCGCTTCGAATATGACGATTTAATAACCCAAAAATGCGACTGAGCAATTGAGCGGTGAGGAGGAGGTGAAGGACGCGGCATACCTTAACGTAGGCGTGCTTCTTAGCTTTTTTTTTGTTCTTAAAGTGAAAGTAAAAGTTTTAAATAGAATTTTATTAGAAATCGTTTTTGTCTGAATTTATGTGTTTACTTAGTCAAAAAGCCAATTTATTGATGTTAGGTTTAGGTTTTGTGTATTTTATTGTAAACTAATTTGATAATTGCTACTAATTTGCTTAAGTGAGGTTTATTTTTGTAATAATTTCTCCTTTTCTATGAGAATATTGAGAACTAAGTTATATATTAAGGGATCCGTCTTCTTCGTCTTCTTCTTCTTGTATTGATGATGTTGGTGGTTGGGGGGGGGGATTTCTTCTCCATCTTCTTCAACTGGTTTTAGGTTTATTCCATGTAATGCCATTATCATTCATTCAAGATGCATTAGGTAATTTGATTTTGATTACTATATACACGTTAAGATTGAGAGATTTCTTTCCTCGAAGTGAAACGGAGGCCATTTTCCCCTCTCTTTCTCTTTTTCTATCCCAACTTTTAAGACTTGTCTCTTTATACTGAATGTCGCAGAAGTACATGTGAATTCCCCAAGTTCAGTTGCACTCAGTTCACTCTTTCTTATCTTAGAAACTTATAAAAGCGACACGTTTGTAACTTACGTGATATTTACCAAAAAAATGAAATAAGTTAGTAGCGAATTAAAAAAAGTTATTGAGTTTTAAAAAAAAAATCGTTTCTACCAGGAAAAAATTATAATTTAAACCTCAGTTTTTAAATTTCAGTAACTTTTTTAAGTGAATTAATTAGTTTCAAATGGACTAAATTTGTAATTTTTGTGATATTTAATTTTAAACGATTTCACTGTGACACCCATGTAGATTAGGATATGCTATGGTTGTTAACAACATAACTAATGTAATCCCAAAGTTTAAAAATTGTTTTCTTCAGAAAAAACAAATTGCAATTTGTACCTTAAATTTTTAAATTTCAATAACTTTTTTAATTCTTTACAAAATTGTTTCATTTTTGTTGCACGATTACATTTTGATATGTTGCTAATAATTAGGTGAAGTTTGATATCATTAGTTATTTCTGAGATATTAAATTTTAATCGATTTAGCTGTTTAATTTGTGTATACTTCGGAAATAGATTCGAAGTCATCCTGTATAGAAATTACCTTTAAAAAAACAGACCCTATTTTAATGGGCCCCTTGATCCATGAGTTTAGTTTTAGGGGATTTAGAGAGGGGGATGAGGGGGGGGGGGCTTTTTTCATTTAAAATGGATTCAATTCTACCTTCTTCCTTCCTCCCCCCTTTTGCTATTGCTAATGGAAGGCTTATTTTATTTGAGTCCCCCCCCCCTTTCCAAAAAAAAAAGCCTTCAATTCCCAAATAACTTTTTCAATAATTGTGATGAAATATTTATTAAAATTTAGACTTTTTTTTCTGTTTTACTAATCGATCCAAAGCGTCTTTTTTATTTCAGAAACATTTTTTTTTAATGTTGATTCGTTATGTTTCTTCGATGTGTTTTGACACCTGGTTTTCTAGTTCTGTAATTGAAACGAGAACCGATTGCAAATTGATATTTTTAATTACCTTTTTTTAAAAAAATGAATGTTTTAGACACATTCAAATGAATGATTTTTTTTGTTATAAATTTCTCTTTTATTATTTCTAGTGTTCAACATGATGATGTTGGAGCTTACATCAATGTTGGTCGAACTTATAACAATTTGAAATTATTTCACGAAGCTGAAGCCGCCTTTCTCAAAGTAAAAGTTCAATTTGAACCATTGCAAATTCAAATAAGAAGTTCAAATAGTGGAATAGTGAACAACTCTCTGGTTATTTTCTAAGTTTCAGAAGAGCAATAACTAGAAAGAAATTGAAAGTGTTTAAGAAAGACTAGAAGGGTAGTTCAATCACACTTCAGGGTGTTTTCATGTTAACATGAATTTAAATTTAACTTTTTATAGACAAAAATGAAAAGAATATCGTTTTCTTAAAAGTATTTCATTTTAAACTGGCATAAAAAGCTTATTTTAAAAGATATCAACATGAAAAATACTCCAATTAAGTTGTTGTTGAGTCACTATTCTAGTTTTCTAAAACACATTCACTTTCTCTCAAAGTAGTTGCTTTTCTGCAAAGTGCAGAATATCCAGAGGTTTCTAATGACATTTTTTTTTCCAATTTAATTATTTATTTTGTTGTTTCGTGTGTTGTATAGGCGAAGGGTCTGCTTCCAAAACCGGTTCCAGGTGAATCGTACCAAGCAAAAGTGGCACCGAGCCACTTGAATGTGTTTCTCAACTTGGCCAATTTGATCTCTCGGAACGAATCTCGGTTGGAAGAGGCTGATGCTGTAAGTTTTGCGTCTAATTAATGATGAAGGAGACTGTTTTTAAATTTACCAGTAGATTACGATTAGATATAAAAGGTGGTTTTAAATTGTAAATGGCGCTTCTCGAACTTCCTAATTATTATTGTCTTTCAGAAGAGCAACATAATGAGAAATTGAAAAGTTTTTTTAAAAAAACTAGAAGGGTAACTCGATCACTTAAAGGCATTTTCATGTTGATTTATTGCAAAATAAACTTAAATGTCAGTTTGAGAATGAAATTGTTAACTTTTTTTCTATAAAAAGTTTTAAATATTTTAAAATATATCTACTGTTAATCAAAATGATAATTCATTCGACAAGTGTCTTACCACACTTTTGAGTGCTTTCGAGGTGTTGTTCTTCTGAAATGGAGAATTCAAGAGATTGAGGTGCGTTTTTTCCACTTTAAAACCGCCTTAATCACTTTTGCTTATTCCAATTCTATTCTAATTTCTAGCAAACGTTTAATCTGATTAATAAATGGAACGTTTACTTCTATATATCTACAGAAATGAGGTTTTTTTTGTGGTCATCTCTTATCTGTTTATATAAATAGAAAGCCGAAATGTCGGACCTGTGCTTCTATTGTTGTTATTATTATTTAGTGTTACCTGCAAAATTGCAGATTACTAGCGATTTTTTATAGTTTTTTTTTCTGCAGTCGTTTCGGCATGTTTTAGAATATAAAAGAAACATAGAAAGAGAGCGAGAAAAATGCGACTGACTTTTGTAGACTTTATTAGGCGGTCGTTGTCGTCATCATCACAGCAGCTACTTTGAAACCCATTATTAGATTTTTATGTCTACTAAAAATGGGGTTTTTTTTATATATGTATTGTGTGTAATATACACACACACAACCGTCGACATCGACATTTTACGACAAAATCATTTTCATTTCTGACTCTGAATCGTTCTAATTATGCAAATGTGTTTTTTATATTGTGTGCCTCTTTTTCTGTTGTTATACAAATTTTTACTTAAATGTGGCTTTTTTTTGTGACGTATTTATTTCTTGTAGTTGTATCGACAGGCGATCAGTATGAGGTCGGATTATACTCAGGCCTACATCAACAGAGGCGATGTCCTCATTAAAATGAACAGGTAACTCAAACCAATGAATCAATTAAACCTACCTACCTAGCTACCTTATAGAAATAAATAGATTCATTTTTGTTTGCAGCTTATAGTAGATTTAATTTTGCCGTTTTTTTTAGATTAGGTTGTGCAGTTTGAAGTGTATGCAACAACTGTGATGTTTTAGTCATTTTTTGTTTGTTTTGACAAAGAATTCAATTTATTAACCTTCAATTATTAAAACAAAAGACGAAATTTTAACGTATTTCCTTCTTGTTTAGGACTAAAGAAGCGCAAGAAGTGTACGAGAAAGCGTTGGAATATGACAATAACAATCCCGACATTTACTATAACGTGAGTTTGTGTTCAAGATTTTTTTTTTCGTAATTTTTGTTGCAATTTTTGTTTGTCTTGTACTTTTTTTTAATTGTGATGCTCATTTGAGACCATGAATTTTTTGGAAGTGGTTCCTCACTTTCTCACATTTTTTTGTTTGTGGAGCACCATGGTTAATTGACTGACTTAAATGGAGGAGGGTGACTCCTCTAGTCTCCTCTCATTTTCTATTCCAATAAATAATTGATGCGAATATGTAAAAGACACTCTTGGTGTTTGCTGCTGCTGTTTTGCATTCTGGTTCCTTTTCTTATTTTACCATCTTATTCCTTTGCTGGTTTTTTAAAAGGATCTACAAAGAAGCTCGAGAGAGAGAGTGAGAGGCAACCTAATTAAATATTCTTGAAATTGCCAAAGAAAAAACCCACCTGACTTGAATTTCAAATCAAACTTTAATGCATTTTATTGCAATGCTTTTTTTCAAAGCCTTCTTTAAGTGATGTGCGTTTTTTTAGGTTCTTTCAGTTGAAACTTGTGTTTGTATGTATAAAAAATTGATTTTTTTTGTTATAATTGCAATGCAGTTTCGGATATTGATATTGATTATTAAAATGGAACTTTTAATTTGTTTTTTCAGTTGGGTGTCGTGTTAATCGAACAGGGGAAAGCCACTCAAGCTTTGGCTTATCTCAATAAAGCACTTGAATTTGATCCCGATCACGAGGTGAGTGTTTGTCAAAATGCATTCATTTCTTCGAGATTTATGTTTTCTTAGACATTTTTACTGTATTTTGATTTTCAGCAAGCTCTCATGAATTCGGCTATTTTGATTCAGGAGACCGGAAGTCTTGGCCTTCGTACGGTGGCTTACGAAAGGTATAACTATCTGCCCTCGATCGTTCTGTCTGTTTCTTTATGCCTCGTAACCCTTTTGATGAATGCATGTCCATGTTAAAGTGGTCTTGTCAAAATGTAAGATGGGAAATAATCTAAAAATAGAAAAAAAAGGGGAGGGAGGTGGTTGGTGATCGAAAGAAAGGAGGTGGAGGTGGTAATGGATTGCAATCAAACTGTCGAGATTGGACGCACTGACGATTAAGGTAATGGAAGTCGTTCCTCATAGTTGGTGATGATGATGATGATGCTGGCGGTTCCCTTAGTTGTGCCCTTGGTTTGGGTTCTGAGCGGTGATGGTGGTGGTGGTGCCCTTGGTTTTGGTGGAGGTGGAATGTGAAAAGAATTATGAGTATGTAGTAGTAGTTTCGACGGGATGTGTGTGCACGAGGATTTTATGTGTCTCGTAGTTTTTGTTGCGATCAACCATGCGAAATGGAGAGAAGAAGAAGAATCGTAGTTAAGAAGATGGTACGGTGGAAGGAACACTTCATCATATTCAGCAGATTGCATGGAGAGAAAAAAATGGGGCCGGCCACTTTTGAAGTACACCCAGTGGACCAATGTCATTCTCTTATCATTTGACCGATGCAAAGAGAAAACGACAATGATCCATTGTTATGCGAGATCAAATTGTTTTTAGTGCCAATAGCTTTTATGAAGGGAGGAAGAGAGAGAATAAAAAAGTAGAAGAGGAAAAGACAGAAACACATTTTTCCCCATCATCTTTTTTTCTTCTCAGATCCTATCTTTATTTTTCTATATCGTAATAATGTTTCACAATGAATAGAAAATAGTTGGAATTTTCTTCTTGATCTCTGTCATTTGTCTTTTTCTTTTATGCATGAATCAAAATTTTCACTCCACATTTTGCATAGAAGATAAATTTTGCATGTTTCTTATGTCAAAAGACAAAATTGCAAAAAGTTCATAGAAAAAATAAAATGGAACATAAAAGTTGAATTTTTGCATATTTTTTGTTTCCAGGTTATTACGGCTGATACAAAAGGGTCACACGAATGAAAACATTTACTTTAATTTGGGAATGTTAGCAATGGACAGTAAAGATTATCAAAATGCAGAAAAATGGTTCAAAAAAGCTGTACAGGTAGATTTTTCACTTCTCTTTTTTAATTGAAGCCAAAAAAAGTTGCGCGTTTTTCAATCATGGCGTCTGTTTCGAGGCTAATAGAGTAGGCCGCCTGCTCGTAAATTTAATTTAAAATTTGTCAGTTTTTTTTTTTTTAATTCTAGCCTCGACACAGTGTTACCAGCTGAAAAACGCAAAATTCTTTTAGTATTACTAATAAAAGACTCAAAAGGGAATTTCGACGCTTAAAATAACGCTTATAGAAAGAGAATGTAAACGGTGTTTTTTTCTGCAATTAAGTCGTTTACCTGATTTTCATTCTTTTCAGGTGAAAGAAGACTTCCGTAGTGCTTTATTTAATTTGGCGTTATTACTTTCGGACGAACATCGGCCACTCGAGGCAGCTCCTTTCCTCAATCAGCTTCTAAAGGTGGGGGGTCGTAATTGAGATCCACTTTTGGCTATCTTCTTTTGTTGACCTTACTTGATTAATTTCAATGTTGTTTTCAGCATCATTCCGACCATATCAAGGGTCTCATTCTTCTAGGCGATATTTATATAAATAACATTAGAGATTTAGATGCAGCTGAAGAGGTACGAGATTCGAATTAATCCGCATTAGTCGAAAAGTTTTTAAATGACATTTTTGTTTTTTAAAAATTGGTAACAAAAGTGTTATCGTCAAATTCTCGCCTTGGATTCGAACAATGTTCAGGGCCTTCACAATTTGTGTGTGGTTTACGTCGAAAGGGGTGATCTCGATCAAGCCGAGCGATGTTTTGTCAAAGCCGTCAGGTAAAAGAAAGGAATATGTTTGTGGATTCCATGACGTCGCGTGCACGTCTCACACCTTCGATTCTTGTTTCTCCCCGACACACAGGCTTTCTCCTCACGAGGAATACATTCAACGGCACTTGCGAATAGTTCGGAACGTGTTGAGCCAACGGAGGACGACGGTCGATTTAGAGATGGTCGCCGCAGCCGAATCTGTGGCTTATTCTCGTACTTCTACGTTAGACAGAGACCACACTTTGCCTGCCTTATAGCATTGGTTTCAGTCTGAATTTTCATTCTTCAATGGGGAATTTCCCTGCTCAATGTCAAGAAATGAAACCTCTGCATTGAATAAAAAACAAAAAATAAAAGGCAAAGAAATTAAACAAAAAATAAATACTCTTCCATCAAGTTAATCTTTAATAGTTCGGAGAGAAAAAAAAAGTGGAAGGATTTATCTAGTGCTGAAAATGAATTTTTTCAAGTTTTTTCGTAATTCTCGTTAATTGAAAAAAAAAAAGGAAAAAGCTTTTTGATTTTCTACTTTGAAAAAAAAAAGTGTTCGTTTTTTATTATCCCTGTTTTTTTTTTCTTCTAGTCTCTCTTTTTTAATTTAATTCTTCTCTCACTATTTCTCTCTCTGGCTCACTTTTTAAGAGAATCTTTTAATTATTATTGTTGTTAAAAAAAAGATCCTTATTGCACTGCAAACAAGTGTCATTGATAATGAACAAAAAATGGCTTCAAAATTTTAACAAGTTTCAACTTTTAAAACAAACTTTTTTTAATATAAAAAGTGTGTGAACTTTTTTTTCTTCTATACTCTCCACTGGATAATTATTATCTAATTTTTTACATATTTAATTAATTGTCTTTTCTGTTTCGTCATTTAATTAATGTAACTTCTGTTTTCTGTTCTAAAGAAGACAGTTTACAATTTTAATATTGGTTTTATTATGCATTTATTTTTTACAAGTATTTTAATTTAAAAAACAAATTAATGTTTTTATCAACAATGTTTATTTAGAAATTTTGCATATTTTGTTAATTATTAATATTTTAACCATAAGTTTGTTAATTGCATAATGGCTTATTTCGGATTATTTATTTGAATAATTATCGTGGATTTTGTATACTTGTATAAAAAAAATATAGCTAGATGTATATAATTGAATTTTCTAGAAGTCCACTCCATTTCAGGGTATTAATTGAAAACGTTTCTGGAAGGCTTTTTTTTATGAAAGATGATGATGATGGACTGATGAACTTATTTGATTGATTTTTCCTAACTTTTTCCATTTTTCAACTTTTGCATTTCTTGTTCTAAATTTCATTTTTCTTTCTTTTCTTTCTTTATTTCCTATGTCTTATATGTGATTTCAAACACAATTTGCATAAATTGACATCTTGTAAAAAATGGACCATTTCCAGGCATAAAAATGACCTCTACCAAAAAAAAAATGTGTATTGGAAATGGTCTTTTCTGATGGTCCTCAGTGCCTTAAGTTTTAACAAGATGGAAAACAATGTAAAGAAGAAGAAAAATTGGAAAAAAACACAAAAAAATGAAATATTTTTTTAATGAAAGTTGTCGTTCATTTTGAGTTTTTCCTCCACTTTGATTATTAAAGTTTTTTATTTCTCAAGTTGAAATTAGTGTCGCCATAGAGGTGACGGTTATGTTAATTGTTAATTTATTAAGACGTGATTACAACTGAGAAGAAAAAAACCCTTTTAATTATTTGTCACCTTGAATCATTTATTAAGCAATTTTTTCCAACAAACAAAAAGTTGTGTATAAAGCCTGGTTCTCATATAAAATACGTTTACATTTGCAATAACGTTGTTTTTCAATAACACCCTTTTTCCAAACGTAAATGTAAATGCAACTTAAAAAAATTACAGTAATGTCAATATTTTAATTCTTTGATAGAAGAGGGCAAACGTGGCCCGTTTATTCACTATAATGGTTTTTATTTATTTTGTTAGGTCAATTGAAGTGGAGGAAAGTGGAAACATCGTCTCGCTTTACAACAACTTCAACTAAACCATAATTAAGTCTGAAAGTAACGAGAGAACCTTTTTTTGCATGCATATTCAGTAGGGGAACTAAAAACGACTGTTCTCAACAAGCTCACGGAGTAAGTTCACAAAATGTGGAGTACAAATGTAACATACCAGTATGTACATAAATATAAAGATACATTAAATAGTTATAAATGTTAGTCTACATGTAGAGCAATGTGCTTCTCAAGTGTACGTACTGCAAGATTCTGGATTTTATATTATTTGAATTTGTTAATATAATTTATGAGAAAAAGCGAAATAAACCAAACTTTCTTATTATGTTTAGTGCACTAAAAGGGGGGGGTACGCTTAGTGTGCTGTGGATTTTACTAGGTGTACTGCGATATTTTTAGGCCCTCAGAAGATTACTTTGAAAAATACTTAAAATGGTTCTTTTGTTTTGACACAAAATGTAGCTTCTTAACGTAGCAGTGATCAAAAGAGGACAGGTAACAATGTACGAGAGTCGTACAAGGAGACAATGGTTGGAAGGTAAGAAATAGTTGGAGAATAGAAAGGAGAAACTCAGAAAAGTGCAAATTGCAAAACTGAATGCCTTCAAACTCGATTATTGTCTGTAGACGACCGACATTATTTGTTCACTTCAGTTAAATTACTTTGTAGTTTTTATACGAATGGGAGTAATTAGCTATTAGTGAACATGTGATTTTAGGAAGCGTTGGAGCTGCTTTTTATTTAGTTAACTTTTATGCAAAAAAAAGTGAGGACTATATTTTGGAAATGTTATTGAAACAGGTGCAACGATATCAGCAATTCTTCGGAAACCGATTAAAAGGGAAACAAACAGGAGACTAGAATAGGTTGACTGTCATCGACAACGTACTTGCACCAGGAAATCTTCATAGAGATTAATGGGCACGGTGGAACAACGGTAGGAATAGTTGGAAAAATAGTAGGAAATAAAGTAATAGGAAATTAAGCTTGTTGCAGGGTGGTTGGTGGCCCAGCCTCCTGTTTCCTAATTTGATTAATGGGAATAATGGACAAATTTGTTTTAATAATTCTTTAACCCCCACCCAGTATGAGGGCTATGTGGAGAGGAAGGTGTGGGGGGGGGGGCGCAACCATATCCTAGCTACGCCACTGGACACCTGTATTTGGATTTTGGAATAGTGATGTTCCGATAGCGATATGAATACTGTCGCGATAGTCAACTACTCGATAGTCAAACTATCGAGTGGTTTAGAAATCGATAGTTTTAAAAAAAATCAACACTGTCTCACATAAACAATAATGTATCTGAAATAATGGATGCTAGATGGCGCCATAATTATTTCAATTTGTCGTTTGTACATATGCACTGTGTGCACCTTGTGAACCACGTACGCCGTGAGCAATATTGTTCACTTGAACGTGTACCTTGTGCACCGTGTGCACTTTTTAAACTGCGTTGTATAATTTTGTATTGTAACATTAGTGAGTAATGGTGTAATGGCTTGTAATAAGTATGCTATGGAGTCTATGGACTGGTAAAACTACTAAGACAGCCTTAAACAGGTTGTGAGCCTAACAGGTTTTTAATTGTAGCTTTTAATTTGCAACCTTGAAAAAAGTTGAATACTATCGATAGTGCTATCGATAGTTTATTTTTGACTATCGCACATCACTATTTTGGAATTAAAAATTAGACGGTAAAAATTTTCTTCCAAAGTTTAGCAAAAAATTTCTTAATGGAGCTGCTGGCTCCATCTATTGGTTATTTTCTTAAACGTGGGTTAGGTTTACCGTTCACGTTTTCGAATTTTAAATTTTCCTTTTAAGGGTTGATTACAGCGCCACCTGTATCTGTAATTTAGCGGCTAATTCGGCTAGCTACTATAGCTAGTGGCTTAATGAAGATGGCGTTTTGAGCGCGTGTTGATATTTTATTAAGAATTGAAACGAAGAAACGACGAAATGGAGATCGAAAATGATCGTTTCGACGTGGATGAATATTCTCAGGCGAGTAACTAATGTTTAAGTTGTTTGGATTTCTAAGAATAATAACAAATTATGATCTTGTAGAATGCGTTAAGTCGCGTGATGACGTCGATCAAGAAATCTAACGAATTACCGACGGCTGGTGACGATTACGACTATTATAATAGCTTTAGCGGGTTTCGTAAGATAATGAACGTGGAATCGAAGAAAACGACTTCGTTGTGAGCATTTGCAGTCTCTTTCTCACTATATAAAACAGAAACGGCCAGGCTAAAACACAGAAAGACATGGAAATGCACCTGCAAGCACTCGTCAAATCGCAGAAATGCGCGGCAACTTACTGTTTTTGGCTTCTCCGTGCTTTCCTTCGTTTTTTTTCGTGTGTTTGCGTACATTTTGCGTGCTTTTCCGCGGTTTTCCGCTTTTTTTTTTTTCATTGTCCTGCCGTTTTTGTGTTTTAGTCTGACCGAAACAAAAATAGTGAGTTCCATCATTTCGCTTTCTGCCTTTTTAGAATGGAAAAGATCCTGAATCAACAAGGAATTAAACTAAAGTTGGTTAAAATGGACTTGGAAGAGATGTTCGATGCGATTGTTGAAGCCAACGACATGATTCTCGAACGTGTCGTTAGTGACGAGGACCTTTTGTTTTTTCTATCTTTTCTGTCTATAATTATTCTGTTTCTTTTCGGGGTAAAAAGGGAAATTCGATAGACGAAGTGAATGGTCTTCGAAAGAAGGAGGATGAAGTCGTTTTGACAACGGTCGCCACGAAGCTGGACATCAACACCAGTTGGAATAAGAATGTGTGAAATCAACTTAACCTCATTTTTCATTCTTTTGAGGAATATAAAATCTTTTTTTTTTCAGGTCGGAACGAATAAGAGAGAAGCTAAAAATATGATGTTTCGATTGTTGGCCGGTCGTAACATTTTGCGTCCACAGCTCAAGTTCAAGGAAAAGGTTGACAACAGTCGAAGTCCTTTCGTTCCCATCATAAAGGAGAAACCGAACTCCATTAAGCCGCTTTCTGTCATTTTTGAATCAACAGATTACGGAGAAATGTTGGTTTTATCTGAATTATTTTAACTTAGTTTGAGTTTTAATTTTGTTTATAAAAATTATGAAAACTTGAAAACATTTTTAGAAACTACGAGAGTGGCTAAATCTCATAAGGGCTCTTTGGTTTCTAGTTACATTTTCGGTTTTAAAAGCAACAGTTAGGCTTTTTTCATGTTTTGTTGCAGTTTATTATTTCAGGGAGAAACTTAAGTTAAAGAAGAAAATTTGTATTTGCTTTTAAAATTATATTTAAAATAGATTCACATGAAAATACTCTGAAATGAGTTTTGCAAAATCAATTTATATTGATCTTTTTTTTATATAAAAAAAAGCATTTCACAAACTTTTGGACATCATTTACAACGATATGGAAGAGAAAGGAATAATTTTTCGTGTTAAATGAATTCTTTGTTAAAAGAAATAATTTTTCTGCTGTTTTACTCCACCTGGGTCGAAAATGTCTTTTTTTCTGTTAACTCGTTTTTCTTGTTAAACGGTTTGCTCATTTATAACATGTTATTTTGTACTGAAAAACAAAAGTCTTAAAATTTGAGGTTGATACAAGATGTGTTTTTTCAAACAAATACGACGATAAATCGATATCGATTTTGCAAGGTGAATTAATTTTTTTAATACTTGTTGTTCGTTCTTTTCTAGGTATTCACATCCGTATCAATGTGAATTGAACCATTTTAAAGTTGGCGAAGAACATTTGAAAAAAGCCGATCTTCAAGTAAAATCGTTTCTCAATCTTTCAGTTCGTTTTAAACGTCATTTTTAAAAAAATAATGAAAATTTCAGAAACCGAAACCTGTTCAAGAGACTCCTTTTCATTTCATCGATTCGATCGATAAACTTCAAGAATTGAACTCTGTTTTGAAAGCACAGAAGGAATTTGCTGTCGATTTAGAAGTAAAATTTTTTTTACAAAGTTATCGAAAAAATCGTCCTAAATTTGAACACCGTTTTTTCTTTTCTTTTCAGCACCATTCTTACAGGACGTTTCTCGGCATCACGTGTCTGATGCAGATCTCGACACGCGACGCGGACTATATCGTGGACCCACTCGAACTACGAAGTGAACTTCAAATTCTGAACGAATCTTTCACCGATCCAAAGATAGTGAAGGTTGGAACTTCAATATGTTCTGTTTTGAAAACATTATCTAATTAACGAGGTTTTTTTCTCTCTCTCTCCTTCAGGTGTTTCATGGTGCAGATTCGGATGTCGAATGGTTACAACGTGACTTTGGTCTGTACGTGGTCAACATGTTCGACACAGGACAGGCATCGAAGTTGCTGAATTTTGCTCATTTTTCGTTGGGTTTCCTTTTGAAACATTATTGTGGGATCGATGCCAACAAACAGTATCAACTTGCCGATTGGAGGATTAGGTTAAATCCCATTTTACTTAGGTCTTTTTGTTTCTCGTTAATGTTGACTTTCGATGACGTGTGCTTCTTAGACCATTACCTAAACAGATGGTTCATTATGCACGAGAGGACACTCATTACCTGTTGTATATTTACGACAACATGAAAAATGAACTCCTGGAGAAGGCGAACGGACAAGATAATCTTCTTTTGTCTGTTTTTCAGCGAAGCAAAGTCATATGTGAAAAGGTGTTTGTCGCCTTCGATTGTAACTAAAAAAAAATCTACAATGAAAACCGTTTAACACGAAATGTCCCGTTCCTCGGTATAGGTTGTTACGTATATTCGTTTAAAGATTTTTTATGAATAGCTGATTTTCGAACTCTCTGATTGTTCTGTCTTTGAGGAGAGCAACATTAAGCGAAAGTAGAATGTGTTTTAGAAACTAGAAGGGTAGCTCAAAAGCACTTAAGAGTATTATTTTCATGTTTGATATCGTTCAAAATAACATTTATAGACAAAAATTATAAAATATTGTTTGCTTGTCTTTCTGTCATTTTTTCAAACGGTCATAAGTTTGTTTTGAAATATGTCAACATGAAAATACACTTACAAGTGCTCCTAACTTGTAAATGATTGAGCTACCCTTCTAGTTTCTAAAACACATTCACCAGCAAGACAATAATCAGAATTGGAGAGACATTTACAATTTAAAACCACCTTTACCAAATTAAAATACGTGAAAGACTATTTTTCGTCTTAAGCAGTTTTCATCGTAAGTCGAATTCTCTCGATCAGATTTGATGGTGTTGTCGGTTTTTTTTAGCGTTACATTAAACCGATATTTCACTACGAAAGTTACATGGATCTGTACAGAAAAAGTCGAAAGTTATTCAATACTCGACAATTACACGCTCTTAGAGAAATCTACAATTGGAGAGATGAGATTGCGAGAGCCGAAGACGAAAGCACTGGGTAAAATAAACACCTGAATTTTTAGATACACGCCTATTGCCATCGTGTTAAACGTTTTTCTTCTCTTAGCTACGTGTTGCCTAATCACATGTTACTTCAGATTTCCGAAGTTTTGCCGAGGTGACAAATTTTAATTTAAAGTGAATTTCCATCCAGATTCTTAACTGTGTTATTTCTGTTTGATTTATTGCCGTCAAAAGGGATCAACAGGGAATTTTTGCTTGTTGTAATCCGATTCCACCCTTTGTTCGTCAATATTTAAATGAAATCCATTCAATCGTTTTTAAGTCACGAGAACAGCCATTGATAAAGGTTCTTTATAATCTTTTGAACTCTTAGTATTTGAAAATAAGTCCGTCGAAATCTAAACTGGTATATTTTCTATCGTCAGTCGATGGAGCAAGAAATTCAAATCGAGGTCGATGTTCGACGTCACGACGTCGATTTGGACAATGTTCTGCACTGTCCGCACGATTTCAGCCACTTGAAAGAGTCTTACGGCACGGACACTGGACCGACCATTTTAGGTATCTTTTAAGATTCATTTTTGTTTTGTTACTTCTGCACGTTTCAGAAGCAATACTAAGAAGAAACTGAATGTAAACTGCCATAAAAGGTTTACGTTTTTTAAGATATCAACATAAAAATTACTTTAAGAACCTGGAATCATTGAGAAGGAGTTTCACGTGCTGCGAGATTAGCAATTCTAAACGTCCTTAAATTTTTTTAAAACCTGGAGAACATGTTAGTGAATACGCGAAATTTTTCTTAAAGCTGAAGGATGTGCCTGAAGAACAGAAATGTTGTTATGAAAAGGGATCTTTTTAAGCTGCGTGACCTTTAACTTGCGTTGAGCAAATTAGCATAATCCAAAAAGGGTATAAAATAAAAAAAAAATTCTTGAAATATTGCAACCGTTTGATGTTAAAACCGGGCCACAACATTCAAGAAGCGATTGCAACTTCAATTGTTGTTCAAAACAAAGCGCGAAGAGAGATTTCGTGTTAGAATTGAGACCGTCTATCTTGGACTATGAAGTTGAACGCAGTACGTGCACGTGCCAGTGTCTAAACTCTTACAGTGATTCAGTTACGCTTCTAGTTTCTAAAGTACTTTTTAAGTATTTTCGTATATTGTTGCTTCCGAAGGGAAGAATAACAAGGTGTAATTGTTGAGACATTTACAAGTCGTACTAAACTTAATTTGCTGGTTTTTTTTTTGTAGATATGTGGAATAAAGAGGGTGAAAATTTTGAAAATCGTTTTAGTCTTAAGTCTAAGAAAAATAAAGAAAAGAACTCGGCAGATTTAGCAGCGTTGATTTCGCTGGATGTTTCTGTAAGATCCAAGTATTTATTTATTCAAACAGAAATGTGTTTTGAGTGTGTTTTTTTTAATTAGGATTCGAAGAGAAGAAAAAAATGCGCGAATATCGAATCATCTTTCAAATGTTATTGCGGTCCTTTCCAACGAGTCAGTTTTACAATGTTATTATTAGTTATTTTTTTAGTTGTTTCTAATTGTTGATTTGAATTTGTCTTCAAGTATTCACTTGTGCGTCCAATGTTAAAGAAAGCGGATCAGACTAAAGCGAAAGAAGGAAAGACGATCAATGATGCAGTCAATGAAGTTAAAGATCATTTCATTCAGTTGGCTGCAGTTCACGGTATAGGTGAAAAGGCCGAGAAGATGGAAGCGGTGGCTTCACCGGCGGCTGGTGGGACGACGAGTGATGTAAAAGACCCAGACGAGAAGTCAACACAATCGAAAGAAATCGAAAAAAAGGGTTCCATTAGAGAGAAGGTAAATATTAATTAATTTGTATTTATTTTTTACGAGGAAATTCCTTAAGATTTGTTTAAATAATCCTAGTTTATGATGGGAAAAAAATCAAAGAATGCAAAAAGGAAACGTAAGTTAGAAAGCGAAATGTCAACCGAAACACCTTCTGAAACGAAAAAAGTGAAATCTGAGGACAAAAAAGAGGTAGGCGAAGAAGAAAAACCGAAAACGAAGAAGAAGAAAAAGGGAAATAAAAATAAAAAGAAGGGAGCACAAGCGGAATCAAAGTTGAAAGAAGAAAAGGATTTTGAGCCTTTTGATTACAACAAAGCCAATTTCAAAGAATTCAAAGGTACGATTTTGTTTTGTTTTGTTTTGTTGATATAATTTGATTGTTGTTGTTCCATTTAATGAAATTTCGTTTCAGGTGGAATTAAGTCACAGAAGAAGAAAAAGAAGCAATTTAATCCAATCGGTCAATTTGCACAGAAATTCAAAGTCAGCCCAAAAGATTAATTTAATTTTGAGAGAGAAACGAATTTCAAATGGATTTTTCTTTTTGTATTATAGGGAAGTTTGAAACCGAAACAGGGCCGAGCATCTCAAAATAAGAGCCTAACTTACACTGTAAATACGGATAACTTGGGAAATGCTGCAAAAGTCAGTTGGCCGAAATAATAGATTTAAACTTTTATTTCGTTTTTTTCTTGTAATTGTCAATTCTTTGGAATAAATTGATATTAAATTTGAATAATTACACTTGTATTACTTAGTGTATGTTTCTTGTAGGGAATTTAGTTTCGTTTATTTTAATAGTGTTTTCTAATGTTCAAAATTAAAATTTATCTTATCATAAGAAGAAGCTAGTGACGTCAGAGGGGTTAGCAAAAAGTTTAAGATTGTGTGGTATTGTCTGATAAAAAGAGAGTAATAACAAAAGAATTCAAGAAGAACTCTGTTGTTAAAATCGTTGATATCATCCCTTTCCTATAATAAGACTAAATAACAATCCAAAATTTTACATCAACCCCTCTGACGTCACAAGCTACTTATGTACGCTTCTAAGTTATAAACTTAGTTTTTACAGGAATATTTTGTATTTGTATGTTTTTTATTTGTTTTTTGATATTTTTTAGGATTTATAAAAAATATTTTACAACAAAAGAAAATTATTTTAGGGTGGTTTAAAGCGGTTCAGGAATAAAAATGAAGAAATAATCAAAATAAGGCGAAAAGGCTTATTTTCGTTATTTCTTCATGTCAGTTTGAAAATTATCCAATTTTAAGCAGTCGATATTTTTAAATTTTGGTCGATAACAAGTTTATTTTGGAGGTTAAGCCATCATAAATCTGTTTTGTAAAGCGCTGTTGTATTTTTTCTGCCGTTTCCACAACTTATTGATCGGCGGCGCTGTAATTGATGCAAAATGGCCGCCTCCTCTTGTGCCGCGTTATTCCGAGGATAATAATCAAATCCTTGGTTTGTTTCTGTTCTTCTGCGGTCGGTTTTTTTCCCACCGTTTTCGGCACATAATGGCTGCTGGACCTATTTCGGAACGCAATCAAGGTACATGCGTTACGTTGCGTCGTAAATATCTTGTGCTAAACGTTATTTTTCTTGTTTTAGATGCGACAATATACGTTGGTGGTCTCGATGAGAAAGTGAGCGAGTCTTTGCTCTGGGAACTGTTTGTTCAGGCCGGGCCAGTCGGTACGTCGCCCGATCGGTTTCTTAAGGATTGCTAAGTCAAAGCTAATGCTAAACTCATCAACTTTTAGATGAACCTTCCTATCATTAATTTAGCACAAACTCAAGACACAACAATCATGATGAATACAAAACCTAATCGTTCGCTTTTGTTTGTTTATGTCTTACGGCGGCCTTTTTTTCTACCATTTCAGTGAACGTTCACATGCCAAAGGACAGAGTGACTCAGATGCATCAGGGTTATGGTTTTGTTGAGTTTATGGGAGAAGAAGATGCCGATTATGGAATCAAAATCATGAACATGATTAAGCTTTATGGAAAACCCATACGTGTCAACAAGGTTCTTTCATACAAACTGTGTTTATGCTTTTATTCACATTATTGACTTTTTCAAAACCATTTTGTTTTAGGCTTCGGCGCATCAGAAGAACCTCGACGTTGGAGCCAACATCTTTATCGGTAATCTGGATCCAGAAGTGGACGAAAAGTTACTTTATGATACATTCAGCGCGTTCGGAGTCATCCTTCAAACTCCTAAAGTTAGTTTTGATTAATTTTTGTTTGTGTTTGATCTTATGGATTTCATTTTTCTGTTGTTTTTTTTGTTTTTTTGGCAGATTATGCGCGATCCGGAAACGGGTAATTCGAAGGGTTATGCTTTTATTAATTTCGCGAGTTTCGAAGCTTCTGATGCTGCAATCGAAGCCATGAACGGACAGTATCTTTGCAACCGACCGATTACGATATCTTACGCTTTTAAGAAGGATGCAAAAGGAGAACGGCACGGATCAGCCGCAGGTCAACACCACTAAATAGCGCTTTATATGATCCCAACTGAGACTTTCTATTTGAATCTGTTCCGTTTTTTCTTTTCTTCTGATTAACAGAGCGCCTCCTCGCTGCTCAGAATCCGCTCTCGCAAGCGGACAGACCTCATCAGTTGTTTGCCGATGCTCCTCCTCCTCCGATGGCGATGGCGCCTCCGATGCATCCACCGCCACCTCCGATGTCTCTGGCGTTCGCGATGCAACGTAAAGCATCTAAAACACAAGTGTTTTTAACGTTTTCGTGACGATAACAATCATTCGTTTCTTTAGATCATCCTGCAATGGCAATGCATCCTCATCCAGTACCACCACCAGGAGGTGGGTTTCCGGTTGTGATGCCGCACATGCCGCCACAACATGGTCCTCCATCTGGAATGCCTCCGATTCCTCAGCCGGTTCCGCCTCTGCCTCCGATGCACTCTACGGCGGCGCCTCCTCCTGTGTCTATGTCGAGACCTCCACCACCTCCAATGCCTCCGACATCGACTCCGATAACTACCATGTCACAAGGTAATTGATTTTGCAGTTTTTGCTTTTATTTTCATTCTTAGAAATTGTTTGCTTGGCGTTAAAAGGGCCATTTGGGGTATCATGGGATAATCATGGGCGACTCCAGGGATGTTGCATCCACTGCCATCTAATAGGCCCTATCTAACATCCCAAAATTGTATATTTTCAGTTATGATTCCGGCTCCACCATCGATGAGACCTCCACCTCCTCCTCCACCGAATATGATGCCTCACGCTCCTCCACCTCCGCCTCCTCCTCCGTTTGGTAATTAATCACTTTCGTTTATGAATTTTCTTTCATCATTTGTCAGTTTTGATATCGTATGTTTTATTTCTCTTTAACTGCAGCCCACCCTACGTTTCCACCGCCTCCTCCTCATGGATTACCTCCGCCGCCACCTCCGATGGGGACGTGGCCGCCACCTCCTCCTACTCAGCAATTTTAATTCAACTCAAAAGGAAGTTTTTCATTTTGTATTCGTCTCCTATAATAATTATAGTGTCAATAAAAAAGCTGAGTTTCTCTCTTTTTGTATCTTTTGATTTGACACTCGGTTTCATATTAAAATGAAGCAATTTTGATAGCAAAAAAAAATAAATTCACAAATGTAACTCAATCATAACTAATCATGGATTAGTTTTTCTGTCTAAATTTCCGAAAAAAGGACTTCAAAATAAAATTTTTATGTCATTTTGAAAATCACCGAACTTTAAACAGATTGATAATTTTTAATTTTTGTCTATAATAGATTTATTTTCTAAAACACTATAGTTTCTCTTAAATGTGCTTTTCTGTTAGACAGAATAACCAGAGTCCTAAAATCAGCTGTGTTCATAAAGCACTCTTAAGTATCAGTGGTGCCATCTATTAGCTACAGTCAGCAACGAACCGAAAAATCGCCAGTTGAAGCGTGTGACGTCAAAGGGGTTGCCACCAAATTTAAACTAGTGTTATTTTGTCTAATAGAAAAGGACTCATAACAAAAGAATTTAAGAACCTAGTTGTGTAAACTGTTGATATCATCTCTTTTCTATCAGACTTAATAACACAATCCTACATTTTACGTCAACCCTTATGACGTTACAAGCTTGTCCTTGCGACGCGGCAGGTATGCATGGGAATACCTTACTATCGGTTAAAACACGGTCTAGACACAGTCCGTGTGATTGCCAGTGTGAACGTCGACTTTTTAAATATATTTCATTTTCATTTACTACGATATTGCACCTCTATAGCAAAGTATAGCTAGTAAGTAGAAAAATGAAATATTAATTATGACCCCAGCTACGTCTGTTCCATCAGAACAAATACTTTCATCAGCGGCACAAATCGTTTTGGTCAGGAAAAATATCGCCTAAACCCAAAAACCCTCCAAAATGTAAGAATTTTTTTAATGGAGATGCTAGCGCCATCTATTGTTATTCTCTTAAACATAAGTTATGTGTGTATATTTTTTCGAATTTTACATTTTTCCTCTAACCCCCCCCCCCCCCCCCTCACTAACATAGCCTAACCCAACACTAACCTAACCCTTTATACATGGACTCTATGTGAGAGTTGATTATAGCGCCGCCTATAACTGAAAAATAATTAAAAAAGTTATATGTTAAAAATCCTATGCCTCCAAAAAAAAGTTTTTGCTTTTTGGCAAAACATTTTTAATGGAGACAGTGGCTCCATCTACTTTAGCTGAATTTTTTTAATTTTGTTTAGGAAACATTCAAGCTTGGGAAGGTTCCTAAGTATAATTTATTACTTTATTAGATGTGCTGTTGCAGTTGTCAGTTTGGCTGTGGGGTTAACCCCACTGCTTTCTGAACTTATGTTCATGGGTTTGCATCTCAGTGGTGTCTGTTAAATTTGTGTTTTTAAATTGTAAAATATTCTTAATTACATTTATTAAAATTCTTGTGGGTTAAAATTCTTCTTCTTAAAAAGTTTAATTTTTAAGATATTAACAAGAAACAATTCTTATTTTCTTCCATGACCCTTCTACTTTAAAAATCGATATAATACTCGATATATCGATAGGAAAAAATCGAAATCGTCGATACCGATGTCGCCCATCACTACTGTATAGTGTGAATCGATCCTAATCGTATTGGGTTGTTATAACGGGGACAACACTGAAAGGTGAATCTCGTACAAAATGACAACCTGTTTCGCTTTTTATCGGCGTTTTTACTGTATTTTCAGTAAATTTCGTAATTTCAGTAAATTTTATCCTGGGTGTCTAGTTAAACGCGGGTAAAGATGAGAACGGGCTTGTCATGCATACACACTCTACTGTGAATCTCGTGAGTGATTTTTGTCTTATGTCGTCCCAATTGTGCAGTTGTCATTTTTCTGTCGTCGTTTGTTGTTTTTGTTTCGTGTCTTCTTCTTCTTCTTTTACTCATTTCTTATAAAAACGAGTTTTGTCTTCGTTTTCAGTTTCAATGTAAAAACTGATTGAGTATTGGTTGGATTGTGGTGTTTTCTTCATTGCCTTTTAATTCTACAACCATCTGTGTATTTCATTTATTTTTTAAAATGATGATAATGATGACGTTTTAATTGAGTCTTTTTAATCTTTCAGATGTTGTTTCTATCATCATCATCAAAGTCGTCATGAACCTTGTGAGGCTTCGGAATGGGAAGATTCGATTCGCCTTGGGACTCGTGTTTGTGGTCGTTTTCCTCTTTGTGACTTATGTCATTCACGACAACCATTCAAAGTTGGTTTCAACTCGATCTCTCGTTCAGGATTGCGAACACAAAAGGGAATCTCTTTCGGCGCAGCTACAGGGTTTATTATTATCCTTATTATTTCACCTTAAAAACAGAAAGAGCTTTTATCGTTTTTAATCCATTTTTACATTGCAGTGACGTTCGAACACAAGTCGAGGCTAGAAAAGGCTTTACAGCAGGAGAAATCCTCTCACAAGCGCACGAAAGAAAGTAATTCACAGGACCAATTATTTTTAGTAGAAGCTGAACTTGTACTGAGCAGCGAGCACATCAGATGCGTTTTTACAAGAAATTCGAAGTTGGTTATTGATTAAAACTAAAATAAACTTAAAATTCAACTAAAATATAATTTTACTGCGATGAAAAAAGAAGAAAATCATAAGCCCAAATTCAAGAAATAACAATGGCGCATGACTTTAATTCAAACTCTCTAAGCAGGGTTCCAGCAGAGAAAACTTTTAATGCTGTTTGCAACCCGATTTGGAGGGTTCAAGTGTGAAGTTTTTATTTTTGAATTTTGACGGACATTTTGTATTTTCTTTTTTTCTGGACACCCAACTGAAAAGGAAAGACTTAAAAATATTTATAATATATAATAACAATGAAGTTTTTTTACTTCATTTTTTTACTCTTCTAGTTTCTAACGGTGTTTGAATTTCTTATAAAATTGGCTTCGGTTTGCTCGAATTTTTTGTATTATTTATGATTTGTTTCGATTCAGAATTGGAGTCACAATACGAAGAGTTACAGGAGCAAACGGATAAAGAAAAAGTAACGTCATCTTTATTATATGCGATGTTCTCGATTCGTTTGTCTTTACTTTATGTCTGTTCGCTGTTTTGTTACTTATAAAACGTGAACAGCAAGAAGCTCAGAAGAGATACTCGTCGTTACAACAGCAGAAGGACGCACTTCAGGTCACTTTCCGAGGCCCAGATTCACCGATTATAGATCACCCTTTATCTGCTTTTTCTTATAGAATCAACAAGAGATGCTTTACAAGGAGTTCAGTAACTTACAACAGACGAATGCGGAATTAGTGGAAGAGAAACAGAACCTAATGAATAAAATGACCAGTCAGATGGATCAGTTGAAGATCGTCAAAGAAAAGGAACTGCTGCAGTTGCAAAGTCTAAATTTTATTCGTTTTTGCTTCTGTTTCTTCTTCTATCAAATATCTGAAATATTTTTTTAAAATATTTCGCTTTAGATGCTTACAATGAATTGAGGCAAGAAAAAGAGGAACTTATCTTGAGATTAGATAAGACGGAAATCATTCGACAGCTTGAAGTAGCGTCTTTTTCTCGTTTTAATCCACTACAGTTTAGCTTTTATTTGTTTTGCAAGAAAAAAAATAAATTTGTCGTTGAAGATGGATTTGAGTAAATGCAGAAGGGATTCGTCTTTGAATCGTGATGATGTTGTCCAAAAGAACGTGAAGATCCGAGACGAAGGAAGCGTAGGCGTTATACGACCAGAATCCAAGTCGAACAAGTTGGAAATAGGTTGGTCTTTGCACAAATATGAAACCATTGATTTGTTGTGATTTCATCTTTGTATTTTCCAGACTCTGCAATTGGAATGAAAGTTAAGGAAACGGCAAAAAACGCCGAAAGCATGGATGAGAAGCACTTGAACGACATACAGGTTGAATGAACTTAATTTTTATTTTCTAAAATTATCATTAGTATGTTTTTATTGTTATAGAATGAAAAAAACGTCGGTCCACCTCCTCCAAACATCCAGCGTAGTCAATCACGCGTTTCATCCTCATCTAAGTTGGCTCAGAATCTGGTTAAAGAACTTTTGTATGTCTAATTTTTTATAATTTATGTTGATTGGTATATTTTTTCGATTTCAGGATGCTAACGAAGGACATCAGCTTGCTCTTCCCGTCGTTGTGGAACGTAATATCGTTTCAAAAGACGAAAACGTGAAGAAAGTCGAACGTTCGAACGTTGAAGACATTCCAAAAAAAGATCAACAATTGGCAGAACCACCCGTTGTAATGTTAGTGCCCAGAAACACCGAAAACTTCTTCGGTCTCGTCTTCTATATTAAGATTCGTTTTTTTTTCTCCAATAGTGAACCTGTCGGACAAGAGATTCGGCACCACGAAGGAAACGCCCCTCACGATGATGTTGACCAGATCGGAGCCGGTTTTCGTCGAGAAGCGGAACTCGTTGCCAACGGTCCTCGTTCAGTTTTTTAAATGATTGCTTGTTTTATATAGAAATGAATAATGTTTTTTTTGTTTGTTTAGGATTAGAGCAACAGGAAAATGGAGAAGATCAAGATCTGGATGACATGGAGAACGAAGTTGGAGGTGGCGACAAAAAGGACAACCATCGATTTCAAGATGCCGATTTCGATCAGCCTGATCAAGCGAGTCTTTGTTCGTTTTTTATGGTTGGTCGTTTTCTTTCTAACTTGTGAGGTTTTTTGTTTCTAAATAGGAAGACAATGATGAGAATCATCTCGTTAACGCCGCTCAACTTCAAATTAAACCGGAAGGTGTTATTGCGGTACCTCATTAATTAAGAGGAGGTGTTTTGAGATAGTCGTAACTTCATCTTCAGTTAAGGTGGACCGGATAGTTTTTATTTATAAATTGTGCTTCTAGGGCGGCGTTACCATCACTGCGTGTTAGCACGTTGCCACACTCGTAGAATTATACAGGGGGGGGGGGGAAACATTTAAAGGAACGAATCTACAAATACAAGTATGGAGCTTCTCAGAAACACCTTTTAGACAAAATTGAAAGTGTTTTTATTAATGAATGACTAACTTTTTTGGACGATTTGTTTAGAAATAATAGTTTTATGACCGGTTTAAAACACTGATAACAATCGAAATCAAAAATTTGTCATTTTAAAACTGTTATAAAACCATTATTTTCACAAAAAGTAACCAGACGGTTAATTTATTCAATTAACTTTGAAAACACTTTGAATATTTTTTAAAAAGCTCTTTACTTGTTTTTCGGTTGATCGCGTTGTTGTTTATGTACATCTTTATGGGCTTGGTCACGTGCAGACACGTAACGCCATCCAGGAGCACATTTGTAGTCAAATGCTAATGAATAAACTTATCGGTCGCACCTTAAGTTACGAGTGTTAGTGACGGTCATGAGTCGAACTCTTGACAGTGATAACGGTTCTTAAGTCAAGTTGCGGTGTTAAGAATGACCAAATGGACCTCCACCTTATTCCAGTGATTCTACGAGTCACTTTTGAACTGAATTGAAATAACTATTTTTTTTTTAAAAAAAGACCAATCGATCTGATCGTATCGATTGATATATTATCGATTGATCGTATCGGCCACATAACAAAGTTCGTCTTTTAAATGACGAAGGCGGGTGTTTTTTTATTCCGGTTGTGGTAAATTACGATCAGAGATTTCAAAAGTTAAATTATTTTATCTTCTCAGAAGGACGAAGAGATCTGATAACTGTTATTTTTGTTAATATTATTATAATTATTATAATAATTGGTTGATAATTATTTTGTTAGATGGTCATCTTAATGTTTTCTTTTTTTTCCATTTAATGTTGACGTTTTTCTGTAACTTGTATATTTGAGAGCACTTGAAAAAGTGTTTTATTGGGTGTTAGATATGGGACCATTTTTTAATCCCGGTTACAAAATATTATTACTGTGTAAGGTCTAGAAATGTTACAAATTTCCCCCTTCGTTTTTTGTTTTTGACAGAATAAAATTATGTATTAAAATTATTTTGAGAACAGGTAATTTTTTTAAATTGGTATTTATTAATTTTTAATTATTATTTTAATTGTTGTTTTAAGGCGTGTAAACATCATGCAAACTTTTTTTCAGAAACGTTACGATAAAATTCACAAAGTCTAAATGTTTTCTCGTTGTAATATCATTTGCGAAAAATTATTTTCGCCTTTTTTCAAACTTCTGAGAAAAACTTGCAGCATTGTCACCAACTATTCTAGTTTTTAAAACACTTTCTTTTTTTTGTTGTTGTGTTTCTGAAAAAAAAGTTTATGTGAAAAAAACCTACATTTTTTGCAAAACTGTGGAACTACCTTAAGTTTTCCTGTTCTTTTTTATTGAGTGATTTTTCTGTCCTTGGATGGACCAGTTTGCAGCCTTGATTTAGAATACGACTTCATCCACTTTATACTACATTTAAAATGTTTTTTTTTAATGTTGTACGTAATTTAAGATTGATTATACACTGTAGTTTCGTACGAATTAATTGCGGTAATACTGTGAATACAAAATGTCTAATTTCAAAGTTGCTGTTCTTTGTATAACTTTTGTTCTACAAACAACAACAACGGCACAAAAGGATTCTGGTGATATTTCTATACAGTTTAAATTTTATTGTTTTTTTTAAGTTATGTATATTTTTAGATATTGCTTGTCCACTTGGACAACGTTTTCGAACAAAGGCTAAACCCTATTTTCCTAGTTTGGAAAAAGGTGGTTTTGTCGACATGACTGGAAAAAAGTTGAACACCTTGCAGGTATTATAGTTACGTGGTTTCGTTTTCATGTTGAATTTATTCTATCGTTATTTTTTGTTTAGGATTTTCTGGAAGGAACAGCTGAATACGTATCGTTGTCCCTAGATTCAAAAGTTCCGGTTCCGATCGGAACTCCGATGTGCATTCCGGAAATAAATCGTAAATATAATAAAAACGTTATATTTCAGGTAGGTTTCTTATTTTGAGGTGCGAATTGTTGTAATGTTCCATTTGGTGAAACAACTTAACAAATCCTTTTATCCATTAGTACCGTGATACTGGATCTGATCTTCAGGAGAAGGGTTTCTCAGAGTGTCATGTTTGTGTTCGGAATGCACAAATTGCAAATGAAAAGATTTATGATCAGTTTCTTACTCTGGTTGTTCCGAAAGTAGTTTAGGCCATTTTCTTGAATTTTTTAACTTTTAGTTTTTTTTTAATTTGAAACTAATTATTTTTTTTAAGTTTAAAATAATTCATAAAACAGTTTTATAAAATTTTCGAACTGTTGGTAATTGTGCAGTGTCACAAAATTAAATATCGTCCACTTAACATCGGGTCATTTTCAAACTGCCATAAAAAGCTTATTTTGAAATATATCAACGTGAAAATACCCTGAAGTGTTCGAGTTATATCCCTTCTAGTTCTAAAACACTTGCAAGATTTTTTAAATTTTGTTCCTCAAAAACAGAATGTCTTACGGACGTTTTTACATTTTAAAAGCACCTTAATTAATTTAGATGTATTTTTTTTAAAAAAAGAAAATAATTAATTTCAAATTTTTACATAATTTTTGTTGTCATTTTCTATAGACGGATTAGAAAAGATTAAATTAATATATACAAATACTTAATTTGTATTATTAGTTGAATTCAATAGAATTTTGCTTTTTTTTGTCCTTGACTAGTTTTTTTAGTTTTCAATGTCATCAGGTTTTAATAACAATTGGGTGCAGTGTTTAGTTCAGTTCAGTTGATTAAGTGAGAAGAACTATGTATAAACAATTTCTATTGAACGCCGTTGTTTTGTGTATTTTTATTCAAAGTGCCTCAACTAAAGCAAATTCCAGTAAATTCTTTGTTATATTTATTTTAACAGCTTTTTATGTTATCTGTTATATGTAGGTATCGAATGTCCTTTTGGAAAACGTTATCGTTCAAAATGTAATACCTATTTGTCAAATGATGGAACTCAATTGAATACTTTGCAGGCGAGGTTATATGTTTATTTTTCCAATTGTCACTTTTGTTGAAATTTATAAATAACGCAAAAAGAATTATGGTTTTTGCAATCAAAGAGGGATGATTAGGGCATTAGGCATAAAATACAGATGAATTATGGTTGTAGGTTAACTCTAGCCTCTAATAAGCTTCTTTGATTACAAAAAGCGTAATTCTGTCTGCCTTATTCAATAAATTATTACAGGATTTTTTAGATGGAGTCGCAGATTACGTTACGTTAGCTTTGGATTCTAACGTTGATATTCCAAAAGGGACACCAATTTGCATACCGGAATTTAATCGAAAATATGAAAGGAACATTGTATTTCAAGTAAGTTTTACCGAATCATATATTAAAATTTTCTCTGAGACGCAGCTTTCTCTCTCGTCAGTATCGTGATACAGCGTCCGATCTCGAGACGAAAGGTTATTCGTTGTGTCGCGTTTGTGTTCGTGATATGACATTTGCACACGAAGTAACTGGTAACCAATATGTTACGTTAGTTATCCCCAAAGTTGTTATCGAAAGTACGAACTGAGAAGACACGTAAAGTAATGAATAATGCCAAAAGCTTGCATAAAATGAACAAAACGCATAATGACCATTCTTACCCCTTATGAGTGCTATAAAAGCAATAATAATAATCATCAGTTTAATACATATTAAAAATGCACAAGTTGCTTAACTTGAAAATTTGTAAAATTTCTTTTGAAAAATACTGATTTTGGTCAGTAAAAAATTCTACAAAGGAATTTTTAAACTTGGTTTGTTTTTACAATTTCTTTAATTGCTTTTGATGATTGTAGCTATTAATTGCTACAAACATTTTAATTGTGCTTTTTTATATAATATATATTTTATATTTACATATTTTATGAACAACTTTCTTGCATATTTTGGAGGGAATATCTTTCTATGCACATTTTTTTCAATTTTTATTTGCATCAAAGTTTTGGCCTTTTAAAGTAATGAATCAAAATACACTTGATGAAAATAACCATAACACTTTTATTGATTAATTATTATAACGTAGTTTCGAAGCAACAAAATATTTTTTTTTTTTTTGAAAAAGAGAATTCTGTTTTAACAAAGTTTTGTAATGATCATAAAAACCGAAAACCCAAAAAGAACATAAAACGGAACATTTTAACGAACCCCCCCCCCCCCCCCTTACCTTCACGCACACAAATCACTTCTACAGATTCTTTTTAATTTATTCAACATTCACCTTTTTTAATTCATACCAAAAAATGGGATAACAATAACAGAATAAATCCCCTTTAAAAACTAGAAACATAAAATACCGTTATTCGGACAAAAATTCAATGTTTTGATCAAAAAATATAGCAAACTAAATTAAAATGAAATTTATGAATAGGATCGGTTTTTTCGTGTTTTCATTTTGAGTCGAAAGCTTTTTTTAATTCACATCATTTTCAATTTGAAAATGGTAAGCTTCATTCTTCTGATCTGTAATTGAGTGGAAATTACCTTCTTATAGCATATTTTATTGTTAAATTTCAATTTGCACTAGTTTTAAAGATCTCTCCCATGAGATGTTTCGAGAAGCGAACAATTTCCACACGGTTCTTCTTTCAAATAATTGCATTTATATCCTTTTATTTTTCTCAATAAAAGAAAAAGAACCCCTCCTTGCAATATAATTAGTTTTCCGTCTTCGCCTGACGCTTTTGCAAAGCGATGGCAAGATCGTTCCTGAGAGCCGCCTGTTGCCTCTCGTCCGGAATTGGTTGAACGGAACGTAATCCGTTCACGATATCCTTCGTCTTTCCAAAGTAGATCTCGTTCAAAATATTCCTTATTTTATTTTCCATATCCTAGTGGTTTTTAAAAAAAAAAAAAAAAAGATTAAGTTTGGTTCGATTCGATACTCGTTTGGATCATATTCGTTAACCTCGACCATCCTTCCTATGTTTGCAATGTGTGGACTCGTATCTCCGACTCCCGTATCCGTTTCCGTCTGTCTCGTCAGACTTCCACCTAGATTCATCGTTCCGGATCCCGGTTTGTTCGTCTGAAGCCATAACATTGCCGTCGACGTCAATTTGTAATGTGCACTGCGTCCACTCGACTTCTCCTGCACACAAACACCAATAAAACGGGGACGTTACTTTTTCTTTTTTGGAGTTATCAAGTTTCATTTGAAATTATTTCTGAATTTTGTCACTTGAACTTCAACGACGTGGATGGAATCCCAACATCCTTTGATCTTCTTTGAACCATCTCCAGCCTTTTTGATGAGAATGACGCCGGCAAAACCGTGTTCTAAATCCCAGAGGTAGACGGAAGAGACGCCACCCTCGAAATACCTACATTTCATTAAGAACGACATAAGTTAACATTATACATTTTCCTTTTTTTTTTTGGACTGAAATTAAACAACTCGCATCTCTCTATAAAGATCGAAGGCTGCGTTGGCGTCCACTTCTAGTTTTCGTAGTCTGTCCGAAGGCATCGCTCCGTCTTCTAGCGGAGGGTCGTACGTATTCGTCCATGGCGACCTAAAACGAGGAGAACAAAATACTTAATACAGAAGAAAGGAGATGAATTTAAAGAACATCATAAACCTTTCAGATTTTTCATTAAAATGATGACAAGATTATCAAAGGATTAACAAAATGATGTTTAAAATTAAAAGAAGTCATTGATAAAAGAATAAACAGAAAAATTAAGTTAACTCTCATGAAAACTGCTTGATGCAGTAGTTTTTTTTTTGTAGATTTTAGCAGATTTATGCAGTTTTTATAGATTTTACAGACTGCTGAGGCACTAAACCACATCACAAGTGACATTTTCTAACTCTAATTAAAACATCATTTTGACAATCCTTTTTTTGTAAATATTGTCATGATTTCAATGAGAAATTTCTTTAGGTTAATTAATGGTATCTCTTTTAGAGAACTTTCTCCTTCTTCTTTCTAAGGACCTGTAGGAGTCACCGTCTCTGTTGTAGTCGCACAGTAAATAATCCTTTCCAACGTTCTTGTCTCTTGCGATCTTCAGCGGCTGATCGACGGACGACAGTAAATCTTCGCACAGATTCGGCACCTTTAAGTACAATATTAAGAATTCTTAATTAACTAAGATTATTCGTTTAAAAAAGGGGGTAGATTGTTAACGTTGAAATTCTTTCTAAATTAGGAGCCACTTAGCCTCTACGCAGGCAGTTGTACGGCTCTTTCACGCCTTCAATGCAACCTACATAACTCCGAAACCTTGCATTGGAGGCTAGCGGTTCCTAATCCGAAAGAATATCCGTTTAAATGTTAACCAAATCGATGAGATCGCTCAGATTCTTCTCTATTTGTTGCGGTGGAAGTCGCCGCATCAGATCCAACGCACAGTCCAGTTGTTGTTCCGTCTAAATGACAACAAACACAAATTTCATTTCAAAATTCAAAGCAGCAATTAAAAATTAAAACACTAACCATTGTGTCTGTTATTCTTATTAATTATTATTGTTGTTGTTGCCGCTTTAAAGTAAAATACAACGCCCCAAAAAGCAAAAGAAAAGACCGATGCAATATACTGATATATTATAGGGATTTACAATGGAGGAATGTCCATCCGATTCCGGTCTAGGAAACCCACAAGCGAATTGGGATCTACTTTCGACCAATCGCAGACGTCGTCTGCGTCAAAAAATGACGTCGACTCCTTTTATGGTAAAGTAAACGGCGGAAGTCATAAGATAAATAAGTAGAGGTAGCTCAACTAACAACTCTGCCAATGGAGCAAGGGAGACAGCATTGAAGAAAATATGATTTACAAAGATTCACCGAGATTCACAGGAGAACGTATGTATTGGCAAGCCATTTTACTTTTTATTCACGCTTTCCTGGATACTTTGAGTATAAAATGTATTCTGAAAGTCCGGTCAAACTTGGAAAAAACGTGTAACGAATTGTCATACATATGCTATGGTGCGAATTTTAGTGAATCTTCTACTTGGTTTTTGTTCTATGTCATCCCCCTTTGGTGTCAAAGCTGCTTGTGTGGCCAATTATTTATCCAATAGATAGCGTTGTCTCCGTTTAAAGCTACATTTTTCTTTTCACTTACAAATAATTTAATTATTTCACAAACAGTAGATTGATTTATAACAACAATTCAAGTTTTTTTATAAAAAGAAATTGAAATACATAAGAAATAAAAAAAAAACTTGAAGAGAGACTAGAATCACCCACTCAACCACAGCGTTTTCTCTAACCTCGTAGTTGAGTTACCTATATATAGCTATCTTAAATGTCACTTCCGTTCATTTGGCGCGGAAAGTTATCGATAGTGAGAAAGAAATATCGATCAAACGGAAATGACGATTTAAGATGACATCATGCATTTTCGATTATTCATCAATTTACTTAGCCGTGTGACGTCACATACGTTGATGGGACTTATAGTGGCGTAACATTGCTGGGTACAGCGATGAATAATAGAATGTGAATAACAATAAACGAAGTAACAATAAAAATAAATCGATATATATCGACTTTTTTATATGAAAATTGATTTTCTAAGTACTGTGAGAAAAATAAGATGTTAAAATGTTAAACGTTAAATTGTTAAATGTTGATCATTCTTATTTTAAATCAGTATTACGACATAGTTACTTTATAATTAAAAGAATGGTTGAGAAATAAAAATGTTTTGCAGTATATCGACATCAATAAATGTATCGATAACAAACGAAATCCAAGATGGCGTCGTAACTCTCATCATTTCTTTTGTTGTTGACGTCGGACGCGACTTTTTACCGTCCGTTTTTTAACGTTTTAGTTTATTTTTCGTTGTGTTTTTATTTCGTGTTTCATATTATAAGAAAATGACGAATGTCGAAATGTGTTTTATGTTGTCATTTAATAATTAGAGAGGGAGTGACAGAGAGAGAAAGGGAAGACCGGAAGTTCAACTCATCCTCTTTTTTTTTCCTCCTCCCCCTCCCCATTTACAAACTGCACAACTTTTTAGTTAACTTTTATTTGAGTTTTTTAAAACTTCTTTCTTCATATCTGAACTATTTTAGAATATTTGTTTTGTGTATATAATGCCGACACCGTTCGTTATGGACAACGAATCATCCGAAGTAAGAGTGAAAACCGCTTTCAACGGGTAAGTTTCATTACTAATTATTAATATTATTCTTGAATTTGTTAATAAATCAGACGTAAAATTTGTTAATTTGTGGTTTCTGTGTTCATCTTGGGTTCATAAAAATGAGCAATAAGAATCAAATTACTTGTGAGGGGCATGAATAACGTCAAATGAATGAGACGCGCGGCCCCCGAGGGCTGTTTTCTATTGTTTTGTTTTTTTAAAGTTTACACATTTTGGTTGGCTCGAATTGCCAATAGATGACGCCATCGTCGCCACACTACCGTTGTGTACAGAGTGTTTCAAAATAAAACAAGCTCAATTAAGGCCCGAATTCAAGAAGGAAACTTAGCACTTGTAGACTCAGAGCAGGGTTCCAACAAGAGAGAAATCCTATTTTTGTATAATTAGTTAGTTTGAAAAGGGTTTTTCGGTGTTATAACTGTGATCAGAAAGGATTAAAATTAAAGCTAAAAAAGTTTCTAACTTTTTTATCTTGAATGTGGGAAATAAGTAGTCAGTTGAAGGTGCGGCGATGTAAGAAGGGTTAATTTAATTTGTGTAATTTTCGATGGATTTTCTTTAATTTTAAAGTGAGGTGATGGTGACTTATGTTCCTCCGACTATCACTTTGGACGATCTCTGTTCTGAAATGAGGGACATTTGCCGGTTCGA
This sequence comes from Brachycybe producta, assembly GCA_036925085.1. Taxonomy (NCBI): domain Eukaryota; kingdom Metazoa; phylum Arthropoda; class Diplopoda; order Playtdesmida; family Andrognathidae; genus Brachycybe; species Brachycybe producta. The sequence goes on from JAUPFP010000030.1 coordinate 260,384, forward strand.
TTCGGGTCAACAGTTCACTATGAAATGGGTCGATGAAGAAGGTAAATTTATTGAATTTTAATTTAGAACAATTTTATTAACATCTGATCTTTTAAATGTTTATTATTTTGTCTTTCAGAAGCAAAATTAAGAGAAACTAGAAAGTGTTTTAGAATCTAGAAGGGTAACTCGACCACTTAGGAGAGTATTTTCAGGTTGTTATCTTTAAACAATAAGCTTTTTTGGACCGAAAATCTACAAAAATATCGCCTGCTTAAGGTTGAGTCATTTTCCAACTGAGATAATTGAAAGATATCAACATGATATTAAGTGGTCGAGTTACCCTTCTAGTTTCTCTTAGTTTTGCACCTAAAAGACGGAATAATCGAAGTTCCATAGGCGCCGTTTACACTTTAAAACCATTTTAAGTGGAGAAATTAAAGTACAAATAACTTCTGTTAAATTCTCATTAATTATTTTAATTTGAGGTTTTTTTTACTGAAATTTAAGAATTTTATTTTCTTAATTTAAAAAATAATCACGTTATGATTTAAATGAGTTTCATTTGTGAATGATATTAATTAATGTTAGGTGATCCGTGTACCATTTCGAGTCAAGTTGAACTGGACGAAGCTTTTCGATTGTACGAACTGAACAAGGACTCTGAGCTGACAATCCACGGTTTGTAAACTTCCTTCCTCCGTTATAATTTCTCATTTATTTTGTGTGTCGTCATTTGGTTATAATTATAATAAATTGTCGTAACGGAGGGTGGGAGTGGCGGGTGAATTCCCCCCCCCCCTCTTAATCCTAATTATAATAAGCTGTGATTCGACGATCCCCATAATTAAGAACAAAAGAAAACTTCAGGGTCGTCATTTTGTTATGTTAAATCGGTCCCGTGTGCCATTTTGTGTGTTGGAACCGGACCATTCGTAACCATGGTAACTCCATTACATTTCTCTCTCTTCTCCTCCTCCTCCTCCTCCTAAATTGACTTTTGACTACTCGATGTCTCTCAATGTTAATAACATATTTCGAAGGATTGTTCCATTCCTTGAGCTGTGTGTTTCATTCAGCCTCACTAATGTAGAGAGAACTCCGTATTCTAGACTCCTATTTTTTCTATTCCGGTTTCTCTTTTCGTACTAATAAGATGGTCCAATGATATTGTTTTCGCAATTATGAGTTGTCAGTGAAGAAGAAGATCGGTAGTTTTTTTTTTTTCAAATGACGATGGACGCAACGATGATGATGGGTCTGGTGCCTTCGATGGCCTCGCTGTGGACCAACAATTCCGCTTTTGTTGCTGCTCCGACCGTGTCTTCGGCCTGTGGCAAAACGGTTTCCCTTTGTGCCATGGGTGAGTTTAGCTGGTTCCGTTTAAATTGTCACCACCACCATAATAATTGCAAACAATTTCGTATAAATATCGATAAAAAAAGAGAAAAAAAGCGGCATTTAAGCTTTATTAGACGGGTACGAGTTTGATTATTGATTTTTCTTTTTCTTTCTTTCCTTCGAAAGGTTGTCGATTTGTGATGAAAAAAAAAGAACTAAATTTAGGCTCAATTAAATTCCAAACTGTCATTCTGTCTTTCAGGTGCCAAAATGAAGGGAAACTAGAAAGTGTTTTGAAAACTAGAAGGGTGGCTCAATTACTCAAAGGTATTTTTCACGTTGATATTTTAAAAAATAGAAGCTTTTTATGACAGTTACAAAAGCAAAATAAAATAATATTTTTGTGTTTATAAAAAGCTCATTTTGAAAAATATCAACGTGAAAATTTACTCTTTAAGAGCTGCCCTTCTAGTTTCTAAAACACTTTCTAGTTTCTCTTGAGTTTTTTTTATGAATAGCTGATTTTTTCGAACTTATTGTTCTGCAATTTCAGAAGAACAATATAATTGAAAGTCGTTTAGAAACTAGAAGGGTAAATATTTGAAAATGACTTAACTTTAAACAATCGATATTTTTTTAATTTTTGTCTATAAAAAATTTACAGTCGATTTTCGGAACCAATTTTGTTTACTTATTCTTATGGAAATAAAAAGCAATTTTTGAAATCGGTTTTTTCTTTCCTTTTTTTCTTCACTTTTTTTTAATGGGAGTTGATTATCGGAACTATTCATGTTTCACATTATTTTCGATAATCAACGTTCTACTATATTTTGAAAGATATCAACATGAAATTACCTATTGGGCAGCCATTCTAATTTCTAAAACACTGAATAATCAGCTGTGTTCATAAACCCATCTTAATGGAAGCAAAAGGAGAAAAGGAGGAGGTGACAAATGGTTTCCCTGTCGTTGACGTCTATTTAAAATGTCTAATTAATCCGTTGATTGTCGTGATATATATGAAGGATGTAGTTGACGCAGGGAGGTTGTTGGAGTTCTTCTTTCTTCTTGGAAGGTTTTCAATGAACTCTTCGAGATCCCTCCTCGATCAGTCATCTTTGAATGGCGAAAATCGGGATTATCCTTTTAGTGGTCGTCATCGTTTTATTTTTCTGCTAGATGTAAACCTCAAAAATACTGAAACATATTTGTCTAAATTGAATGAATGATCGTAATCCATAGTTCAGTTCCTGTAGGTTCGTTTGAATAAACGTTTGTCAGGTTGTTATTGTAATGAGTAAGGTCAACAATCAGCACAAAACATCATAATGACGGTTTCAATGTGCAATAAGAATAACAAAATAAGAATGCATCAAAGGCACAATTTGCATAATTTATAGAAATTTGGATAATTTCATTTATTTCTTTAAAAAAACCTTGAGTTTTTTGGTCAGAAAATTCTAGAAACAATATCTTAAAACGAAGTTATTTTGATTTTGAAATTTCTATTATTGCATCTAATGATTGCAGTTATTTTACTTGGTTCAAACTTTTAATTAATATATACACGTTTTTATTTGCACAAAATAAACCATTTTCTTGCATATAATGCATTTTTTATGGTTTTGTTTTTTTAATAAAACGTCATAAAACGTACAATTTTCTAAAAACCATTTGCACATTTCTGAAATTTTTGTTTGCATAAAAGTTTTGGATTATTAATGAGGTTTAACGTGTTTTAACCAAACTGTGTTGATATGAATAATTTGGTTTTTGATCAAATTGATGACATTTTCACACTTTGATGTACCTTGAGTTGCTTCAAAACCTCTTAGAAACTGAATTCAGCGATGCTTTTCACATTTTTTGTTACTTTTTCTAAAAAAAGTAATTTTGTTTTCGTGAATTGTGCAACTGGGTATTTGAGTAATTCCAACTACGAATCGATTCGCGAGTTCATTTGAGTTTCACACGGCACACAGAGTGAGAGAGAGAGAGAGAGAGAGATGACATTGTTTTTCTTCAAAGTTTCATCGTCAACGAAGAGACAACGATTGAGAAAAGAACGACCGATTAATATAATGAATTTAATCCGTTCTATTGTTGGTTTCATTTGTTTAGTTTTTCCGAATATTCCTCAAGTGCCTGGAATGCCGTGTCATGGAGAAGACAGTAAGTTGTATTTTGCTGCTCACTGATTCCGTTTTCATTACAACAGTGTTTTCTTTTTCATGTCTTTCTTGAATGTAACAGATTTTTTTTCTTAAAAAGTTTTATTTTGAAAGATATCATCATCATGTATTTTTTTTAATAATATCATCGATTATTCCTGTTTCTAAAACACTTTGATGATTTTTTAATTAATTTTCTCAAAACCGCTTTTTGTAGTAATTACGGAACTAAACAGGGTTCCAACATTGAAAAACGCTGTATTCACGAGTTTCTGAACATCGTTTTTCTGTGTTCGAAAACCTGCTCCACCTTAAATTTGGGTTTTAAGTGTGTGATTAAATGAGGGTTCGTGTTTGTTTTTCAGGAAGTATTTATCGACGTGGAGCTCGACGATGGCGTAAACTTTATAAAATCAACGGTCATATATTCCAGGCTAAGCGTTTTAACAGAGTACGCCGAAATTTGTGGTTGATTTGCATTGTTTTGACTTGTTGGAATTGTTGGTGTTTTTCGTATAGAGGGCATTCTGTGCCTATTGTTCGGATCGTATCTGGGGTCTCGGTCGCCAGGGTTTCAAATGCATCACCTGTAAGCTCCTCGTACACAAGAAATGTCACAAACTCGTCAAGAAAATTTGTAATACGGTGAGTTTGATGATCTGGTTCTGAAGTCAGTTGGTTATTTTTATGAAACGTTTTACAAAACGTATGACACGTTTGATTTGTTCAGGATCACATTAATCAGAATGAGACGTTGGGTCAAACGACGCCGACAAGCACCTTGGATTATCGTACGGCAACGAATGGCGGAGAGGCTGGTGGGGTCAGATGTAAGTTGTTATAATAGGAAGAGGAGAAGGCGGTAAGAGAGCTCTTCACTTAATAACGCCATATGTTCAAACTATTTCAGCTGCAACTCCTTCAGTTCCTAAGAAGAGAAACAGAGACAGCGTTTCGCAGTTTCCGTCCACGACACCACCCACAGATTCCGTATCGCCTCTTGAGTCTCAAAGTGTCGACGATGCTAGTTCAGAGGTTTGTTTCTCCTTAAGCATAGTTTGTTTTTGGCCGTTTGAGTTTTACTCGACGTTTAACGACGAGTTTCAAACAACTAATTACTCAAACTTTTAATTACATTATTTTTCGTGAGCAACACAAAGGAGAATTTGAAAGCGTGTCAGCAGGGCCGCAACTATAGTGGGTTTTAAATGGGGGCCCAAATGACAACAGAATATTAATACCCGAGAAATTACAAAAATGTGTTGTAACATTCAAGATTAAATTTCTAAACCATTTTTTTTTCAATTATTAAAAGTTACAAACTTCAAATTGAAACAGGGTGGGTTGATTTAAATCGCGATTTAAAATCAAATGATTTTTTAATAGAAATCCAAAAAACGAGATTTTTTTGGGGATTTGAAATGATTTTTTTTTTAATTTTAAATTAATAAATATATTGTAATTTTTTCCACCCTGAATTGGTGTATTTGTGAAATTGGCTATATCACATTACAACTGAAATTTTAATTGTTTCAGAAGTTAAGTGTAAACATAATTAAAGCTGGAGCACAAAACTAAGTCACTGATGGGACCCTGTGGAATACTTTGGACCAGTACAGTTCACTTGTTATGGCCCCGTGTGTTAGAAACTAGAATTGTAGCTGAATCATTTTATAGTATTTTTATGGCCGTATTTTCAAAATAAACATTTTATATACATATTTTACATACATTTTTAAAAATGTCGCCTCTTAAAGTAGGGACTATTTTTCAAACAGCCATAAAAAAGCTTGTTTATATTCTTAAGTAAATTGAGCTACCCCTTCTAGTTTCTAAAACACTTTCAAATTTCTCTTCTGAAATAAAATACAAGAGTTTAAGGAATCTGAAAGTGTTTTAGGAAACGAGAAAAGTTCGTGAAAAATATACTTTTAAGTTATTCAATTATTTTTCTTTTATAGACAATAATATTTTGTTGATAATTTTCAGACTGAGATAAGAAGTTCTTTTTTGAAAGATACCAACATTAAAATAATCTTATTTGATAAAGTTACTGTTCTAGTTTAAAAAAAAAGAACGCTTTCAATATCTTAAACTCGTTTCTGTAATATTATTAAGTTCAAGGTGATGTTTTGCACATAAAAATGAGCTTAAAACGTTGGTTTCGTTTGAAGTTGTCTCCTGGTGAACAACGACAATATTCCTTATTGGACTTTGACCTATTGCGTGTGATTGGGCGCGGAAGTTACGCTAAAGTTCTGATGGTCGAATTAAAAAGAACACGTCGCATCTATGCTATGAAAGTTATTAAAAAGGAGTTGGTGACGGACGATGAGGTATACGTTCATCAAAACTTTGTTATATGCTGTCACCTTGTGTCTGTCTCTCTAACTCTTTCGTCATCCTTCAGGACATCGACTGGGTTCAGACGGAGAAACACGTGTTCGAAATGGCCTCCAATCATCCATTTCTCGTCGGGCTCCATTCTTGTTTTCAAACTCCGAGCAGGTTGCTTCATTATCTTTTTCACTTGATCTTTGCGAAATACATTTTTATCGGTTATTTTTCTAAAAAAAAAAGGTTGTTCTTTGTGATCGAGTTTGTGAGAGGAGGGGATTTGATGTTCCACATGCAAAGACAACGACGGCTTCCAGAGGAACACGCGAGATTCTACGCTGCAGAAATATGTTTAGCTTTGAATTTCTTGCACGAAAAAGGTGTTTTAATCTTTACTGTTTTGTTGAAAACAGTTCTTTCTTGCAGTTTCAGAAGAGAAACACTAAGGAAAAATTGAAAGTGTGTTAGAAACTAATCACTCATCAGTATTATTATATTTGATATCTTTTGAAAGATATCAAACGGGAAAGTAGTCTTAAGTGATCGTGTTACCGTTCTAGTTTCTAAAACTCTTTCAATTTTCTCCCGAAAGATGGAAAATAACCAGAGTTTGTTTACACTCTAAAACCACCACCGTAATCAAAATAAATTGGATTTTTTAAATATGAAACTAAGGCATAATCTATCGTGATTTGAAACTGGACAACGTTCTACTTGACCACGAAGGACACATCAAACTGACCGACTACGGGATGTGTAAGGAGGGAATGAGGCCCGGTGATACGACCAGCACTTTCTGTGGAACTCCTAACTACATAGCTCCGGAGATGTTAAGAGGAGAAGATTATGGTTCGTGTTTATCTTCTGTTTTTTTTATTTAATTAATTAATTCTTTGAGATAGGTTTTAGTGTCGATTGGTGGGCCCTCGGCGTTCTAATGTACGAGATGTTGGCCGGAAGATCGCCTTTTGACAGTGTTGGTGCCGCAGAAAATCCCGACCAAAATACCGAAGATTACTTGTTTCAAGGTTTTTCATTAGGGATTGAAGTTACATTATAACTGACTTATTTTAATTCGTTCGATATTTTAACGAATGTAGTTATTCTGGAAAAAACTATTCGAATACCGAGATCTTTATCAGTGAAAGCGGCTTCAGTGTTAAAAGGTTTTTTGAATAAGGTATGAGTAACAGTTACCGAGGTTTTTGTGGCAAATCTTTTTTTTTTTTGTTCATCGTGTGTCGATGATTGTCTTTTAGAATCCTGCTGAGAGGTTGGGATGTCATCCAGAAACGGGATTTCCAGACATAACGCATCATCCGTTCTTTAAAAGCATTGAGTGGGAAATGGTAATCTTATTTACCATTTCTAGTTTCAATCGTAAACCTAATCATTTTTTTTGTAGTTGGGTCAAAAATTAATTCCTCCGCCTTTTAAACCTCGTCTCGAGACTGAACGCGATCTCGAGAACTTCGATCCAAAGTTTACTAGCGAACCTGTCGTTCTTACTCCGGATGATCCGTTAGATTCAGTTTATATTTAATCGATCACTCGTTTTTCTTTTCATTTTTGAATCGTTGCTTTTCTTGTTTAGGAGCTCGATCGAGAAAATCGACCAGACCGAGTTCGATGGGTTCGAATACGTAAATCCACTTCTAATGTCAATGGAGGACTGCGTCTGACAAAGAAAACTCGTGTAAAAGGTAAAATCGCGCCGATAAACATAATTGGATTCTTCTTAAAAATTTCGAGGAAGTTTCTTTTTTTTTTTCTTTCTCAAAAAATGACACCCATAATATAAATAATCCCCACGAGCTTTATTTTTTTTTTTTTTTTAACTCCAATTGCATTTCGATGCTTTTTGTTAATTACGAGAAAAACATTTTCAGAGCAGCAAAAGAAATGGCACTAGTTTTATTTATTGGGAGTGGAAAAGACGCTTCAATAGGGCCATAATTTAGTTCGATTCGCAGTAGTTTTACACTCGATCTTTATTTATTTCAAATGCTTTCTCTCGTCGAGCTTTTGAGCGTGTTTATCTCTCGAGACGACTTTCCGTGCCTCGATCCTCACAAATAAGACAAAAAATAATTGTGTTTTTTTTTTAAATTAAAACGGCTGTTTAGAGGCTAGAGTATTCTCAGTGGAAATGTTTATGTAACAAAGAGTTCTTTTGGATTTTAGCCTGTAAACAGTTTTTTTTAAATTTAAGTCGGGCATTTTTTCTCCTAACTTACCGACTGGATCGTCGATCAAATTCTCAGTGACAATTTTATTCGATAATTGTCAGAAAACAAAAAACGAATCATATCAAAACTAGTTAAAGTTAGAGAGAACCCATTCATTTTTATTATCTATAACAAAGAGGGGTTTGTACGAGGAGGCGATATTTGAAGTTCTCGAGATTTATTTTTCAAATGAAAACTACACAATTCGCACCATTTTTATTAAATGGTTTTTCTAGCTGAACTTTTTTTTAGTAAATTCAGGACTTGTTTAGATTTTATTTAAATTTCCATTAGTATATTACTTTTTAACGAATGGATGAGAAATAATCTTGAAAAATTTCATGTATTTTTGTGACATTCCCAATCAAAATAAATGTGATTTACTATTATGAGGAATTCCAAACAAAAACACGTTAATATTTCTTCGCCATTTGCGTGATTTTCAGAAAATGTAGGGTTTTCAAATAAATTTCGTTTTCACGAGAAACTTGCTGTGAGAAATTTGAAAGTGTTTTAGAAACTAGAATCTAGTTGTTGATATTGCTATAAGTTTTTTTCATGACGATATCTTTCAAAATAAACTTTCTATCACAGTTTGAAAAATGCGAAAATAATTTATGTGAAATGTTGTAAACATGAAAAACAGAAAGAGATAGAATTCAGATAGAATTTGGTAAAAGATAAAGCGCTAAAAGTTTTTTCAAGGCAATATCTTAAAAAATGAACATTTTAGACATTTTGACGATGATCCACATCGTCAAAATGTCTAAAATGTTCATTTTTTAAGATATTGCCTTGAAAAAACTTTTAGCGCTTAATCTTTTACCAAATTCTAGTTTTGTAAATAATTTGAATTTTATCAACATGTTTCTGAAAAAAACTGTTTTCGAGTCGAAAAACATCTAACGAGCCTATAAAGCCACCATAATGAAAAGCAAATACCTTTTTTTTTTGTAATGTTATTTGGAAAAAATAGTTTCGAGAACTTTTAATATCGTACAATGAAGGATTTTTAGATGTTGTCAGTATTTTTAAAATGAAATTTTATTTTCCAATTGTGATTTCACCCAAATTTTCCTTTTTTTTATATCAAATTTATAGCTTTTATTTGAATCACAAGCTGCTCATTACTATATATAGAACTGTAAGCTAATTAATTATTAATAATTATATATTGAAAACACACACACACACATATGTATTTACACACACAAATTCACAATCTATTGCAATTTATTATGTACACTTTTAAGCACAGAAAAATAATACATCCAGGCAATGATTGAAAAATATTGAAATTTGCATAATCTATATACAAAGAGAATAAAATGAAACGATTAATAATTCTGTGTTAAGTTAGTTTTGAAGAGTAAACGGGGGTCTCTCAAACTATTGATCATTCTGTCTTTCAGATTCAAAACGAAGGGAGACTTGTATGGTGTTTTAGAAACTAGAAGGGTAGCGCAATCACTAAATTTTATTTAAAAGTTTATTTTTGAAAGATACAGAGTTGAATTCTGTTATAGTGGGGTTACAACTCAAAATGAAGATATTGTCATATTCTATTCCTCCCTGTGGGAGGTACATCGTCCTGTGTAGGTTGGTGGTTCCCAACCTCTTGTTAAGAGGCCTTCTAGGCTGTGCTGTCTACAAGAGTTGGTTGAAGTTGGGAAGATGCGACAGAGGGAGTCCAGTGGGTTTCGAAGTTTTTAGGTCAGAGGCTACCCCACCATTTTGTTGCACTATCTTCTTGCTCATCATCCCCGAGTACACTGAAACCGCACGATGCATGGGAAGAGCGAGTTGGAGCATCCGGATATTACACTGTGGACTTTTGAAAATATATTTTTAATTTTTTTTATTTATAAATTCAGTTGATTTTGTTACCCTAAGTTTCTATCTACTTTTTTTGTTTGTATCTCATGAATAATCTATTCAAAATCAGATTGATTGATGCATAAGTCAGTGGTAAAAAAATTCATACTGGATCGGTGAATGTAGATTGGACTAATTGCAGATCACCAAAATGCCATCAATACTTTTTTTTTTTTTTTTGAAGAAAAAAAAACTTTTTTCAAAAAAAAAGTTAAATGAAAAATTTTCATTTAATAAAAGTCGATGTAGAAAAATCGATGTTTATGATACATCGATATATTTTGCCCATCCCTATTCGGTATTCTATGTTAGTTCATGCCCGCCAAGTATCGCATCCTTTTGGATCCAATATACACATGATAGTAATTTCACGTATATTTGATGGATTGGAAGACTTTATGGGTAAGAGTAAAAAAAAAAGCTCGCTTGTTTAATTGTAGCCTCGTTGCAACAGGAACCTTATGACGTCGGAGGGGTTGACTTAAAATTTTGTTATTTAGTTCTAATCTGAAAGTGATGAATATCAAAAGATCTCAACTGTTTAAACAAACGGGTTGTTGCAGTCTCTTGTTATTACCTCTCTCTTTAATCAGACTTTAATGACACGAGCCTACAACTGTTTAGTCAACCCCTCTGACGTCACTAGTTTCTTATAGCCTCAATACTCGTTTGGTATTTCCAAGCTATTTTACTGGATTTCCATCATTCATTCTATTCTGGGTTTCTAGTAAAACACGGATTATAAGTGAAACTCATTGCCATAGATTGCAGCCTCTGCTGTGAATTTTGGTGAATCTAGCAAATGATTTTCTTCTAAGTCGTCTCTTAGAAGACATTTTATTATGTGTGCTTGATTTACAAGTTTACCGCTAGATGTCGCCTATCTTTTTATTTGCGTTTATAATGGAGTCTGCTCTGTCTATGGGTGTAGAATGATGACGCTAATTGGTAGACTTGGTTTCTATGACGACAGTCGGGTCGATAGGCGTCACTTTGTCGCTGTTTTCAAACTATAATTTTTGTTTGTCGTCGTTGGTCTTTCCCCCCATTCAGTTTACTGTCGCAGTTTATTTTATGTTGAATATTAAAGGAAAAGAGACATTCTCCCCTTTTTCTTTGAACCCCGAACTAAACAAAATAACAGAATTAATTTTATAATTTAGAAAGAAAAAAAAACTGTGAAAAATGGCGAGCGACATTTGTTTATTCCTACCGATAGCGAGCTCCTAACCCTCAATTCACCCCTTAACGTTTTTGTTTATTTTTAGTTGATTTTTTTTATTATTATTTTCTAGTTTGTCCTTGAGGCCTTCTTTTTATATTTTTTTTATCTTGAAGAATATTTTCTTTCACTTGTTATCGTCCGGCGTTAATTACAAATTAAAATGAAAAAAAGTTGCCCATTTTTAATGACCTTAGAACGACTTTGAACTGAACCAAAAAAAACTGTCTGCTTATAAGAGGGGGGGGGGGGGGGGGGGTTAAAAAAAACATGTGACGTTTTGATTTTCTGACGATTTATAAGTCCTTTTTTCAAACTATCTAAAAATGATTTCTAGAAATTGAAACCATAATTTTTGATTTATTTTCTATTGTGTTGGTCGTTTTGTTTGTCAAAAATCAACTGAATAGGAAAATAGGAGGGGTGGTTGGGAGGAAAAGGGTTCTGAACTTGGTCCAGGTAACAGAGGTCACAATAATAATAATTTTAAAATATAAATCAATATATTAATTTATATGTGCAAACGAACCAACCAAAACGAGGAGGTGGTGTCTTTCTCCCCTCTTAATTTCCGCCCCTAGAAACGCACCATCACCTCTCTCTCTCTCTCCCTGGGTTGTTATTACACGAGGAACTTCTTTTTTCTCTCTCTCTCTCTCTCTCTCTCCTTGTCTTGTTTGTCTAGCCATTTGAAAAACAATGAAGTTCAACTGTCTGTTGCGACAAAAAAAGGCCTTTTTGATTCTTCCTTGTTTCAAATTTCAAGTGAGAAAAAAGGATTCTTGAGGATTTTGTGTCGTATTCCTGGGCTCAGGCCAAAGAAGAGGTTGGCATGGGCCTACGATTTTAGGGGGCCTATTCACCGTGGCTGGTATTAATCATGTAAAGGCTTTCCTAGAATCCTAAAGTAAGAAAAGTACTGCAGCATTCCCCTACGTGGTCGGTCTAAGCCAATGTTTCCCAATTTTATTTGACTATGCGGGGGGAACCTTTTTATAATCTTTAAAATTTTACAGAACCCCAAAAGTATTTTTAGTAATTTTTTTTACACAATGCTGCAGTATATGGAGTGAGAAAAATGTCATGAAAAAGTAGATATGGATAAAAATAATCACGTATAATCTTAATAAGATGATAATTTAGGGTTATCAGATTCAATTTTAATTAATATTAAAAAATTACAAAATGCTTTTTTTTTAAGTTTTTGAGTTGTGTTGGAATGTCTGAAAATGGACATCATGTAAATACTTAAAATCTCAATTATTTTAATGAACTATTATTATAGTTGTGAAATTTTATGTTTTTTTTTTAATTTTCTGATGGAACCCTTACATTCCCTTCACGGAACCCCATTTGGGAAGCGCTGGTTTAAGCTGATGATACACATACACACTACATTTATTTAGCACTGATTATAAAAATGAACAGTTTTGAGATGGGGCCTACATTTCCCAACTGGCCTGGGCCTATTACCAGCTGTGCACGGCCCTGTCCGGAGTCATTCCCATATATATTTGCCTCACTATAGGATGAAGCTTGTGACGTCATAGGGATTGACTACATTTGGCAACTAAATAAGTGCAACGTTGAACAAACACCAGACTGAATAAGCGCCAAACTGAATAGGTAGCAAATTGAACAAACGCCAAACTAAGTGCCAAAAATGCGGCATTGGTTTGGCATTTGTACAGTTTGACTCTTGTACAGAATTGACGATTATTTTCAATTTTCTTATTAATAAAAAAAAACTTTCAATTTGTTATACAACAAAGGCCCCATAATTCCACAGCGCCTAGGTGCCAAAACAGATATAAATGCGCCAATTTATGTAGATAGAGATGGAAGGAGGGGGGGTGTGAGGAAGTTCGCCATACACAGTGGGGCGTGGTCTACTGACACGGTCTCTCTCCCATTCTCCACAAGACAAATTTTAGATTTGATTTTTATGAGACTTTTGTCTGCATACCGCGTCTCATAATGTATGATTGGCTAGTTTAAATTGGAAGACGGGCCCCCTCTCCCGCCCTCTTGAGGGGCCCTGTTTGTTGCTGAGGAAACATTATCCACATTGTAGAGATTGGAGGAATTATTGTCTTCATAACAATTTGTATGTCGCATCCATTTGGTGCAATTGTCCATTACACGAAATGTATGTCCATTTCACGAAATGAACATAAATTGGCCTGAGGTGCAAAACGCAAAATGGACATACATTTCGTGTAACGTACAATTACACCAAATGGATGCGACATGTACATTGTAGGGGCCTACTTACTGTGTAGACAACGTTGAATCAATGAATAAAGATTGGAATTTGTGTGATGACGTCATTTTCATTGTTGATCATCTGGTCTAAAACACAGTACACTATTTAGTTAATGATCATCAAACAAACACCTGAGGAACTTCATCAATCAACCATTCTTCTATTATTTGCCTCAAAATGTCAACTACTGATAATACGACAAATAAAGGAATAGAAACTGGAAATCTCTTTTTCCTCCTCACTACTTTCATATAATTATTAATTAATAACCATTTTTCGAATTTAAAAATCTAAATAGAAGGAAAAAAAACTAATAATCAACTTGTACCAGATCAGTTACATTTAGTTTTTCATTAAAATTATCATTGTTATTTTAAGAAAAAATGACGTCATCAATGAAATAAACTTAAATCACATTTTGATCTTTTTTTAAAATAAAAGTTATTATTTTCATTCATTTGATTAAATGAATTCTTATACGTCGCATCCATTTGGTTTAATTTCCCATTTTGCGTTTTTCTTCTGACCATTTTATGTTCATTTCGCTAAGTGTGGACATTCATTTCGTGTAATGGACAATTACACGAAATGGATGCAGCAACACACAGTTTGTTAATTTTGCAAAAATTAAAATTAAATGCAAATTCTATTCATACCATATTTTGGCAAATATAGGCTTATTCACATTCAATTGAATTTGATTTCTCAGCTTCTTAATCGAACTTTAAAATAAACGATTAAAGTTCAATTTCGAATTAGATATTTTTTTAAGTTAGGAAAAAATCATGTGATACTCGAAGAGGAGCTCCCTATTTTCAGCCCCCCTCAAGAGGAGAGGAGGCTGGCTGGCTGTTCCGTACTCTTTTCTAGATGTATGGGTCACGTCTTCCATCACTTGGAATAGGAGGAGGAGGAGGAATTGGTAGACTGGGTCCTAGGACTCCCTGGGCCGCCCCTGAGGCCTCTTTTAGGTTTTTCTTTTACATAAAACATATAAAGAGTTGCATTCAGTCGCAATATAATTGAATGAATTGCGATCATTTTTGGTTTCTCTTTCAATTTCTCTGTTCGTTTTTTATTTTATAAATGCGATTAGATTGAGCCCCCTCACCTTCCTTTTTGGGGGGCGGGGGGCCCTTTATGTGTTCTATTGTTGATCTATTTTAATTTTCAATTTTCTTCAGAATTCGCAGTTATTAGATTTTTTTCTTTCAATCTAAACGATGTCGATGAATAAATTATTCTTCACACACTTAAAAGTGTTTCCTTACGAAACCCTAAAAATGCCTTTTTTGACGTAGAACTTTTAATATGTGTTCTATACGACGATACGAAACAATAAAAGAACATTCAACCGAAATTCACAATTTTCAGTTCAAATGAAAATGTTGTGAAAACTGCTTTCGTTGTTGGGGGGTAACGGGGTTAGGTTACGTTTAGTACTAAATCGCCGTATCTTGATTTACCATAATATCAAAGATATCATCTGATAAAAAATATTTTGATTTTTTCCCGTTATTTTCAGTTTTTTTAATATTTTTGATATTTTTAATTTTTCCAAATATTTCATTTTTAGATATTTTTAATTTTTAGAAATTTTCCACTTTTTTTTGAAATTTTTCATTTTTCAATATTTTTTATTTTTCGAAATTTTCTATTTTTCGAGATTTTTTATTTTTCGAATTTTATATTGAAATATCGATAATTTTTCCAGCCCTAGTCAGCGAGAGCGAGAGAGAGAGAGTATACATGAGTATATATGGAATATAATTTTAGTTTCCTAGGTAATGTTTCCTAGGAATCATACTCATCAAATATATTGATCTTTCTTTCATTCGTGCAAATATATTTAAAATGTATTGAATTCTAATTCATGATTGATAATATCATCATTTCCTGTACCTTATCCCGCGAGCAGCAGGGTCGGCCTTCCTGGTTCTAACTCTCCACTCGTTCCGATTTTGCACCAAGCCCCCAGTGACCCCACATGCCACCATATCCCGTTTTACTACCACATCCCAGGTTTGCTTGGGTCTTCCTCTACCCCGTTTTATTCCCAGGTCTAAGTTCATTGCCTGTCTCAGCAGCCCATCTTCTCCACTCCTGAGGACATGCCCAAACCACCGCAGCCTATTTTCCTGCATCTTTTCTACTATATTTGTTACCCCTACACTACCCCTAATAAAATCATTTCTGATCCTATCCCTTCTGGTCACCCCACTCATAAACCTTAGCATTCTCATCTCAGCTACCTGCATTCTATCCTCATGCACCTTCTTGATTGCCCAACATTCTGACCCATACAACATAGCTGGTCTGACTACTGTTCTATAAAACTTTCCCTTCAATTTTATAGGTAACTTCCTGTCACATAAAACCCCACTAGCCTGCCTCCACCTATGCCAACCTGCTTTTATCCGGTTTGTGATGTCTAAGTCTAAGCTCCCATCATCTTGCAGCACAGATCCTAAATATTTGAAGTCATGCACCTGCTGCATTAAACTGTCCCCAAGTCTAATCCCCTCATTCAACTGTTCTTTCCCATCCCACTGAAATTTCATGTACTCCGTTTTTGCCCTACTTATTTTCAACCCCTTTGATTCCAAGGCATTCCTAGTCTCCTCTAACCTTATCTCGAGTTCCAATTTGGATTCCCCAACTAAGACTATGTCATCTGCAAACAGCATACACCAGGGGACCTCCTGCCTCACCCCTGCCAGTAACTCATCCAGGACCAAAATAAATAGATATGGACTAAGTGCTGAGCCCTGGTGCACACCAATCCTAACACGAAAACTGTCAGAGAACCCCCAGGCAGTCTTAACGCTTGTCCGTGCATCCCTATACATGTCCCTCACCATATCTATATAACTCTCACCCACCCCCTTCTTCTGTAAGACCTCCCACAATAAGTTCCGTGGTACTCTGTCATAGGCTTTCTCTAGATCTATAAATACCATGTGTAACTCTTTCTTGGCAGCCCGAAACTTCTCAATAACTTGCCTTACGGCAAAAATAGGGTGCATTGTGGATTTTCCTGGCATAAACCCAAACTGACTTCCCCCAATTGCAGTTTTACCCCGTAGTCGAGCTTCAATTACTCTCTCCCAAAGCTTCATCGTATGACTCATCAATTTAATACCTCTATAGTTCCCACATTCCTGAACATCACCCTTCCCTTTGAAAATAGGCACTAACCAGCTGT
The DNA here is from genome assembly GCA_036925085.1 of Brachycybe producta. Classification (NCBI taxonomy): domain Eukaryota; kingdom Metazoa; phylum Arthropoda; class Diplopoda; order Playtdesmida; family Andrognathidae; genus Brachycybe; species Brachycybe producta. The sequence continues at coordinate 277,008 of JAUPFP010000030.1, forward strand.
CCCGCCATGCACCTGGCATTCTATCCCCCATAGCCAATCTATTGAATAACTTTGTGAGCCAGGAAATGGCAACATTCCCCAAGACCTTCCACACCTCTACTGGTATCCCATCTGGCCCTAAAGCCTTCCCTAGCTTCATTTTTCGCAATGCCTGAACAATTTCCTCAGCCCTAACCTGCTCCACTTCTTCTCTATGATTATTTCTTCCAGTGAAAGGCTCCTGCTCTACCCCCTCATTCATAAGCTTACTAAAATATTCCCCCCACCTGTTCCGTACTGGCTCCCTACCCCACAATACTTTGCCCCCATTATCCTTAACACTCACCACCTTTTCAATATCTCTGCCTTTATTCTCCTGAGCCCTAGCTATTCTATATACTGCCATTTCTCCTGCTCTGGTACCTAACTTGGCATACATGTCCGCATATTTCTTATGCTTTGCTAAGGCTACCTGCTGTTTGGCCTCTATCTTGGCACGCTTGTATTCTATCTGGGCCTCCCTGCTTCCATCGTGCCACCAAGTCTTGAAAGCATCTTTCTTCCTTTTAACTGCCCTCTGTACCTCCTCATCCCACCACCAAGTTTCTCTGTCTAATCGAGACCCCCCTACTCGTACTGTCCCTAGTACCTCGTTTCCACAATCACGGATCTGTTGTGCTACCCTTGTCCACAGCTCTCCTGCAGTGCCATCTAAATCCCATGCTATCTTACCTGCCATTTTCTTAAACTCTTCCGCCTTGTCTGGTAATGCCCACCACCTAATTGCTGTCTCTCCTCTATGTCTGACCACCTGTTTTGCACCCCTAGGTTTTAGGTCTAACACTACTAGCCTATGTTGTCCCGCTAAGTTTTCACTCGGTATCACTTTACAATCCTTGCACTCGTTTCTATCCTCACTCCGAATCATGAAGAGATCAATCTGGGATTCTCCTGCCCTGCTCTTAAAAGTAATCAAATGTTCCTCTCGCTTCTGGAATAGTGTGTTTGCTAAAATTAACTTATGTGCCACTGCTGCCTCCAGGATACTCTCCCCTGCTTTATTTCGCTCTCCATAGCCCCACCCACCATGTACCTCTTCATACCCTTCCCTACCTCTACCTACATGTCCGTTAAAGTCCCCACCAATTATGACCCGTTCCTTCCTACTCAGGCCCAACATTAGGTCATCAAACTGTTCCCAGAATGCTAGCTTCCTGGCTGTATCTAATCCAACCTGGGGGCCATATGCACTAACTACATTTATAACAATGCCACCCCAAACTACCTTTACTACTAACAGCCTACTATTTATCCGCCTAACCTCAACCACACTATGTCTGAGTTCCTGATCTAGGACAATCCCCACTCCATTTCTACCCTCCTCACTACTTGCATAAATTAATTTATACCCATCCCCAATGTCCCTGGATTTATCCCCTTTCCATCTTGTCTCCTGCAGACATGCAACATTTACCCTCCTAGCCTTTAGAACACTAGATAACTCCCTAGTCTTCCCTGTCAAACTCCCTATATTCCAGGTGCCAAACCTAAGTTTAGTACCTCCACTTCTACCACTACTTCCAAGACCTCCTTGTTGTTGATGCTGGACTCGCTTCTTTAGCCCCACCCGTCCACTGTGGGGTAGCCCTTGCCAATTTGTCACAGCCACCGGGCGTTGCAGCTGCGCGTCGCTTATGGCGGGGGACGCCCTAGCCATATTCGGAATACTATTTCGAACCAACATCATATGTTTTGGCAAATCTTTACAACCGGCTGCCAACCTGACGTCGACCCTCCACTTTTGCACCCGGGCTGGGGGACCGGCAATGGCGTGGTTTGGTTTTGGTCTGCCCTGAGTATTTTATGCCCTCAGTACCCTCCATATCTGGCGGGCATTTTATTTTATTTCATTTGCGTACTAAATAAATGTGGGTTATTTCATTTTTCTTGCCGTTGCTATTTATTCTCCATTATTCTCTTCTGGTGCCTTTTATGCAAATACATATTATATATGCGTGTGTTACTGTATGGATTTATCATTTAATACGTATATAATAATGTGTGCGCGTGCGTGTGTTATATATGGATGAAATGTGTGTGTGTATCAGCGTGACCTCGTTTTTTTTAGTCTCACACTTCCTGGGTGGCGGGAGTAATTTTAATCAGCCAGACGTCTAGTCAAATGAGTACACAATTCGAGGGCGGCGCTTACACCACCCTCCCTCCTTTCCTTCTCTTCCCCCCCCCCCCCGCCTCCTCTCTTATAATATACACCTAACCCTAATATTACGCAATCCGTTCTTATTTTTAGGATCAATATGTCCTCATTTTTTTATTTCATTCAGTTTAATCAATGCTATATGAAATAAACATTCGATTTTATTATTAGATATATAAATAATAAAAAAGAACGACTCATTTTTATTTCCTCCCGCCCTAACTAACTTCATTTTCACTTGTATTATTAAAGGGCGTTCTTAAAACTAGAAACAAAAAAATCCTTTATTTTTCTTGCAAGGTAAATAAAATAACTTGTTCTTTTTATTTTCAACATTCATGATTCTGAGTTGCTAAATTGGGTACTAGTTTTAGCCTCCTCCTTTTCTAAAACGAAGAGAGAGAGAGAGAGACTAGAAAAGAGAAGCAGTCCTTGATTAAGGACGTCTTGTAGAGGGAGTGAGTTTTGTCTGTAGAACAGCGAAATATTTATGGAAATGAGGGTAGAATGAGAGAGATCGGCGGCTAGACGGCGGCGGTAGTGGAGAGGAGGAGGAGGGAGGATTAGGGAAGGTGGTAGTAATACGTCGTCAGCCGAGCGGAGCGATATCTCTCTCTTGTCTATTCCATTGACGTCATCTCATCTTGATTGTTTTGTCTATGCTTTCATTTGAAAACTACTGTAATTGCATAGAAAATAGCCTCAAACACACCCAGACCTTGGTCACGCAATTCTCATAAGTTAACACCAAAAATGCTAACTAAAAAATTGTGCGTTTTTCAACCAAACAAGACTGGTTAGAGGCTACAACTGTCTCGAATTAAAATACGGCTAAAATGAAAAAAATGCTTGGTTAATTCTAGCTTCTAAGTTTTAACCAGCATCTTTGAGGATTGTAAAATTGTTTTTCCTCTTTTGATGTCGTATGAGTGCGCAGCTAGTCGCGGGGTTGTATTTGAGGCTAGTTTTTGTAGGTGTTTTCAAATGTAAGCTCCATGCTCTGTAAGTGAGAGAAGTAGGCGTATTATTATTATAGTTCCTCCTTCTTTGCTTTTCAGTTTCATTCTAAATGGAGATTCGTGTTGTGACCGACGTTGGCTGGTTTTTCTGAGCTCCGTATTTTTTTTCTTTCGGATCTCTCGTTTTTCATTCTGTTTCGTGTCAGACATATTTGTGTTCGTTTATAAATATTAAGAAGGATAATTCTAACACATTTTTTTTGTTCTTTCGGACAGTGTTTTAAATGCATTTAAAAGGAGGACAACGAAATGATGAACAAAACGATAAGAAGAAGAAGAAAAACCGAAGAGGATAAGAAGAAGAAGACAAGTTGAACGGCGGAATAAGGACAAATTGTGGGGTGACGACGAAGAACAAGTTTTCCGTCTTCATCATCATCATCATCAGCGTTTTACGTTGTCGTCGTCTTCTTCTGTGTATTCTAAATGGTAGAAATGAACCACTCCATCGGATGAACGATTTTTATTATATTCGGAAGAAATATCGGGTTATTTAAAAACAGAATTTCAGGCTCAAGTGTTTTATTTTTAAATAAGTTGTGTTAAAACTTATATTAATTAGCAGATACTGTTTTAATTATGATCATGGAATCTTTAATGGATAATCCAGGTTACAGTCCACATCTGAAAAAGGTGCTCAAAAGTTATCAGAGTGCCGCAATGAACAGTTTAAGTGGGCCAAGTAATTATATGGCAACATGGAACAACAGCAGTTCTAAATTGGCCCCTTTGGATCTGGATTTTAAGAAGACGACTGGAGGACAATTAGGAGGATCAGGTGGGCTCAAATCGAACCAGAGTGACCTTAGTAAGAAAGAATGTCCAAAACAACAGTTGTCCAGTTGTGAACGGACAGTTCGATGTAAATCAACGGATTACGAGTCGTCGGTGGCGGCCGCAAATCATCAGCATCAGCGCCACCTTCCTTCCCCTTCAAGTTTAATCGCTCCTCCGTTCCCAATTCAGCAAGTGCCCATTCTGACGGCCCCCGATCAGAGTCGAAGTGAACGGTCCGAAACCGTTCTCGAAGGAGAAACGATCTCTTGTTTCTTAGTTGGCGGTGAAAAGAGACTTTGTTTACCGCAGATTCTGAACAGTGTCTTGCGTGATTTTAGTCTCCAACAGATCAACACAGTTTGCGATGAATTACAAATATTCTGTTCTAGGTGTACACATGAACAGCTGGAAGTTCTTAAAGTGACTGGAATTCTTCCTTTTAGTGCTCCAAGTTGTGGACTTATAACGAAAACGGACGCGGAACGTCTTTGTAACGCTCTTCTTCACAGCCATCCACCGAGAGCGGCCCCATTATCGGCGCCCAATTCGAAAGGAGGCATCGGTGCCGAAAAGAGAACTCAGTTTCAATTTAAAGTCTATCACGAATGTTTTGGTAAATGTAAAGGGATTTATACTCCCGATCATTATGCGTCTCCTCACGCGCGTTGTATCGAATGTGCCGAATGTCGAGGTTTATTTTCACCGCAGAAATTTGTGGGTCACGCTCATAAGGCCCTTCAGAATAGGACGTGTCATTGGGGCTTCGATTCTGTCAAATGGCGCGCCTATATTCTACTTGCAATGGACCAGGAAGGAACGGATCAATTACAAAAACATCTGGACGAAATGAAGAGTAGGTATGACACTTCCAGTAGTACTGATACTACTACTACTACTGCTACTACCACCACCACCACCACCACTGGTAGTACGAAGGTCGTTTCGATCGTCAAAAGGAAACTTAACAACCTCCAAGAACAACAACACGACGAAATGAAGGTTTGTTTTTTTCTCTCGAAAATTTTCATTTATTTGTTTTGTTTAAAAAAAATGTCAATTGAAATCCTGTTCCATTTAATTCTCACTCCTCTTTTTGATGTTTTAGCGTATTAGTGACGTCATAATCATCACCAGACTGTCATTTGCATAATTACAATTGTGCAGTGTTTTTTTAGGTCCAAATTTGTGAAGAACTTATTACTTGAGCTAAAACTTAAACGTTCTTAGAAAGCAAGAAGGGGGAGCTAAAATTGTGACAGTCATATCGTAGTCATAAGCAGTGATAGGATAACAGTCTAATGTCAGAGCTTGTGACAGTCATTATTCTGTACACCACTTAATAGCAGTCATATGACAGTATTTGTCATGTGACTATTTTGTGGCTGTTACAAACTTATGAGCTAGATGTAATTTATCTTTCTGTAATAACCTCGCCGGATACCAAAATAGAAAAAGAATCTTATTGTACTATGCTGGAATCCTGTTCTGAGGGTTCAAGTTGATGTTCCAAGTGACTAGGACAACACAATTACCACTTTGTGGCGCCGCATCAAGTGGTCATTTTCAGCAGTATGTTTACACGAGCCACTATTTTTTTTATTACTGCAGTGGCTACGAGTGGTTGAGTCAGGCCACAAGTGGCGACCACCGCGTGTTTTGTCAGCGATGAATCTGATCAAGGTCATACTGGTGGCCTGAGCTGACAGCAGGTCACTGTTTTCACACGTACCACTTCGTGGCGACACAAAGTGGGGGGGGGGAAGCTCGTCTTGCTTTTCACTCTTGAATTTGAGCCTTGTGGGTGTGTCTGTTTGAAAGGGGGAAGGTGGCCATTTGGAATGTGGGGCCCGACCCCCCCCCCCCCCTCCCCTTTTTTTTTTGAAAAGGGGGGCTAATGAGTGAGTTGGTAGCTAATTTATCAGATGAAAGGAGAAGACCCCCTTGAAAATGTGGAATAGAAATTGTCTCTTATTACATGACTAGGATTTGTTGTCCAATAATAAACTGGACGGCTAATTTATGTTAGAGGGCGCGGTCGATCAGTCGGTTGTTTATGGTGTCCGTTGACCACTGGTCATGGTTGACCAATACTATAAATGGAAACCTCTCCTTGACTCGTTCTTTAAATATTGCAACCACATATTGTAGTGGGAGGAGAAAACAAGATGGTTTTTGAAAAATATTTCAGCCAGTCCTATTGTTCAAACTCAAATTTTCTTTAAAAAAAAATTAACACAATGTTGTTAATAATATAATATCTGACAAAATAAATATTTTATGACAGTTTGTAAATTGGCGTTAATTTTTTTTTTAAGGATTTTTTTTAATGAAAAGCTAATTTTCGAATTCTGATTATTTCTTTCTTTCAGGAGCAAAATGAAGAGACGAGAAAGCGTATTAGAAACTAGAAGAGTAGCATAATCACATAAAGGGTGTTTTCATGTTTGATATTTTTCAAAATAAACGTTTAATGAACAAAAATTAAAAAAATGTCTGCTTAAAGTTGGGTCATTTTGAAACTGACGTAAGTTAATAAGCTTATTTTGAAAGATATCAACATGGAAATAACTAAGTTACCCTTCTAGTTTCTGTGATACTTTTAATTTCTTTTTGATAGTTGCTTCAAACGAAGTACAATTATCTGTAGTTTTACATCCTAACGATTTTCCACTAGTTTCTTGATATCAAAAGTCAAGGGTCCTTTTTTGTTGCTCTCAATTTAGAATTTTTCTTCTCACCTTCATTTTCTTATCTAGACTCAATATAATGTATAAGTAACCTTGGTCTAACCCTAACACCCCTACCTTCAACAACAACAGTAACAATAACAACAACAACAACAATGATGTTATTTGGTCTGGTCAAGAGACTTCAAGAGTTGTTATTCTGGTTAAAGCCTCCCCCAACCCGCTCTTAATTTCGAGGGGAGTCATGAATTGGCATTTTAACCCTCTTCCCCCCCCCCCCCCCCCCCCAACTGTTTTCAATTTCAGTGGAAATGGTTAAGAAAGGGCAGTTTTAACTGTCTCCAAGAACAGCCAGGTGTTCTAAGAAAAATAAGGGGTAGAGTTTAGGGGTGGGGTTTAGGGCATGGGGTACAAACTAGAGTAAATGGCCGTTTAGAGAATGGAGATTGGAGGGGGGGGGGAAGAGGGGCAAATAGTTTTAAAGAGTCGTGGGGACAATGGCCATTGTGAATGTTGTTGTATTTCACTGCTCGTGAGTGCTTACTGGTCAGTATGGCCAGCTGGACACCATGTTGAGAGAGAGGTCAGACTGTGTAAAAGTAACAAAAGACCTTTGACTGTGTGAGCACCTTTCTCGCAACTTCTTAAGAAACAGCCAACTGGGGTTTAAGGTCCAATTTCAAGAAGGGAAAGGTTGCATTTCAACTACACTCCAAACCTCTTTTCGAACAGGATTTCGACATATAAAACCCAATTTTGTACTGAGTTAGCCTTATGAATAATAATTTTCGTGTTTTTTTAACCCTTACGGTGTTAATTTTGTCCATGCCTAAAATTGGGTTTAAATGACCACCAGTTCGTTTTCAGGCACTAAATCCGAGATCCAAGAAAAAGAAAGGGTCTTTAACTTTAAGACTAAAATGGCTTCTTGGTGACTAACTCCCTGCACTCCTACTCCACCATGTTTTGTAGGGAAAACTAAAGAGCTCAATAAGGGGATTTTTTTAGAGAAAGAAAAAAAATGAGGGAGATTTGTGTGTTTTTTGTGTGTCTGACCCCATTTCTTTTATTTTCTTGAATTGGCGCGATTTAATTTCTTTTTCTGTGTTTCTCTCATATTGACTGACACACGACCTCTTTCTCCCTCTCTCTCTCTCATTTATGTTTATAATTTATTTAAAAGTGAGTTATGTTTAAATAACTCGGGGTTGTTGTTTTTCACATTTGATTTTAAGCAAGACCTAAATTTTTTTAAGTGTTTACGAGTGGTTCTTTAAAGGGGAGTTCTAAGCTCTAACTCAAGTTTTAAGGCGGCTTTGCACGGACCACTTTGTAGCACCACAAAGTGGTTACCGTCCTTCGTAACCACTATTGAAAACAGTGAAATGCTGTCAGTGCTGGAGCCACAGGTATAACCTTGATGATTGATCATCACTGAGAAACTGGCGGTGGTTGCCACTTGTGGCACAACTCAAACCACTCATCGCCACTGCAGTGCAAAAAAATAATTGTTTCTTCTAAGTAACCAAAGGTCTGTTAAAAAACAACTTTTATGTGGCGACACAAAGTGAGAGGGGGCCCTGTAAAGCCAGGGCCTTAGATAACTGGAAATAAAAGATGTAGAATTGGTAGTGATGATTAGAGGAGGTGACTGAATAAGCGCCAAACTGATATAAGCTGATTTAGCTCCAAAAGTTTTTTGCTTTTATTCAGCTTGGCGCTTCCTTTTAGAGTTTTTATTCGATTTGGCGCTTATTCAGAACCACCTGTGTAGAGTCAGTGGGTTCTTGGAGTTTAGAGTGAGGGGGGGGGGGGGGGGGAAGGGGAAAAAGGGGGGCCCCGACCGGTGGGGTGAGAGCATTCCTCTTACCTAACCTCTCCCCCTTTTTTGTTATTCACAAAACATACTCATGATGATGTCATTTTCCAAGTATAACTTTTCTACCCCTTTAACAATTCCCCCCCCCTCTTTTTCTATGCTAACTATGATTATTATTAGTTATTTTGTTGTTACTCCTTTTAGCCTCCTCCTCCTCCTCTCTTTTTTCTCCCTTCTTGAACCCTCTTCTTTTCTAGGAATCGACGCACAGTTGGTCGTCTTCTGTGTCCGTCCATTCCGCGTCGTCCATCATTGGGGTTTTTTTAACAAGAAGGGGGAAAGGGAGGGGGGGTGGTTACTCTGGATACTGAGAAAAACAGTAAAATTTTGGGGGCAGCAACTTTTTTTTTTGCAATTTTTTCTTACATGTACTCATTACTGAATTCAGAGTGGGGGGAAGGGGATTTAAGCCGAAAAAGAGAAGGACCCCCCTCCCCTTTTCCCCTTCACTTTTTTTATTGTTAACCCATCCTTTCTCTCCCCCCTCTCCCATTTTTCTTTCTTTTCTATCGTAACTGATGTTTTATGATACTTCTAAAAATGGGGATTTCTGAGAATCTTCACTTTGTCGCCCAGCCAACGTCATAAAATTCGTCGACTTGTCTTATTCCCCCCCCCCCCCCCCCTTCTTCTTTAGAATCTTTTCTCGTTCTCTTTTTGCTTCAGTCGGATTTTTGTCTCAAAAAGATTCAAACCGGTTGCCATTTTTTTTATTTCTAACAACTTTTAAGCTGTTTTTACATTTTGTTCTTTTTGGTTATCCCTCCTCCTACTTATTACCACCTTATATGAAAAGGGGAGAACTGAGGAACGTTCTTGGTGGTTTTAAAGTGTTATACACACTTGTCGAACTCTTAGAAACTAGAAGGGTATATTTTCATGTTTATATCTTTACAAAAAAGGCGTATATGCCAGTTTGAATCTCATACTTTTGCATATACTGTAATTTTGCCCTTTTTGAAAGATATAAACATGAAAAATACCTTTAAGGGATTGAGCTACTTTTCTAGTCTTCTAAAAAAAAAAACTTTCCTGTGAGAATAATAATGTAGCTGTTCACATCAACCATCTAAAAGAAACATTGCAAATAAATTGCAAATTTGGCTTTTATATTTTTGGGTTTTATATTATTGTAGTTTTTGTCCCTCTGCCACAAGGGGACAGCGTGATTTGTAACAAGACAGAAATTTACGTTTCACTGCTGTTTCCGGCTATTCTTGGGTCAGCATTTCTTCTTTTCTCGTGATCTCTCCTCCTCCTCCTCCTCCTCCTCCTCTTCAGCGTTTTCTCTGCCAAAATAGTTTTACATTTAGAATGAGAGGAGAACATTAAATTCAGTCCTGAAAATAAAATTGTCACAAATTTACTTGGTTTTTTTTTTGTTCTAACCTCGTAAAAACCTATTGTGGGATGATGGAAGAATTATTGTCTACTTCCACGGGTAAATTAACCTATTTCATTTCATCTAAGTTGAAACTTTTAAGAGTTTCAGGTGTTTTTCTGTCACAATTCGATTTGTGGTTTGGCTCGATTTAAAGTGTAAGCGTGCTCTACGCAACTCTTCATTATTCTGTGCCTTTCAGGTGCAAAAAATAAGATTTTTAAAGTTTTTACTTGAGTTTTAAATAAATGTTCCAATTTTAAGCAGACGATATTTTCAAAATTTGTTGCGGATATAAAGTTTATTTTTAAAGAATTTCAACATGAAAAACACCTTTAATTGATTGATCTATCCTTCTAATTTTATTTTTTTAATAAAAGAGATCGAAAGGCAGCTCACTTTTAAGTTAGCCATCGTTACTTTAAATTTGACGGAATATTCTGTTTTGACAATGAAAATCCAGTTTGAAAATGTCTGTGAAAATATGTTTGGCCCACATTTTCTCTTTTGTGTCCTTGGGTAATAAGAAAATTTCCTTTTCAAAATGAAACGCAAACGAGAGCAACAGTTATAATCCATCCGCCCATTGAAATTGAATTCATTTGGTCTAGCCGTGAACACAGAGGGAAGAGGTTGTTGGGTGTTAAGGGTGTGGTGGACTTTTATGAATCGATATTGTTTAAGGGGGGGTTCAGTAGAGACTAGAAAGAGAGACTGTCTGTCCATTGTCCAGTTTCTCCCTTGGTCAAGTTTGGGGTGTCTCAGTCTGTCTTAGACCAGAGACTCCCTATAGAGAGAGAGATAGAGGGTCACTCATAGTCGTCTCTTGGTTCTTATGCGAGTTTTGGGGTCCTTTAAAGAAAATTGAGGGTAAGTTTATAGTTTTGATTGTCCAGCAGCAGCCTATTTTGACCAATACCCTCCTCCCCAATGACCCCTCTCCTAACCCCTCCTCCCTTTCAATGACCATCTATGAGTTTAACAGTGGTCGGTAAGGTTAGTTTTTTTTTTGGGAGTGGTGTATAAAGAAACCCAATCCATTTCTACTTTGCCCCTCAAATTTTAGGGTTTTTTTTTCACTTTTGAAATTTTCTTCTTTTCATGTTTTTCGTGTGTTGTGGGTCCACCTGCAAGAAAATTCTCCCCCCCCCCCCCCTCTTAAGAAACTTCCCCTTTTCTTTCTCTGACAGAAAAACCTATTCAGTTTATTCACGGAAGGCCAAAGAAGATGGGTGGATTTACATTTTGAACTGGGGTAGTAGTGCTTAAGTTGGGGCGTTTAGGGTTCCTCCTGGTCCAGTCCTGACACCAAACATTTGAATCGGGGTCAGCCATTCATTCCTTTAAGATTTCTAGTTTTCATCTCATCCCGTTTGGAAATTCTGCATTTTAAATTATCGAAGGGCTTTTTTTCTTTATTCAGTTAAGATGATTTATAAACAGACGAGTTTCGACCTCTTTTGTCTTTTCAGAAAGCAAAAGAAACTAGGAAATGTTTTAAGACACTGGTCCAGGCGGTCCTGTAGTGAGAAGGGAGGGGGGGTCCTTAAATGTATTTTCATGTTGATTGATATCTTTCAAAGTAACTTTTTTATAGACAAAAATTTAAAAAAAATATATAATCTGCTTAAAGTTTGAGTATATTTCAAACTGACATAAAAAGCTTATTTTGAAAGATATCATCAACATGAAGTTAATGATCGAGAGCTGCTGCTAGCTACCCTTCGAGTTTTTAAAAACACTTTCTTAAATTTTGCACCTGAAAGACAAAAATAATCGAGAAGTTCGAGGAGAAATTTACACTTTAAAAAGCCACCACCTCTTCCTTTGAATAATGAGAAACCGAATCAAAAAATTACAAGTTTCTTCTCTCCTTTATGATAAAAAAAAAGTTTAGAATAAATTAGCATATGTTTGATATAAAATTGTAAATTATGAACTGGTTGTAGTCACGAGATAAAAGAGAGGATGGTGGCAGCATTGAAATTTCTTCATTAACTTCTAGAATTCCCCCCGCCCCCCCCCCCCTTTTTTTTTTTTCTTGTCTCGATTCCTTAGAACCGGCCCCGAAATGCCTCCCTCCCAAACCAAACCAATCTCTCCCCCAAATAAATGATAGTTAAGTTGCGTCGTTTGAAAACGTGTTTCTTTTGGTTCGTTTTTCTCTCCTATATGTTATTGTGACGGTATCATGTTGTTGTGTATTGATTACATTCATGGTCCTCCTGTTTCTGGCCTCAATCCAAGTGGTTCTCTCTCTCTCTTTCACCATCAGAAATATACAGTACACTGCATTTTTTTAAGAGGCCCATTTTAGGGGAGAGATAGAATTAATAACAATAAATGCTGAGAGAGAGAGAACTTATTTCATAGCTAATCTTAACTATCTTTTATTAATAATTTAATAAAAAGATTTAGTTGATTAGCTGTGACGTCAAATAAGAAGAGGGGGTGAAAAGGAAGAGCACTTCTGTTAATTGGGAATGTTGACCGTCGAGCCTGATTTTTCAGGCCTTTTTCGCACGAATCACTTTTTGGACAGGCAATTAGAAAACGGGATAAACAGACGTTTGCTCCGCCCTTTTTATGACGAACGGCAACGTCTAATTGGTTGGTTATGTAGTCTGACGTCACATGCTCCGCCCTTTTCAACATCAAACTACATAACCAACCAATTAGAAGTTGCCGTTCGTCATAAAAAAAGGCAGAGCAAACGTCTGTTTATCCCGTTTTCTAATTGCCTGTCTTTGGTGATTGAATTCGACTGCAAAATGTAGTCGGCTTGTCGCTAAAACCGACCACCCGAGTTGACATTTTGTTGCAGCTCATACAGTCGAACTCGACCACCTAAAGTGGTTCGAACTCCGGTTATTTCTGTCTTTTAGAAAAGCGAAATTAAAGAAAAACTGGAAAACATAAGTTTCTTTCATTGAAAAATGCAACATTTTTTTTTTTGCCTTTTGATGAATAATGGGGATTTCCAGGCAAATGTTATTTTAAAGGGAGAAAACGTGGTTTAGGCCGTGTTTATAGTCATTTCTTGATGACATCCTCCCGGATACTGTAAATTACATATTAGTTAGAAATGACGATGTGATCGATAAAATTACGACTATAAACTCGGTAGAACCGCGTTTCCATGTATTAGTTTGTATAGCTGCCTCGCTGGTAAGATAACCTAGTGACGTCAGAAAGGTGGACAAATAGTGTCATTTTCTGATGAAAAGGGGGGGGGGGTTAATAAACAAAAGAATGCCAAGCAGCACTTTTATTTTACGCTATTGCTAGAATTCCTTTTTTTTACCAGACCTAAATGACACAATCCTAATTTTTCTTGTCAACCCCTCTGACGTCACAAGCTTCTTCTTACGATGAGGCAACTATAGAGATGTTGCGTCTATATTTATAGGCCTAAATATATACTGTAGGCCGCCTTTTTTTATATAGTTGTCTGACTAGACTAAATTTTAATAAAAGGGTTTGGTTGTGTGTTGTTTTTTTTAGCGTAGCTTTTTATAGGGAATAATAATAGTCTCTCTTTCTCTCTATGGACTCACTATAAGCAGGAAGGGAATTTTCTCTCTTTGGATGTGTTTTTTACTTCGTGCCTTTTTGGTGGGAAAACCCGTTTCAACCGGACTTGACCCGCTTTCATCATTCATGAACGCAGGTTGTGCGCGCCTTCCAACGGGGACGACATAGGAGAAAATCATGTACGAGATTAACAGCAGAATGTATTGGCAAACGGTTTTACTTTTTACCCGCGTTTTTCTGGACGTAGAAAATAGAATTGAATTGTTTAAATGTAGAAAAACGCGGATAAAAAAAAAGTAAAAACAACTTTGCCATAGTGGACGAAATTCACCACCCTCTGTGTCGTCCCCCGAGGTGCGCTTTCGTTATGAGTACAAGGCAAGGAGGACCACATTGGTGGCCCTGGTGGGTGAATCTCGTGCATTTGTTGTGAATCTAAAAGTGAATCTCGTACATGATTTTTCTTTATGTCATCCTCTCTCGACACAAGGTGATCCTAGTTAAAAAGGAACCTTGAGGTAGAGAGTACAAAATTGGAAGAGAATTGACGAGTCTCTTCCATCTTTGATTCGTAGCCTTTTACAATATGTAGATATATTTATGTAAGTAGGCCTTGGTATTAGAGGCTATTTATAGGCAAGTGAGTGGTCAAGAGGAGGGAGGGACAGAGAAGAGCTGAGTTCATAAATTATTAGTCAAAAAGATGAAGCGTGCGAATGATATGTTGGTCCATACGAACTGACCAACAGAGAGAATATAAATTGGAGCAACAAACAAAACTCAATATTAAAATACATTCAAGATTAGTTAATTAATCTAAATTTACAGGGCTTCAAATCACATGATTTTTAAAACTGAAATTAATGTTTTTTTAAACTTAATTTTATATGTAAATAAATGAATAAAATATTCATAAGGTGACTGAATAGATATTTATTTTGTTTTCGTCCTCCCTCCTGGATGGCGCCACTGCAGCAGTTATTATGTTCACAGGCAGTTAGAAATCGGGGAGAACTTCAGTTGGCTCCACCCTTGTTATGACGAACGCAACTTCTAATCGGTCGGTTATTGTAATCTGACGTCACATGCTCCGCCCTTTTCAACGTCGAACCACACAACAAACCAATTAGAAGTTCCGGTCGTCATAAAAAGGGCGGAGCCAACTGATGCTCTCCCCGATTTCTAACTGCCTGTATTATGTTCTATGGGAGGCGAGGTCTCTTCACCCGCGAAAATTGGTTTTCATGAAAATGAATGGAAAAACCATCAAAACGTGTCATTTTCAAAATGAATTATAAAATGTTTTATTTTTAACAAATTTTTAACTAATGTTGTTTCTAAAGAACGATCACTTGACGTTTTTGCTTCCAAATTTTTACAAAACCAAAACGGCTATGCCACTGCAGTGGCGCTGTCAGGGGGGGGGGGGCAATGTATATCTATTCAGCCACCTAAAAGGCGGTTTTCTATTTTTTTTTTTTTTTTTTTTTGTTTGAGAAATTTAGTTAATCAGCTAATAATTTTTCGATTTAATTCACTTTTGGTTAGGTTGAAGTTGAAGACGAGAAAGTGATTGAAGTGGTGAAAAAGCTGAAGAGCGAAGATGAACATCAACAACCGTCGTCGTATTATCATCCTCAGTACGTTTACGACCAGATGATGCCATACTTTTACGGCAGTTCAACCTCTTCTCCGTGGTCTCGAATGTCGTCTGCATTCTCACCTTGGTCTTCTCCTGTCATGACCAAGGATGGAAAAATTCACCTTCCGTTTACTCACACCGCAGCCTCGTACGTCAGAGAAGGGTATATATTTATAAAATTAGAATAATTAACATCCCACTGTAACTACTAAGTTACTTTTACAGAATTCAACATCCTCCGATGCCACCTTATTTGAGTCATGGACCTCCAGTTTTGCTCAATCCCGAACGAGTGGTGACACACTCTGAAACAGAACGGTAAATACAACTTTTATTTTACCTTTTACTTCGTTTTTGTTTTCTAATTTGATTTTCATCTTTTTCTCTGAATACTTGTTTAGTTTCGAGAGGCATTATCAGCCGAACGTGGCTTTGGCTCCTCCGGCCGCCCAGATATCGGCATTACAGAAAGCCACTCATGGTGCGAATAACGCACGTGTGACTGGTGCGATGACAACTACGACTGCAAAGAGGCCTCCACAGCCTCATCAGGCCCCAATCCTTAATCCTCGGTCCCAACCTGCTGCTACTATTACTACGTACAATCCGGAGATTGAGATTTCCACAGACACGGACGAGACTTCGGACAGCGCCACTTGTAGCAGTGTCGATTTGCCACTTTACGGTGAGTTAATTAGCTCTTATACGGTTTTTCTTCTTCTCCTATTTACTTGGAATTTGCAAAAATTAGGGGAAATTTACATAAAAAGGAAAAGGATTAAAAAATCAGACAATTCATGCAAAAATGAAATTAAAAAAATCATGGGATCCTGAATGAATTCATGTATAAAAAAGAGAAATGAAATAACTGGGAAAACTCGAAAATTTTTCATAAAAACTAAAAAAAAATCGGTAAAACTCAAGAGATTTGAGAGAAGTAGAGACGCGATATATTTCGATTATTAAAGTTATGGACTTGCGTGAAAATCTTCAAAGACAGTTTAGGGAATCACTGTCTTTGTTTTAAAAAAGATTATTTTCCTAACTGTTTATGTTGTCACAGGTGATTCAAGGATGGTTTCAGTTACCGAAAAGGAAAACGGCGACGAAGAGTTGAAGGTTTCGGACAAAAGGGACACCACCACCCATGAAGAAGACGAAGACGTTGCAACTGAGTTGAAGGGAATTTCCGATTTATTGGAGACCGAAGGATTGGCCGTCGAGACTCGAGAAAAAGTGATGAGTCGCGTTTCGAACATGTTCAGAAAACTAGAAAATCTTCTGAACGCGACCGCGTCCAGAAAAACAGCCCTCGAACAGGTTGGTTTCTTTCTGTGTCCATCGATTGTTGTGTGTTTTTTGTAGTTTACAAACTGAGCAAAATTAAGAGACATTAGAAAGTATTTTATAAACTAGAAGGGTAACCGAATCACGTAAGGATATTTTCATTCTCTTCATTTTGCACCTGAAAGATAGAATAATAATCAGAGTTCGAGATGCCCCGTTAGCAATTGAATAAGGATTAAAAATGTTATTAACATGTTAATCGTTATTTTGTTTAAAGGAATTGAAGTACGTGAGAGCGAGTAGAAAAGAAAAGCTGCGCGACGCTTTGGACACGAAACGTCGCCTCCGTAAAGAGATGGAACAGATGTACGACGAGGGTTTACGTCGCGAACGAGAATTGGACGACCTGAGGAACGAAATGGAAGCGATGCACCACCGTAAGACGGAACAGGCTCACGAGGCGTGTCAGGTGAACGTCGACAATGAACACCTACGATACAAGATAGACGCCATGGGAGAAGAGCTCAACAAATTGCAACGAGAGTTAGCGTCGTTGAGGAGGAACGGAGGAGGCGTCGTTGTCAGCGGACGGAACAATGCGAAGACGAAGGTTGAATCCGTTGTCGAAACGTCTGCTTACGATTACAGCGGCATCGGAGCTGCAATAGTAAAACAGGAACTGATGGAAGACGACGAGGTAGGATCGTGTCTTTCTCCTGTCGGAGATTGAGAATAACCTTTTGAATGAACGTTAAAGTTTTTCTCTATTTTTGTGGTTTTTGATTGTTTTGATTATATATGATGAGAAAGAAAACCCGGTGATTTATTGAAAATTGTTGCTAATTTTTGCATTTTAATGCATTCCAAGGTTACAGTCGATTTTGAGCTTCGTGCGTTCGTGGTTTGTTCTGGCCGTCCTTCCCTTTCTCCAATTTCCCCTTAGGCGTCCGTCACGTGCTCGCGTGCACGTGCCCTCCTCCCCATGAGTATTTTTACAGCAATTCTGAACGGACACATTTAAAAACGATACTGGTGAGTCGTGACTTACGACCAAATCGTAATCCCGGTTATTAAAAAAGTGGACAGTCTCTCTCTTGTCTCAAAGAAACAAACCCTCCGAAATGGAGTTAAGCTGCACTTTTTGCGCCATCTATCTTGCGCGCATCTCTTTTTTTATTAATATTAAATGAAAATATTTTTAATTGTCTACGAATATAAACTTTTGTACATAAGACAACTCCCCCTTTATAGAACTAATAGGTGGTCAATTTATGATAGCGAATCCTCTTCTTCTTCTCGTTCTCCTCCTCCTTCTCTCGTAACTTGTTTTATTTTGTGTAATCAATTTCAAGTCGCTGCAAAGATGGAATTTTTGTTACCTTTTTCTGTCTTGTGTGTGTCTGTATATTTTAAATGTTAATTGTTGTTGCCGCAGCCGCAAATTATGAATATGGTTAACAATTTCGGTGCGCGGTGACAAAAATTACTAAGAAGAATTTAAATATCTTAGTAAAACCTATAAGAAAAGTAGTTAAGCACTTTTAAAAAGTTTTGAAAACTTCAGGTTTCGTTTTGTAAATAACGAATAAGGAAAAAGTGGTTAATTTTCATATAACATTGTCCAATGCAAAACAACATTGGACTAGAAATACATTTTCTCATACAGTGAAAAACGAATTACACGATTTCGATTCGGTTTTTTTTTTTAAAAAATATACAATTTATTTTAACACAAAGTTTAGTCAACACCAAAAAATATTCCTGTTTCTTCCATTTCAAAAACCGTTTAACAAAGAGAATCGGATAACACGAAATATTTACGGTCCCAGGTCCCTTATATTCCGGTTCCTTCCATTTCGCGTTAAACGGTTTCTGCTGTACTTACTACATTCACACACACAACAAACATATAAATACAGAAGCTACCTTGATCCACGATTAAATATCGTGGTATAAAACTTAATACTCATTTACAATGAAATACATTTAAACATTTTTACGTTCTCTATAGATTTTTACATAATCCACTTCCACAAAAAATAAAAAAACACTTCGAATTTTTGTATTCTAAGAGTGGGGATACCATTTTTTTATTGTTTCTACTATTTTATTTTGTAATTTCACCATAAGTAATGCCGGATGCACTCGATTTTTGTTATTTGTCTCCTATTCGTGTACGAAACCCATACGTGAACGTGCTTAAGAGAAGATTTTGGTGCAAACGAGACTTCGGTGTTTCCCCGACCGTAAATGTCTTAAAATGAATATCAAAATGGGTCGTTGTGAGGCTCACAGTTTATTCATTTCGTTCACCTGTTAGTCTTTATTTTTCAAGAGCTAGTCTTCAGGGATATACGAACGACTATTGTGTGGTCGAGTTGGATTCCAAGTGTTGTCGCATGTGGCTGGGCTGTGGTTGCAATGTATTAACCTTTTCACACAGGCGACACCCCGACTACATTTTGCAGTTAAACTCGACCACTAAGAAGTGGTTCTTGTTCCAAGGACCTTAATGAGTTCGGGATATCTTGACTGGCTCATTCCGTGACAATAGTACCAATTTGTGACGAGAAATAACAAATGGAATAGTCACTTGATTCATGATCATGAATGTGACAATTCCTTTCGTTCCAGTCATGAATCTAGAAGAAACTAATGAGCCCCACCGAGGTTTTTTTCGTTAAGGCTCATTTTATCTAGCCTCTAGACAAAAAAAATTGAAGAAACTATAATAATGCGCGACTAATTTTAGTTCTATAACCAACTAATCAATGGCCCGTGTAACTGTAATTTGTAAAATAGAAATTTCTTCAGTAACCCCCCGTATTTTAGATTTCTTCGTGTGATCTGGTGAATCCGTTCCGTGTTAAAATAAGCGATCGAGGGAACGATTTTCAATGTGAAGAATATGTGATTGAAAATATATATTACAATAAATCATAAATAATTCTAAATATGGATGGAGTGTAACTTGTAAAGTTGTAAGTAAAAGAATTCTAGGTCTTGTTAATTGTTTGCAAAGATGTAGCTTATTTTCTTGATAAATATGCTGCTGCTTCTTCTTCTTTTTCGTCTAATTGCTTGCAATTTCAAATGTACTTGAAAACCGGTGAGAAACTTTGAAACTAAGGGCATACTTATGTCACATTAGAAGCGTATTTTTGATGCACGGTGAGTTTTTATTGCAACTGGCGTTTTCATTTTTTTTTTTTTAGTAATTAACAATTTTTCTGCGTTTGTTAACTTTGACATAGATTTGAGTGGGGGGGGGGAAACAATGGTTAAGATTACACGTAAACACTTTTATACTAATATTTTTTTTGAAATTATGGAAGTGTGAACAATTAAAACAAAAAAACCTCTGTTTTATAGGAGCTCTACGTTAAAGGTATATAGACCCCACTTGAGAGGTTGGATCCCGACAGAACATTTCTATTTCACAGTCTCGTAAACAAAACAGTCGGCAGTTCCCGTATTTACAATTTTCTAGATTGGCGGTTCTCGAGGTTATCAAAGTCCAATCTTTCGGCATTCCGTAGATACGAACTGGAACTTTACTGAGTAGTCGAAACCGCCATCAACATCAGCTTCTTCTTTGGCACCAGGTTATTAATGGGTTCCGAGTTACATAGTAATTCGACTTTTTTTATGAATGAAACTTATTCGTAATCCTGGGGACCTCACCTGTATATGGATAAAAATTCCGTATCTTTAGCCACATTTGAATAATTGCTCTGCAAACAATCCAGAGGGTGTGTGGCAGGGAGACTATTTAATCCAAAAACATCATAAACGTCTATTGTCCACTATTCCCTAAATCAAAACATTTTCCATGCACAACCTCCTCTCAGGGGTGCCCAAAGCCAGTGGAGAATTCACCCCCCCCCCCCCCCCCCCCCGGGACCAAATGCTGAAAGCGTTTTTTTTTTGTAACTTTTCAAATATAATTTTTATTAGTTTTAAAATAATGATCGAATTTTACATTGTTTGCATAAACATTTTGTGAATGAATTTCAATTGGCCATAAGAAGTGTTTGAAACAAAGTCTTTAAACTTTTGAAAACATGAACATTTTATCTATTTCACAAGCGTAGCGAGCGAGCAATTATTTTATAATATACTCTTGCTATCATTTCTGGCGAGCGGAGCGAGCCGTAAAAACAGCACTTATAATTGACGTATAACAGTGGTAGAAACACACTACTTTCTTTTAAAATATAAATTAAATAATAAAATATTAAATTTGGATTTTCGCTATTCTGATTATTATAAAATTATTTTCAATCACCTCCCCCCCCCCAAAAAAAAGAGGCAAATGGCGAGTTGCTCACCAGACTACCCCCTGTGGGCACCCCTGCAGGCTCCTCTGGATGCAAATTCCCGTTGTGGAAATCACCCTAGATACAAATGACCTAAAAATGCAAGTTTTGTGTTCAGAAGCTGAGGTCTGCTTTTATATGAGGCAATTGCTAAAAAAAACAATCCTCGTTATTAGAGCTTTTTTTTTAATTGTTCACATTTTTCATATATATTTCAACTCCTTCGGAATCTTCCGCTTTTTTCTAAGTAATGATAAGAATGTTCAAAGTCTCATGAATCTTTTGAGATTTATTTTTAATTACTTCGTAGACGACTTAACTTTTGCTCATTTTCTTCAGTTGCCCATAAGAACAAAAAAGCCAATATAGTTCAACATATACTCAATATTCTAGTCCTTTTTTTGAGTTACATATACAGGTTTTTTTTTAAAAAAAAATAAGTTTGTCAGTTTTATTTTTGTCATCAGTAAGTAGTAGCCCAAATAAATTCATCCCCGTTTATATAAATAGCTTTTCAAAATAGCAACATAAAATTCAATGTACTTACAATTTGTAGCTGGTCGGTTTGTGTGGAGGTGGATAATATGAAACACATGTAAATTAATCAGCCAAAATTTAATTTAGGTTCTATTTTCGTTTGACGAATTAACATGAATCTCATAGATATGCATGTACATATAGACACCCACATACAAAATACACTTAACCACTAAAATACTTTTGGTAATAATCTAATAATTGTGAGTGGACTCCAGTTTGGCTGATTTTTTTTTATAAAAATTAATTTGAATTGGAAACATTCAATTTATTTTATTTTAATCTTAGTTTTTTTAACAAAAAAAATTCATTAAGTTTTGCTTGAATTTTTAGTAAAACCTAACTATAAGGATGCCAAGATGGTAATTTCTATGTTATTCCTTACGATGAATTGGTAATTTAACTATTAAAAAATATTTTTAAATTGTCTTAAAATTTTAACTAAATTTTTTTAAAAAGAAATTCCATTTTAAACGGGGTAAAATATGTGATTTGAAATGACTGCCACTCTGATGTACCCTGACAGAGATTATTCTCAAATGTTTTTTTAATATTCCATATGTAACAAATATTTTATGTTTTTTTTTCTTCACAAATTTAAAAACATTTCCCCCTTTTATTATAGCACACGAGTATAGTCGCCTCACTGTAACATGAAGTTTGTGACGTCAGAGAGGACTATTTAATATTTCCGTCTTACCAATTGTGGACAATGACACTTTCGTAGGTTTATCAATAACCCCTCTGATGTCACAATTGAGCAAGTTTGTTAATTCTGAAATGATAATTGTAAATCTTGTCATGATTTTTAATTTCTGTATAGCAACAACTCATCTTACGTTGGACACAAAAAAATTCTGTACCTGATAAACAATAGGCACTTACCATTTAATGGCGCATGTTTCCATTAGGTCAAAATATTAGGCGGAAAATGAGTTAATTTTCATTTTAATTTTATTGCATAAATTTAACTTTCATCTCGAATTGTGATCTAATGGAAAGAGAGAGAACAAAACTTTTGGTTGGATTTGGTAAATGCTTATTTAATTTTAAGTGTTATTTGTGCTGCTCATAAACGTAATAATGAATATATATAATTGAAAATTAATATGTCATAAAAGAATGCGTTTTACCAGCTACATATTATGTGTTTGTATATATAAATATATATGTAACAAAGTCAACAAGTGGGTTAATTAATTTCGTACACTTTGAAACAACAGCAAGACAAATGAGATAAATTGGCTAAAAGTTGTGTTCGTTGATTATTGTTTTATTTGTTGGAGAAATGTTTTTTTTTTGTTTGTTTGGCACAATTAATTCTAAATTGGGTTTTCTCCACCACCCACCACCCTGTCTTGCATTGACATTCATTCATTCATTATTAACTATTATTATATTATGATGATAATATTTAGACTAATAATGTATAGACTAGTTATTAAATCTACATATTATACTAATTAGAATTCGAATAATGTGATGTTATATAATATGTAGCGTACAATTTAAAAAAAAATTCAACATAAAATTGCTATTCGGAACATTACTACTCAGCAGTAAGTGTGTTTAATCACATGCAAAAAAAAAAAGTGTAAATATTTGGCGGGACCTTAATTAAGTTTATATAGAAAACTTTTATTATAAATGCTACAGTTATTTGTTTTTATTATTATTATTATTATTATTATGGTTTTAGTTGCTGACAATATTTTATGTAAATAATTGTATTAATTGTTGCTTCTTTCAAACATGTAAAAGTCTACAAAAAAAAATATGAAATCAAAATTGTGTACTTGTTTGAAATGAAGTTTCTGTTTTTATTGTTGTTGTTATTCTACACATCAGGAGGATTAACTGCGAAAATTAACTACAGTTAAAAAGCCACTCAATTTTAGAATTAGAGAGGGTCGATTTCATAATGAAACACGAATAAAATTAACATTTTCAACAGTAGAAATTAGAAAGTATGAAGAAAAGAAAAGAAAACACGTTTTTCTTGGAACAAATACTAGGAAATGTTTCATATATTTAAAAACTAATAAGAAATTATTTAAAATATTTTTTATTGCTCACTCTATGCTCACTAAAATTTAATTGTAAAACAGCATTAAATTATGATTTAACCTAGAGGTAGGAACAATACGAGAATACGTTTTTCAAAGTAGTTTCCACACCCCTTATTTATCAAACACAGGCAGTTAGAAATCGGGGAGAACTTCAGTTGGCTCCGCCCTTGTTCTGACGACTGGCAACTTCTAATTGGTTTGTTATGTAGTCTGCCGTTGAAAAGGGCGGAGCATGTGACGTCGGACTACATAACCAGCCAATTAGAAGTTGCCGGTTGTCATAAAAAGGGCGGAGCCAACAGAAGTTCTCCCCGATTTCTAATTGCCTGTCTTATTATCAGCTGGTTACCCATCCATATGTGGATAATTAAAATCAGGAGGTTTTACTGTTAGAACATCCTCACTGGAAAAAATAATTGGGACTTAAGAATAGATGTATTTCATAAGCC
The DNA here is from genome assembly GCA_036925085.1 of Brachycybe producta. Classification (NCBI taxonomy): domain Eukaryota; kingdom Metazoa; phylum Arthropoda; class Diplopoda; order Playtdesmida; family Andrognathidae; genus Brachycybe; species Brachycybe producta. The sequence continues at coordinate 300,785 of JAUPFP010000030.1, forward strand.
ATTTTTGCACGTTCCTGTAGTGATCGATTTATCCAGCAGTGTAACGTCATGTATGACTTATGGATTGGATCTAACTCTATGTATGTAACAGTAAGATACAGCCGTTTGCCCCGCCCCTTTTATGAGGACTGGCAACTTCTAAATGGTTTATGTGGTTTGACATCACAGGCCCCGCCCTTTTCAATTTCTGATTGGTTGATATTGGGTCTGAAGCTCATAAAAGGGCGGGGCAAATGACTGTATCTCCCTGTCTTTACATGCCTGTTCACAGTCGTACTGCTAGTCGACTATTTTCCTCCCACCCACATTTTTGGCTTCACTCAATGTTTATAGAATAACAAGGTTTGTTCATAACTTTTCAGCCAATTCAAAAGTTTGAAGGGGGGGGGAGGGAATGCGGTAGTGACGTCAATATAAAGACTATGTGACGAGCTTTATTGTGTCGTCACAACATGGCCGCCGCTTCCCTAACAACAGTTGACTTCCTTAGTAACGAGCAAACCTTGTTACTCTATAAACCTTGTGTGCGACCGTCGCCACCATAGAAAAAAATGGCTTCTCTTTGAGAGCTGCCGCTGATTAAACGTCGTCCGCTCGTAGTATCGTCTCCGTCGTGTCAAAGAAAAGTAGAACGGGACCGAGATGTCGACTGTGAACGGACAAACGAGCTTGAAAGCGTTCTGTTTCGCGCTTAGCCTCTTTATTGTTCTTCTACTCTTCTCCTCCTCTTGTTTTTTCCGTCTTCTCATTTCTTTTCTTCATTTGGTCGCCGCCTCTTTATTTTTCTATTTCCGGTGTTCAACGAAACACGCGTTTCACGTACGTATGCACATTCAGAGGCACGTGTTTGTTTGTTGATTATTAACGAATGTCTATTTTACGCAGGTGGCCCTGATAGCTCTGTTCCTGGGTTACGTGTTCGTTGTCGGTCTCTTTCTGGCTCTCATCTCCGCCGATGACGTCGGTTTCTCATCGTTCGGTTTCTACCTTTGTCTCCTCTCTTTCTTTCATTATTCCGAATATTATTCCATCTCCATCGTTAATCCGAAGAGTCTCAGTCTCGATTCGTTCCTCATCAATCACAGTCACAGTTACACGATCGGAATTCTCTCAACATGTCTGGAATTCTTCGTAGAGAAATATTTCTTCCCAGGTCTCTTCCTCTCGGTTTCTCAAAATTTACTCTAAAACCTAAAGAAAAATCAACGCATTTAAGGATGGTTTCAAAGTATAACGCCTTTCGAGTGCAAAATGAAGAGGAACCTGAATATATTTTAAAAACTAGAAGGGTTGCTCAATCACTTAAAGAGTATATTTTCATATTGCTTTTAAAATAAAGATTTTTTGTGAGTTTGAAAATGACTCAATCTTAATTTTTGTCTATAAAAAGTTTATTTTGAAAGATATTAACATTAAAATACACTGTACGTGATTGAGCTACCCTTCTAGTTTCTAAAACACTTTCTAGTTTCTGTTAATTTTACTCTTCTGAAAGACAGACTAATAATCAAAGAGTTCGATAATCAGCTGTTCATAACTGCAGTTTTTTCTTCTTCTTCGATTTCTGCGTTTTAAGAGTTTTGTCTCCAGTCAAACTGCGATCTTAAATTTCTCTTTTCTTTCTTTTCTCCTTTTTCAGACATGAAAGATATCTGTTGGTTGCAGTGGATCGGACTTCTTCTTTGCGTCGTCGGAGAAGCGATTCGGAAGGCGGCCATGTTCACAGCGCGTTCCGGATTCAACCACGTGATCCAGATCCGAAGGGAGGAGGGTCACGTGCTGGTCACCCACGGAATCTACGCTCTCTTTCGTCATCCGGCTTACGTCGGATATTATTATTTGTGTATTGGAACGCAGGTTAATATATTTTTTTCGTCATTATTTCGTTCAATTTTAACATCTTTTATGAACACAGGGCGATTTTCGAACGCTCTCGTCATATTTCGTAGGTTCAGAAAAGCTACACTAAGGATAAATTCAAAGTTTCTTATAAACTAGAATGGTAGCTGAATCAATTAAGGGTTTTTTCATAGAAATAAATTTTAAAAATATCGCCTGCTAACTGCTTTAAAGTTGGGTCATTTTCGTGAAAGATATCAACATGAAAAAATACCCTTATAAGTGATTAAGCTAACCTTCTAGTTTCTAAAACACATTCGAGTTTGTCGTCCATTTTGCACATGATTTTGAGAGAATTATTAATCTGAGATGTCGAATTTCGTCGTTCACAATTTAAAATCAGATATCTTAATATTGGTGTGTTTTTTTTTACTAATTATAGTTGCTTCTTGCAAATCCGATCTGTTTAGTCGGATTGAACGTTGCCAGTTGGACTTTTTTCAACAGCCGAATTCAAGACGAAGAAATAACTCTTTTGAATTTTTTCGGAGAGGATTATGTACGATATCAGAACCGTGTTCCCACTGGATTGCCCTTTATCAAGGGTTATCGTTTGGAAATGTAGATCATCATCCTCCTCCTCCTCCTCCTCACTTTATTCATCGTCATCATCATCATCATCATTGGTATATAGATTTATGATGTGATATGAATAAATTGATTTGGTTTTTCGTTTTTATTTTAAATTGAATTTTACACTATAATGTAGAAACAAATAACAAAGAAGACGGAACGAAAAGTCGAATCACAACAATTCGTTTTCTCTCTCTCGGATCAACGTTTAGGTGGGTGGCTCATTAATAAATCAAATAATATGGTTAATTCGAAGAGTTTTTTTTTAGGTTGTTTTAAATTGTAAACGGTGCCTCTCGAACTCTGATTATTCTGTAATTCAGGAAGAACTTGAATTGTTTTAAAATCTAGAAGGGTAGCTCAATCACTAATAAAGAGTATTTTCATTTTGATATCTTTCAAAATGACCTTTGTTTATAATCCATCTTTATTTAATTTTATCTATGAAGAAGTATATTTTGGAAATTATCAACACAAGAATACCCTTAAGTTGATTCAGTTTACCCGTTCTAGTTTCTCTTAAATTTTCTCTTTTGAAAGACAGAATAAAAGACAAAAAGTTCAAAATCAGCCCTGTTTAATGTTCACACGGATACAAATTGAAAACAGAAAATTAAAATATTTCTAAGCTAAGTTTCTCAATTTAAAATATCGGGGAGTGACATAAATTATACGGAGGAGGTAACTCAACTAAGAGTTCTTCCCAAGGGGAGGCTTACGTGCCAAAACCGAGTGTGGCTAGCAGATGGCGCAAACTGTACTCAGTGCTTCATTTACAATACGATTCAATGAACTTACAAAATAAAATGGCTGGCATTTTATTAAGCAAAAGATGTATTCCTTTCAGCTTCAAAAATCAGACGATTCTTTACTCACTTTTGACCTTTTTTTTTTACTAACTTGGAGTTGTTTTACATCTTTATAAATCGATCTTGTCACAGTCTTTTATTTAAGGTTTTTAAGCCTTAAATTGAAGGGATGGAACCTTGTTTGTGGCCCTCAAAATTCAACTTTAAAGCACTCTCAAGGTGTAAACTGGGCCCTGCGAATATTAGAGCTTATTTCCGTTTTCAAGAAAGAAATTAGAAATTATTTTAGAAACTCCATCATTTAAAGGGTATTTTCATGTCGATATCTTTAAAAGTAAACTTTTTATAATAATGTCTAATACTATAAATATAAATTTAGTTTTCTTAAAGTTTGATTGATTGTGGCGCCCTCTTTTTTTAAAAAATAAATAAATTCTATTTCACTATCATTAAAAGCTAAACATTTTTTTTAGTTTATTGTTATTATTATTGCATCATTTGATGTTTCAATAGAAATTGGTTTCGAGGAGGGGGCCTGAGGGGCCGGGTGGTGTTTTTCTAGTTTTCTACTTTTGATAGTGGGTGACCTTCAAAGAAAACAAGCGAGAGAGAAAAATCCCCCACACAAACAGTGGCGCCACATTTATTTATATGGAGAGAAAGAAAAACAAGAACTAATAGTTTTGACAACTATTTAAATCTTGTCAGCCTCTCTTTCTCTCTTATCTTTTATTGAAATCTCCAATCAAAAAAATAAAGGTAAGAAGTTTATCAAACAGACTGCTAAAAATATAATTATTAATCTCCTTATTGAAAACTTTGATTAAATGTAAATTAACTTCTTAAAATGAATTTTTCTCAATCAGATTCTTAACTTCTGAAGGTGGTCTTTATTTAAATTAAACTTTTAAGTTGAATGCAAGTAGCTTAATTAAATAATAAGTGCAATGATTTATTCATTTTTCCAATAATTAAAAAAACTGACATATGAAAATCCAATATGGCCGCCGGTTAAAACCAAGATGGCCGCCAAATTCAGTAATTTATATATTTCTAATATAATAGCAATACTTTAAGTTGATTATTTTGACTTTCAGATGCAAAATGACGAGAAACTTGAAAGTGTTTTAGAAACTAGAAATGGGTAGCTAAGTTGGTATTTTTCAAATGTTTATATCTTTTATAGATAAAAATTAAAAAAAAATATCGTCTGCTTAAAATTGTGTTATTTTCAAACTCACATTCACATGAAAGTGATTAGCTACCCTTCTAGTTTCTTAAACACTTTCTAGTTTCTCTTCATCTTAGGTTAGGTGAAAGTACTTGTAGTTAGGAGAGGCCCCGTTTACACTTTAAACCAACTTAATATATGTTAGTAATAGTTAAAAGAGTAACAATTTATGTTTTAGATTCTGAACGAGTGATTGCAACATTATAGAATATAAAAAATAGAAAGAAAGAAAAACATAATTCTATTCTGTGATTGGTCAACGAAGTAGCCTCCAAAGAACCGCCTTGTTCCAATGTCAGTCTGTCTGATGTGGGTTTTGTTTTTGTCAGCAGTTTTCTGCTTCTTGTTTTTTGGCCACTGGCCATTCTTCTTAATACTAAAGCCACACAATTTAACTCTTCCTTTTTATTATTATTATAAAATCGTATTATTTTTTTAAAAAAAATATTAGGCCTACTATAAAATTATAATTTCAATTTGAATAATGAATATTAATTTTTAATTGAAAGGAGGGGTGGAGATGATGTGAATGAATTGGGAGGATTTTTTATTTTGTATGCTTTTCAAATTCATTTATTATTAATTTAATTATTTATTTTAACTAGTTAAAATGTATTCTATCGGACAGTCGAAAGTCATTTAAACGATTTAATTTCATTTGACATCGGTTACTTAACCTTCACTCGTTTTGCTAAATAACATTTTATTCGGGTTTCACCAAAGAGCCAACAGAATCGTGTCGTCTATTTCTATTTGATAATTTTTTTTTAAAAAAAAAATAATTATTATCTCAGGATTTCCGGGGTAAGTTAAAAACATTTTCTTTTTATGATATAAGAAATTGTCAATTTTTATAAGGAGTTACCCCCCACCCCATTTGAAGATGTCAATTTCACATTTGTTATTGTTTTTTTTCCTGGTGCAAAATAAAAGGTAGTTAATATTTTGATAATATTAAATATTCATACAGGTGTTAGTGAACTCTTTTATTTTTATAGAAGTTGAATTCTAAAATGCTTCACTGCTTTTATTTCTTATAATCATTATTATTATTATTATTATTATTATTATTACTATTACTATTATTTTATGTTATGAATGGATCATGGAAGGCAATTCTAGGATTTGTAATTTGCTTTTGTGACTATTATTACAATGTTATCAGACGGATATAACATACTTACTGTCTTTTGAGTCTGCGTAACATTTTGTCATTTTCAAATAGACATAAAAAGTTTATTTCAAAAGATACAGCAACATGAAAATACGTGATTATTAGATAAAATTCTAGTTTCTAAAACACTTCCAAGTTTCTCTTAAATTAAGTATGTTAAAAACTAGAACTGATAGGTGAATCATTTTGTTTTGAAAGATATCATCATATCTAGAAGAAAATACGCTGCTACCTTTCTAGTTTCTAAAACACTTTTCAAATTTTCTCTTGATTTTGCTCGAGGGGCGTTTTCAATTTAATACCAACTTTAATGATAGATGAAAAAAAAAGCTGTTCGAGCAACTTTTTTACGCTTGTAAAATTTATATTCTTCTAGACGTTTTTGAATAAACCAAGAAAATCAACGAGGATTGGTTGAAATTTGCATATTAAAAATAAATTGTAGGATTTTTTTTAAAAAAGTGTAAACGGTGGGTGGGTCTCGAACTCTGGTTTTACAGTCTTTTAGGTGCAAGTTTTAGTTGTAGAAACTAGAAAGGGATAGCGCAATCATTTAAGCTTATTTTCACGTTGATATCTTTCAAAATAAGCTTTTTACGGATTTCTTTATTTTATAGTCAATTTTATTCTAGAAACGAACCAACTAAGGTTGTTGGTGTCTGGACGTCGTCATTTTTGGTTATTATGGGTAGAATTCTGAATGTGTAGTATGTAAAAGAAAACTCATGATCGGGTGATTTTAATTTCGATCAGCTGATGATGGGAGTTTCTTTGAAAGATGCGGATGTGGCCATAATCATCATCATCATCATTGATGATGATGATGATGATGATGATGGCAATCTTATAGGGGACGATGACCACAACAATAGGCCTATATCTTATCTATACCTATAGGGTTTACTTTACTTCAGGTTTTTTTTCTGATTGTTTGATGGTCAAGCCGAACTCTTTTCTTTTCTTCATAAATAATAATAGTAATAATAATAATGATAATAATCACGATTATTCACCTTGTTTCTTTCATTCTTAAACTTTCATTTTGGACCTTTTAAAAATGTTTTCTCATTTCCTTGAACTTTTTTTGTTTTTTAATATAAATTGCAAATCTTGTCTGACATTGATTTTGTTAGATTTGTATGAACTTTCTACTCTATGGTAAGGATTTCTGATTTGATTAATCAGAGAATCGTTTTTTTAGTTTCGATTAATTGCATAAATTGAATCGAATCTAAGGCTTTCGATTAATCGTAAGAATGGATTCTAAGGCTTGTTAATAAACCGTATGAATCGAATCAAAACTTCATTCATCCACCTCAAGTATTGTTTTGACACTAAAACATTCACTTACTACACATTCTGTTCGTAATCAACTAGATTTCCTCTCAATGCATCAGCATGATGTCACCTGAAGTTACTCGAAAAGTTCTGATTTAATTCGAAAGAAAACAAGGATATAATTAAAAAATCATATCGAATCTTGTAATTTTTTTTAATTTTTAATTGGAATTGAATCATTCGATTCATGAAAATCGAATCTTTCTTGATTTTTGGCCATCTCTATTTTTCCTTAATTTTAAAATACCTACTTTATGTTGACTTTATTTTTACAAAATTCACATTACAAACACAAGATTTACAAGACATTACAAGACACATATTTGCTTTTTCATATTTTTCTCAAATTTTATTTCTTGTTCATAGCTATTGTGTGTTTATATATTGAAATTACATTATAAAATGCAAATTATTGTTTGCATTCAGTTTATATTATTTTATTCTGTTGAATTTTTACAGCTTGTTGTGGCACTCCTAGAAAATTAGTTCCAGGATCCAATTTCCCAGTGTGTTTTTGTGTTGGGTTAAAATTTAAATCATATTTAAACATGACGCATCCACTCAAACGTTTTTAAGACAACAAAATACATTGTAGACTAGATTAAATTACATGGGGGGAAAACGGACATGAAAACCTGTCATATATTTATTAAATAAAAAAAAAACACCTCCAATCAATGTTTCTCTTGTTTGCAACTTTTATGGATTTTTTAAATACTTTTTTTTTTACTCCTACACAACAATCAACTTCATATAATAATATATTATATATATATAAAATTCATTTTTTGAAGCCTTGTAGGACAGAACTACTATAGCAATAGACGAAAGGTGAACACAATTTAGAAAACAAATTAAAAGGTTTCAACTTGAAAACCCTAAAGGAAAGTTTTGAGAAAAAAAAATCACGTCATTTTCGTTTCGTGCAAATTGCACGACGTATGTATTAATACAAGTAAAGTGATTGACGCGTTATTTAAATTTGAGCTAGTTATTATTTCTATATATTTTGTAAATTATTATTTGTAAAATGAATGTCCAGCATATTATACGCGATAGGCTTTTTTTTTCTTCTATGTGTGTTTAAAATATGGAGAGAGCCCCTTTAATGGACCCTGCAGTGTCAAGGACAGGGGCACCAAGATTAATTTTCATATCATGTTCAAGTCTTTGCTTAATTTTATTTCATTTTTTTCCTCTCTTCTTGCTTTTTTAGATGAGAAATATTAAGACATTTGTAGGGCATCTTAAAGGCCACCACATTTAATTGTGCTTATTTTTTTCTTTCGCTTTGGTTATTTTGTTGCCAGAAACTGTTTGTGGTTGAACTGGACGGCGGCCATCTTTATTCTTTGCATGTCTGCCAAAATAACACAAGACAGACATTCTAAGAATGACGACAAAGACGACGATGATGATGATGATGATGACGATGAACTGTGCTATTTTGGCATTACTAATGCTAATGCTGGTGCATCAAGTATCTAGTAATCCAACTACGTACCCATCACCTCGAACTAAGGAACACAAGGTGCTCGTTTTTCATACGAAATGGTTCAATTTTAACAACGCCATCTTTTTATTTATTACAGACTTTTTATAAATATTTTAGATTTTTTGTTTTTAAGAGTAATCAGAAATTAAATGTCAGCTGTTTTAGCTGAAATTTAAATTCTGATTACTCTGTGTCTTTCAGAAGCAAAATGAAGAGAAACTGCGAATTTTGTGAAAGTGTATTAGAAACTAGAACGGTAGCTCAATCACTTAAGGGTATTTTTATGTTTCACGTTTCTCATAGTTTTGGGAATAATCAAGAGTTCAGGTGGTTTATGGACAGCGGATTTTTCTAACTCTTGATTATTCTGCTTTTTAGAAACTAGAAATGGTAGTTCAATCATGTACTTAAAGGACACTTTCATGTTGAAATCTTTTGTTATATATACTTTTCGTAGACAAAAATTTTAAAAATATCGTCTGCTTAAAAGTTAGATCTGTTTTTAGAAAGTGTCATGAAAGGTTTATTTTGAAATATATAAAAATGAAAATATCCTTAAAATGATTGAGCTACCCTTCTAGTTTCTGAAACACAGTCCAGTTTCTTTTCACTTTCCATGTGAACACACAGAATAATCAATAGTTCGAGTGGCGTTTATGCTGAAATAGTTTGAAAACCACCTTAAATAGTTTTAAAAAAATAAGAGACACATTCAGTGAGTGAGTGTAATTTGAAAATATATACAACCGACTTGTACATTATAAAAAAATGCGAGTTGTTTCTTGTATATGTATGTATTTGATTGATACTAATCCCTGAAACCAGTTGTCTGGGACTTTGAAGGAGGCCGTTTTCAAAATTCACTACTTTTTTTTATGTTTTCTGTCTACCACTTTGGAATGTCTTTTGCGTTGTCCCTCGCTCACTCGCTCACTTGTAAATCAAAATATCAGACACTTTGCAAAGTGAATTTTTTTAAAAAAAATACTTTGTACCCTATAATTATTTTTGTTGTTGCCATTTTTGTAAATGCAAATTGTTAATAATTTCCTAATAAAATATGTGTTTTATTTTTGAATTTGTAGGTCCACAATATAATGTTGTATCCCGAAAAACATTCTTGGTGCAAAACGACTTCGATTAAACAGATTGTAAGCCACCCTGGCTGCAAATCCATTGTAAGAATCATTTTTTTTTTGTTCGTATAATAATTATGAATGGCTCGATTATTATAATTATTATTTTTTAGAGAAGAACCAAAATTTTAATTTCAACTCACGTCTTCTTCATATAAAAAGAGCGACATAAAAGGAGAAGAAAAAAAAATCTTTCAATTTGAAAGAGATTTTTTGTTGTTGCTTCTCTTCTTATGTGTGTGTGTGTGTACAATTAAAAAACCAGTTGTATGTTGAGTGTCATCAATAACTTCCAGGTTTATGGGTATTACAATCCATTAGAATGGAACTCCCACCATCAATGATTTATATTATATACATTGTTATAGGACATAACCCAAAATACAACTAGAACGGTTACTATAGGACTGTAGAAAAGGCCACTTTATTAAAGCCATTGTTAACTAGGATCACAAAAAACTGACATGACGTAAAGAAGGTTTACGCATCGTCGAAGTCGATGGCGGACTGGCCTATCGAGTAATCAGGCATTTTATCACATTTACCATTTTTTGACGGGAACACTATCTGTCATTTTCTCCGATGGGCCGATTTTATGATGAAACTCGATAAAAGTTTAATAATCGCACAATAAGGATGTGATATTTTTTAATAACAGAAAACCCCACAAAAGTAAAATGACACCTTTTAATAAAAAAGTTGCAAAATATTTTAGAAAAAAAAAATAATTTTGTTGGTTTAATGAACTTTTGTTTAAAACAAATTTTACTCGCGAAGTTCGCCGAAAGTTTGTACAAAATAGCAAAAGAAAATGGAGACTTTTATTGTTGACAAAAACGAAAATAGAAACCATGTGTAATTATGATTAAACAATATGCAACATTTAAAGGGGTTTGGAGTTTTAGACATTTTTGGAGTAGTTTTACTCTTTAGAGCTGTAAAACTACTCCAAAAGCCGTTTTTTTTTCTTGTTCTCCCAGTCCGCCCTTGCTTTTGGGCCACTTTTCAACTGCAAAATGAAGTTGTGTTTTTGCCAAAATCGACCACTTTGGAATTTGGCATACGGATGCATTTGGACTACATTTCAAACACCGCAGTGAACTCAAAATGTTTGGTTTTGAAGACAACCCGACTTACTTTTGCTATTTCCAACGAGCGTAGCAAGCAAAAAAATTAAAAAAACACAAAGCCAGAGAATTTTTTTTCTAAAATATTAAGGCTGTACTGAGCCGATTTTTGCCGAACCGATTTTTGCCGATTTACTGCTATTCGGCAAGAATTGGATCAGCGAACAAATGTTAACCGATTTCTGATCATTAACGCACTCAACAATTAGGTCTGCTCCCCGATAAAACGGCAGTGCGATTTCTAAACTTTTATCGCTTTTCATCATGAAATTAGCTTTATAATGGAAATACCGGCCGTCAAATTAAGTGGCCCATCAGGGAAAATTCTCGATTGCCTGATAGGCCAGTCCGCCCAGGCTGAGAAAATCTTTTGTTTTATTCATTTATTTAATTCCAATTGTCGTCATTTTTACGTCACTAATTCTTATCAGTAAGATGCTTCTAGTTAACTGTGGCTTTGTTAACAGTTGTTGCCAATTTCCAATTTTACCACATGAATTACACGAAGTAATTCTTTTTTCTTCTTCGTTCTGTTCATTAAATTAAATTATTTTGTTTCAAGGTAAAAGAAAATGAAATAAAGATGACATAAAAATTGTAATTATGAGTTTAAACATAAAAATATCTCCTTCAGATTGAAATTAATTTTCTACTATCTTTCAAAAACAATAAATTATTGCAAAACTTTTTTAAAATTACGTGGCCCGAGAGTGAGGTTCAGAATATTTGTTGGAAAATTATTTTAAGGCTTATTTGTTGTACTTTGTAAATTATTACAAAACTACTAACTGGTCAAATGTTTTATATTCGCCGCCCCCTTGAGCCCCCCCTCCCCTTTTCCAAAGGGACTTTAGGTCTTCTAAAAGTTTGTCCTTGTAATAAATTATTTTCTTTGTATTTTTTAATGTTTAGGAGATGGAAAATAATGTTTGTGTGGGCGCCTGTTTCTCATTCTCAATACCAAGAACGATCCCAGAGACACCTGGTGACGATCGTCTACATTATTGTGACAGTTGCCAGCCAACATCCATTGATTGGACAACAGTATAAATTATTATTAAAATATCAAAACTACAAAAATTCAAGAAATTCCATTCAAAGACTCCAATTTGTAATTTTTTTAGGTACAAATGGAATGTCCAGATAACCCTGGCCAATTGACCCTCAGCAAAATGGTTGAACAGATCAAGAACTGCTCTTGTACTGCTTATAGTAATGGGCGACCCACAGCGACCCACTTCTCTTCTCTGGATTCAAGAGGGTCTTCTGGAGAGATCGAAGAAGAAGAAGTGGATGGAGATGGAAATCTACAGCAGGAGATGGAGGAGGAGGAGGAGGAGGAGGAAGAAGAAGAGGACCAGGTGGCGGAAGATGAACTTATTCGAGAAGATGGTGAACTGGCTGACATTCCCAACAACATTCCCAAATTTCCAGAAATCAAGGATCTGGTTCTGATGCAAAAGAGCAAACCACTGAATTGGAATGACACGTTTTCCGAAGAAGAGGGAGCTCTTTTCCTCCGCCCGATTAACATGTCGTTACGAGAAAAGATCCTAAAGTCACCCGGTCACAAACTTCTCCTCCAACAATTAGAGAATGAAGCCGAGAACAGTGAAGAATAGATGGGACTTATTGATGGGTGTGTGACATTTGCCCTAAAGATACTTACCCTACAGTCTACAGACAGTTGTCCTAAAAAGACACTTGCTCTAAAAGTATTTGCAATAAGGCCTTGTTTCCACTGGGGCGAAAATTCGAACATTTTCAAAATTGCAACTGGTGACAAATAAAAGAAACGTGGCCCCGCTTATAATAGTGAATAGACGGGGGGGGGGAGGGGGCGCCACGTTTGTTCAATTTTTCACCGGTTGCAATTTTGAAAATGTTCGAATTTTCACCTCAATGGAAACAAGGCCTTATGGCAAGTGGCATTAGTGCAAATGTTCACATCCCCTTATTGATATACAGCCATATTCTAAAACGTTACTTAAGATAAAGCACAGCTTAAACAAAATAATTAAAAATTTTCCATAAACCTTATAGAAAATTTTGCCAAAATTTTGTTTTAAGTTTGACTATTTTAGGCAACGTTTTAGAATACGGAGGAGAGTTTTATATGATTATTAATTAATTAATTATAATTACTATATATAAATGTGTGCCATGATTAAGTTTAAAAACATAGCATTTATTTGTGCCAAGAAAGAAAAAAATTAATATTATCAGATTTCTAAATTTTCCAAGAAGTGAAATTTATAATTGTGTAGGGAGGGGAGATTTAAAGCAAATTAATTTTCTTTGAGAGCCTCCTTTTCATCATCATTATTATTAAGAATATTATTCTGTATTATCTAGATGTGTGCATAATTAATTATTTTAATTAATTATGAATATGTTTTTTTTATCTTAATCTTTTTTTGTGGTTTTTTTTTTTTAAATTTAAGATTTTGAATTGAAACGAAAAGAGGCTATCATTTTCCAAAGTTCACTCATAAATTTGTTTATAAATTTCCAAATCGTTTTATAAAATATTCGTAAAATAAAAATGGCGGCAAAAACTTTTCTTTGAAGAAAAAAAAAATAGATCACCTGATGTTAACTAATTTACATAACTGGTTTCTTTCTCATCATTTTATTTTAATAATTCTTTTTTTTTATAGCCAAAGGCTTTAACTAGTTTTGATGATTGTGACTTCAAATGGTTTTTACCTGGAATATTTTCAGGCATATACTGTATTGAGGCTACTGCCATTGTTTTTTTGTTGTGTTGTTGTGTTCTTATGAAAATAATACATCAAATTGATGAAATGGATTCATTTTTCTTTAAATTTCTACTCAGATAAAAGTCAAAATGAATTTAAAAGTATTTTAGAATCTTAAAAATAATATTACAATTAGAATTTCGTTTTGGTTATAAAAAAAAAGTTTTAATGAGGTTTCAAACTTAATTCGTCTTTCAGAATGGCTACCATTATTATTTAAGTGTTATTTGTTCAGCAGGAGGAAAAATATAAAGACGGTAATCTGAACTTTAATAATAAACTAGTAGGGCTCGGATTTTTATGCAATATCAATCAAATGTTTCTCAATCTGTGGCCCAAGAGTCAATTGTTTTTTTATATTGAAACACTGATTAGAGGCTAGAACTTTTTAGTTGACAACTAATAGTAACCAGACATCTAGCCTCTAAAAAGCCTTTTTTTATTAGAAATTGCAGAATTGCAGTTGCCCTAATGGTAATGATGATGATGATGATGATTACTTAACAACTGGCACTTGAGCCACAAATTAAGAAACATTTCGTTTGATTTTTCATAAAAATCCGAGCCCCTAATAATTAAATATGTTTAATTTCAGAATGTCAGCTGACGGCAGTCAACATGATTTAATTGTCGAACAGAACAATGACAATAGTAATGATGATTATGGTGGTAGGCGTTTTATTTCATTTTATTTTCATCTTGTAATTAAATTAAAAATTACAACCCCAATAAAAGAAAAACACGTGTTACAGCTTTACAGATATTTTAATTTATTTACAATGCGATTATACGATAAAAGTATGCAAATTTTAAAATAGCCTCTTATCAGTCTCTGAATACATAATTTCTTTATTTTTAAAACATGGTACAGAGTGTCTAACAAGACACATAACCAAAAAAAATGACTGCAAACGGAAATTTATTTAACAAAATTAAATGCATTTATTAAAACTTTTCATGAAACAATTAGGTTGTTCCCTGACGAACGACTTTTATTGTAGTTGAGAATATACTGAAAAAAGTGGTCGGCGTGCATGTAACCGAACCCGACCACTGGAGTCAATTCTATACAACCACTTTTTGCAGTTTATTCTCAACAACAAGTCTACAATAGTGCTACTGGCGGTTGATTCTAGTGGTTGGCTTTTGTCCACACACGCCGACCACTTTTTTGCGGTCCATCTGGAACACAAAAAGTCGCTTGTTCCCGAAGGCTAAACGAAATATGTTATAATAATTGTTATTCAGAGGGTAAATGGTAGTTTGTTACACTTTGTACAATCGAGTATCTTGTCAGGTGCTGCCATCTAGCGTATATATTGATCATCAATTGATACCGTATGTAAACGCTAATGTATGTAAGTTGTCGCTCGATCTGCTCTGATTGTTACGCATCTGCATCGGCAGTTGAAGTCTATAATATCATAGCCTCTTACTTGGCCTCTTATATAGTTAAAAGAGGCTATTAAGAGGCTAGACAAAAGCAAGAAGACATGAAAAGAGCTAAATAATTTAGCGCCATTTTTATCATGACATGTGGACATTTTTCTCCTGTTCATTTTTTTTTGTTTCACAGGAATGTTGTAATAGTTGCAATTGCCTAATTTGATTATGTAATTTATGAGAGAGAGAGAGACTTAATTAAGGAGCCGCGTGGTGCATTTTCTTAGTAATCAATCTAATATTTTTATTTTCGGGATTTTCTTTATTTGATGAAATGGCGGACATTTGCTCTTTTAGCTCCTCCTCCTCCGTTTGTGGCTCCTCCCCCTTTTCTAGCTCCTCCTCCTATTCGTCTTTTGTTCTACGGTGACACACCGCCGTCGCCGACGACACTCAACGACAACACCGCTGCCTGACGAGTTCATTCGTCGCCGCCAAAAGTGAACATAAAACACCGTCTCGTTGCTCCCCACCTTCCCTCAATCTTTACGACGTTACAATGATGCTCGTGTGTAATAAGTGACATAACACACTCTCTCTCTCTCTTCCTTTCGTTCACTTCACATCATCATGTGTAGTTCTAATTCATCTTCTTCCTATTAATTTCGTCGTCGATCTTTTAATTTAAACACTAAACAGAGATAAGAAAGGAATAGGAAGAAGATAAAAAAAAAGACTTAAAGATATTGTATTTTGTAATAATCTAAAAATAATCTTGAATCTCCTATTCGGATGGGGGATTTAATCACTTTCGCTCGTCCCAATTTTTATCGGTGTAATGATTATAATCGTGTCTCATTCGATCGGAAGCGAGATAACGCAACGGCAGCAACCGCAAGCGAAGATCAACCCCGTGAAAAAGTTAGTCTACTCAGAGGTAATAACTTAAAACAATGTGGTCTTATCATTATTGATGACGATTTTGTTGAGTGTGTGGGTGGAGGGAGGGGGGTTAATGTTGAGAATGATGATTCCCTTTTTTTCCTCCCGAGTCGCTCTCTCCTCACTTTTCAATGGTTACCATGGTAACCACGTCCATCATTTGTGTTGTTGGTCGCCACGCGAGAACGGAGAGATCACACGAGAAGAAGATCATCATCGATTCATCATCATCTTCTTCTTGCATATGTTGTGAATAAACTCAAATTGTAGTGACGTCATTGAAAATAGTGCCCATCGCACGTGTGGACTGCAAGAGAGAAAAATATGCCCCGGGGGGGGGGGGGGGAAGGTTTGTAGAGTTACTCTACAAACCTTGGGGGAAGTGAAGGCGGAAGGGTGGAGTTTCCGTGTTATCGAGTGACGTCATCATCATCGACAGGCTTTCAAAGTTATGAAGTGTCGTTTATGTCGATAATTCGATTTTTTTTTTATTATACCAAATATTGATGACGTTAATAATTATGCTTCGTTTATAGTCATTATTTCGAGATCACCTCCTTCTCTGATCTATTTACAAATCAGACACTGACATCAAATTGAATTGTCGTCTATAAACGTGTCGTAATTATTTTATATAATGATATATTTTAATAAGTCAAAAAATGAGTTTTCAGACAAATAACCTGGATAGAGGGTATAGGTCACGCTAGCGTCTAAAAAACTATTCTTGCTCATGCTAGAACTCCTAATCTGGTTCTTTGACCGAAAAGCGCATTTTTCTGGTTGACTTAATGAGACTGAAATTGATTGACATCCACAAATGTCTGGTTTTTTTGTTTCTTTTGACATAAACCGCGTTTCGTAAGTTATTGCATAATGGATTCTCAGTATATTTGATTGCGTTTGAAAATGGCGGCAGTTTTTTTTATTAGCAAAACCTATATTAGCCTCTATGCATTATATTTTACAGCTATTTTATCTTATTTCATGCAACCTACATAACCTCGCAGCTTTACCTTATAGAGATCTGTTAATCGAAAGAATAAAGAAACTAGCCTCAAATGCACCCATGGATGCCATAATATCTTGCCTATGCTCTTCTTGACGGCTTTGAGTACGCATACCCTCGGATTGAGGCTATTTTGCTCGTGATCATCGTGCTTGCGGTTCTATATATAGGTTACATAAATATGGAACGCAACCAACGACTCATTTCCTATCCTGTTAGTTATCGTAATCGGGATATACGAATGACGTCACGATATCGTGCTGCGAAATCTTTCAAGCACTCGTTTTGATATGCATCTGAACGATGCATATCGATTGTCAATCTGGCGCCTGAATTTGAATCCCCTTTCGAAATTGATTGGGTGGTGGCCAAAGGCCGCCACGTGTGTTTCCCCCCCTCCCCTCACGAGATCTTGCATTACTTATAACAACAGGTAAGATAACAAACAACGACGACGACTAAACGAATTTAAAACGTCGTCTTCTGATTGGTTGTCTTCATAAATTGATATTGTATTGAAATCCAATCGAAAGAAGAGAAGATAAAATGTATTTCAAATACAAAAATGAAGTTGAGGGATTGACACAAGAGGATTTTCACTTGCGTCAAATAAACGATCCAGTCTCATTTCTATCAAGGGAATGGCAAAGGCAAATGGCAAGGAAATCGCACAAAATGGTTCTTTTTCTCTCTGTCTCTCTTAATCGATTGTTGAACATTTAAATTAAGTCTTTTATTCTTTCGATTAGCAGCCGCTAGCCTCCTAGGTAACGCTGCAAAAGCGCCAAATAAGGCTAAAAAGTTGCACAATTTCCTGCATAGAGGCTAGGCGATTGCGAATCGTAGGGATTTCCTAGTCATTTTACGATCGCGTCCTTTTTCCTCTCGATTTCCATATTCTGAGAGAAAATGAGGACGTGATTAGTGAAAATACCTTACTGTAAACGCGGCAGTAATCTTCATTCGTTTTTTTTTCTTCTTAAATAGGCAAAGAAAAGAAGAAGACGGGTGGAACGGTCCCGTTACCGAATCCAAAGCCTGGAATCGACTACGTTAACTTTGGAGAAGAAGATGAGATGGTAATTAATTCCCATTTTTCATATTCGTATAACGTATTGATCTGTGTTGAATGGTAGGAAATATTTGGTTACGTGGGCCACCGTGGTCTGTCTGCGGCCACTTGGATCCTCGTAGTCTGTTCGCTTTTCCTTTTGCGCCTTGTCTTTCATTGGAAACCGTCTTGGATGTTACACATGACCAATGTCCGGTCGCCCATCTCAAAGGCACAGAAAGTCCTTCTTGTGGTCAGTAAATATCATTTAATCATTTCTCTCTTTTCGTAGAACTATTATTTTTATGTCTGTGTAATTGTGATATTATAACAGTCATATGACAATATTTATTATAATATTTTAGCATTTGCTTTTGTGATTGTTACAAGGTTACGATTTCATTTTTTAAAATGAATTTCAACAGGTGAACAAATTCGATAAATATTTATTTATTAGAAACTTAAAAGTGTTTTAGAAACTAGAAGGGTAGCAGCTGGAGCTGTTTTCAGATTTATGTCTTTTAAAATTAGCTTTTTTAAGACTTTTCTATAAAAAGTTTACATTGAAAGATATCAAAACATAGAAATACTAATAACGTGATTTAGAGTTACCCATTCTAGTTTCTAAGACACTTTAAATTTCTCCTTATAGTTTGTTACTGTGGAAAATAACCGAATTTTTTTTTTAAAAATTAATATTTTTTAAAATTCATTGTTGTGACAATTATTTTGAAAACGATTTTTGTTTTGTATTTGTTTGTTTTTAAATTGTCATAAGCAGTTTTATATTTCGAAATAGCGTTATTAAAATGCAATCATTCTATTTCTTAATATTCTAATCTAGTTTCAACAAATTACATACTTTATTAATTAACTGTGAATTTAATTTTAATTGAATTTGATGTGGAGACAACAAAAATTATTCTAAGATGTCCTTGAATAAAATCTGATCTTATCTTTTCAAAACTGTTTAGATTAGAAATGGAATCAGTTTCAATTCTGGAATGAGGATGAGAGGTTCTCTCTCTCTTTCCCCGAGAATGACACAAAGAGATTGTTGTTTTCCTCGAAACTAATCTTATGGAATAAACGAATGGCGTGTGAATTTTAACAATTGTGCTTTTGTATCAATTTCTTACTTTCAGGATCAGTACAATCAGATGTTCGTTGAACCGATATTGACCTTAATTTCATCATCGGATGACATCATGACCGAGTGAGAACACGTTCTGTCGAGAAAAGTCGTTGCGATCAGTCGTTCGTTATGACACTTTGTCTTTTTGTATCTTTCGAAGTGAACGTAATGGCATAGAGTCGACCGAAGGCAAGAACGGAACTGTTTTGAGAGACGTGAGGAAGAAATCGATGTCTGTCTCGTCTCCTGGTCAACTCGTTCTTCCTAGATCAGACGTTAGATGACCGTTTAAACTATAATGGTGACGAACGATACTCTCACTTTTGTCTTTCAATTTGTGTTTTACTGTAGGGTAACATGGAGCCGGTGGAATCCGTTCGTTATTTCGTCAACAAGAAAATCAAATACATTTGGCACGAAGAAGCGAATGAGTTCAAGAAGCTTAAGGGATTAGACTCGGTGAATTGTTCATTTTTCTATAAGCACCAACAGGGTCTCAGTCCGGAAGAACAATCTCGAAGGTAAAAAGAAAACGGAAGTTTGATCGTAACGACTAACATCTGTTTTCTATTCGAAAGGAGGTTGGCTTTTGGTTCCAATAGTATCGATGTTCCCGTAACAAGTGTCCTGAAGCTCTTATTCATGGAGGTGACCGATTTTGGCTGAAATCATGTGATTCTTTTGGTTGTGGTGCAGGAAAAACGACAAGAACGCATTTTAGAAGTAACTTTTTAATGGTTAAGACTCTAGTAATGAGCTTAGATAATTTCCACAACAATATCTTTGAAAATACACTTTTTATGTAATTTTAAGCTTATTTCAAAAATTTTGAAAGCTGGAACCGTGAATCACTTCATGGTGGGTTTTAAGTGTAAATGGGGGCCCTTAGAAATCTGGTTATTCTGTCTTTTAGGAGCCAAAATTAAGAAAAATAAACTTCAGTGTTTTAAAAACTAGAAGTGGTAGCTGAATCGCTTTCATGTTATCTTTTAAAATAAACTTCGTGGTTATCTTTCAAAATTTTGAAAGATAACCACGAAATTTATGTATACCACTCTTTAAGTTTACAGTAAAGTTCCTTTCTTAAGGTGCTTCGTATGAAAACCTCGTTCTCGTTATGTGTTTTTTCTTTCTCCATTTCTCAACTTAAAAGAAAATAAGGAGATGAAATTGTGGACTAAATTGGTTGTATTTTTTTTTTGGGTTCTTTTCGAAGATTCTGACTCCATTTTATGTTTTCCAAATCTTCAGCGTTGTCCTTTGGTATTCGGACAACTATTACTATTATGCAACTTGCATCGTCTTTATGTCCACTTTTTCTGTTGCCGTCACGGTCATACAAAGTAGAAAGGTAAAAATTAACCAGACTAGAAGGGCATCTGTGGCGTTTTCTGTTTTCGCAATCAATTCTTTCTTATGTTTTGCATGCTATAAATGTGTGAGGAGGTATTTATTTGGAATAGAAATTTTCAAGGATTTCATTTGTTATTTTATATTCTTGTATCTTCTTCTTATTCTTATTACTTTAATTTCAACTTGTCTTTTACATTTTGGCATCAGAGAGAGAGAGAGAGAGAGAAAAAGAAAAAGAGAATGAATGCGTTTGAATAGAGATTATAATGATGATGTCTTATTTTTAAATAATGACAATCAGTCGTTCCCTCCCTGCCACATGGCTTTCGAGCTGATTGCAGGTGTATTTAATTGAATTGAATTGAATAGAATAATTTTGGTTATTTTCAGAACGAAGAAGCGTTACGAAACACGATTCAGTGCTCGGACGTCGTCATCGTCTGTCGTGGAAATAATGGTTTTTCCCCCCTTCTTTATTAATTAACGATCAAATTCCAATTAATAATAATTATCAACTTTGCAGTGCAAAGCATTAATTAAAGGAATTTTTGATATAGTTTATGAAACAATCTCGTCCGAAAGAGTGGTACCAGGTGACGTGATAGCGATTCCGAACCACGGCTGTGTGATGCATTGTGATGCCGTTTTGATCAGCGGCAATTGCATCGTTAACGAAAGCATGCTCACCGGTGCCGCCTCCTTATTACACAACCAGAAAAAATCGTTTCATTTTTTTCTTCTTCTTTTGGTTCAAAATAAACAATTAAAACTTGTTCATATTAAAATTCTTTTTAAAATTATGGGTGTTTTTTAAATGGCTTTTTAAATTCTTGAAAATTTATTTAAGAATTTTTTAAAAGTTATCTAAACTCAATTATTATTACGAAAAAAATTTGGGGATTTATTTGAAACTGGACAAAGATCGTAGGACAAAAGAAATGAAATGTTTTTTCTTGCATTAATTATTTTTTATCGATTGGATTTTAAATTGATTGTTTGATTTGTGTCCAGGTGAAAGTGTTCCTGTGACGAAGACGCCGATTCCTCAACCGAATTCCAGGAAAACAACATCTACGGTGATCGGAGATCGTGACGTCCAATATCATTCCAAGGAACATTCGAAACACACTTTGTTCTGTGGGACGAAAGTGATTCAGACCCGTTATTATGGCAGTCAGCGTGTCCGAGCGATAGTCATTCGAACCGGTTTTATGACGGCCAAAGGGGAACTGGTTCGATCCATAATGTTTCCTAAACCCGTCGATTTCAAGTTCCATCGCGATTCGCTCAAATTCATCGGCCTCCTCTTCAGTATTGCCTTTTGCGGATTCGTTTACACAGTTTTTAGAATGGTTGTTTTTGTTACTGTCTTTTTTTCTCTCAGTTAATTGCGGATTTTTAAATTATTTTTATTTTTATGATAACCAATAATAGCATATGAACGGTGCAAGTGCCACCGATATCTTATTGGATGCCTTAGATTTAATTACGATCGCAGTGCCTCCAGCTCTTCCGGCCGCGATGACCGCGGGTATTGCGTACGCTCAATCTCGTCTCAGGAAGCAGAACATTTACTGCATTAGTCCTCGTAGTATCAACATAAGCGGTTGCATCAATTGTGTTTGTTTTGATAAGGTTCGTTTGTGTCTTTCGTGGGGAAGTCTTGTCTCATCCATTTAACGATTTTTTTCTCGTTTCAGACCGGAACTTTAACTGAAGATGGACTTGATATGTGGGGAGTTTTACCGGTAAAAGACGTCAGGTTGATCTCTTTTTTTTTTCTTCTCCTTTTGTCTTTATTAGATTTTGATGTTAAAATTCAGGTTGTTTCATTTTAATCTCATGATAATTAGAACAACCAGCAATGTTTTTATAATCAATGACACTGTGTAGAGGGTAGAGTTTTCTATTACTCTTATGTTAGTAATTAGAGAACTGTAGCCTCTAACTAGTCTTTTTTATTGAATGCGAAATAATACATTTTGCTTTATTTTAAATTCATGAATAGATTATTAGAATATTATAATAGAAATTTGTGACTCGGTAGAGGCTGAAATTATTATTCTCATGCCAGTGACGAAAGAACTAGCCTCTTGTTATTTTTTATTGGATTGAATTTATTGAATTAGCAGATTTATGCTATTTTTTTAAAAGAAAGTTTCAACATGTGAAATAATAAAAAACAAATTACAAATATTTTAAATTTTAAAAAAATCTGACTAAAATAATTTCGTATTTTTTTCTTTCTAAGCATATGATCTTTATCTTATGTCATGTTTGTCTTAGATTTTGTGATGTAGTGAAAGATATTCACATGATGCCAATTGAATCTTTCATCGTTGGAATGGCCACTTGTCATTCGCTGACCATCATCGATGGTCAGTTGAACGGCGATCCTTTGGATCTGAAGATGTTCGAAGCCACTAATTGGGCATGTCTACAAGTTTTCTTCTTCTTCGCATTCGTTAAGTTCAAATTAAGCAAAAAGTAACTCATTTCTTCGGTCGTCATTTTGTAGATTTTGGAAGAACCGGACATTGACGAAACCAACCAGTATGACATCATTACGCCAACTGTCGTTAAACCACGTATGACGAAGGAGGAGAACATCAAGGAAACATCGAGTGAAATGATGGGTGACAAGGTTTGTCTCTTTGCCGTTTTCCTCACCCGTAACCACTTTATAGTCGGTGATTCTCTATCGTTGTTAATGGAACCGAATTCTTTTATCGTTTCGGTGTCGTTTGTAGCAGCCGTTTCAAGTAGGAATCGTTCGACAGTTCACTTTCTCAAGTTCTTTACAAAGGATGAGTGTCATCACTCGTGTATTGGGAGCGACCCATTTCGAAATATATACTAAGGGATCTCCGGAGGTCGTCGCCTCGCTTTCTGATCCGCACACAGGTTGACGATAACATTTAAACAAAAAGTGTTTTAATCTTACGTCATCGTTTTAAGTATTAGCGAAAACTTGTTTGTTTTATCCCGTGTTACCATTATGCAATATTAAGTTTCATACTTTTGTTTCACTATTCTCGAAACAGTTCCTCCGAACTTCACTTCTGTTCTGATGCAATACACTCGCCGTGGTTACAGGGTGTTGGCTTTGGCTTCCAAACCTTTCTTGAAGAACTACACGAAAACTCAGAGGGTTTCGAGAGAAGAGGTCGAATCCAATCTGAATTTCCTCGGTCTTCTCGTGATGGAGAATCGTTTGAAGCCGGAGACGGCCGAAATCATTCAGGTGTTAACGAAAGCCGACATCCGTATGATAATGGTTACGGGAGACAACATGTTGACAGCTTTGAGCGTGGCCAGAGATTGTGAAATGATCAACAAGGAACACAAAGTTATTCTGGTGAACGTCGTCAAATCAAACGAGGACAGAATTCCGGCCGTTCAGTTTGTCTACGCCGACATGTTCGACCAAGAAGTGGAGGAAGTTGGTTATTTGAATAAAGTACACTTACTATAATCACTCAATTTCAGGATTCGCTTTAAACTATTTTTTTTTGTATTTGTTTAAAAAGGAGAAGACTGAAGTTGTGATCGAACAGCACGGTGAAAAGTTCCATTTTGCTATAACAGGGAAAGCTTTTGCAGTTATACGCGATTATTTTCCAGAATTGATACCAAAAGTATAAGTTTCTTGTTTAAAATTGATTTTTCGTGACATTTCTAAGTTATTTTTATTATAGATCGTTGTTAGGGGTACGGTTTTTGCTCGAATGTCTCCAGATCAGAAACAACAATTGGTTGAACACTTACAGGAATTGGGGTGATTGTTATTTGTTTGTATATAACGATCGCGAATGAGGTTGTAATTGTTAATTTTTGTGTAATTTACTATAGTTATTATGCAGCGATGTGCGGCGATGGTGCCAATGATTGTGGAGTTTGTATTCTTACATAATACGACGATGTTTTTATGTTAAAACTGTAGCGACTGACTTTTTTTTGTGTGTGTTGCTTCCGTTCTTGGCAGGCTTTGAAGACGGCTCACGCTGGAATCTCTCTTTCGGAGGCGGAAGCTTCGGTCGCTTCTCCGTTCACTTCGAAAACGCCAAACATATCTTGTGTTCCAACTTTAATTAGGTTAGAACGGAGCAGAAATTAACTGTGTTTGATTCTATTTGAAAAGAGAAACGAAATCAGTTAAAAGTATTTTGTTTGGTTCTTTAGAGAGGGAAGAGCGGCGATGACGACTTCATTTGGAATATTCAAATACATGGCTTGTTACAGTTTAACGCAATTCGCTTCAGTTATCATTCTTTATTCCGTAATCATTTTTAAGTTATTCTTTTTTATTTCCATGATTTGTGTTAAGATTTTTCCCCAAAGTTGTTTATTCGAACTCGAGATTACTCAGGGTTTCGAAAGCAGATCCTTAAATTTGGACAGAAGTTGTAATAGTTTTAGAAAATTTGAAATGTAATTGAATCACTAATGAACGGTCTTTTTATGGAGTAAAAATGGCAAAATGAGGTGGATTTTGATGTAGTTAATTTTTTTAAAAGATGCCATTGAAACCGGTAAAAAATTTTAAAAATTGAGTGTGAAAAATAATTTTTAGCCTCTTATTTTGAATTAATAGAAATAAGTATTTAATGATTAACGTCTATAAATTCAAGTTTGATTATTTTCAAACTGCCATAAAAAGCTTATTAACAACGTACCTGTAATGATCGTTTTAAAATGTAAACGGTGCACCTCTTGAACTCTGATTATTCTGTCTTTATGGCGTAAAATCAACAGAAACGTGAAACTGTTTCAGCAACTAGAAGGGTCGTTCAAACACTTAAAAGTATTTTCATGTTGATACTTTTCAAAATAAACTTTTTATATGAGTTTGAAAATGACCCAGCTTTGAGAAGACGTCCATAAATACTATTAAGTAATTCAGCTACTTTTTAAAGTTTCTATAACACTTTTCAATTTCTCTTGTTTTTCCTGAAGCGTAGAATAAGCAGTGTTTGAAATCATGAACCCAGCTTAAGGGATTCGGTTACTCTTCTAGTTTTCTTGGTGTTTTTTATTGAACGCAAAATAATCATAGAGGAACAATTTCCGCTTGAAACAGTTTTAAAAATATATTCATGTTTGTTTGTCTCATTACAGATCGATTCCAATCTGGCTGATTTTGAGTTTCTCTACATTGATCTGTTTCTAATCACTGTATTTGCCGCTTTATGTTAGTGAGAGAGATCGATAATTTTGAGCTCAGGCGTTTGTATCACTGGAGTGTGTGTTTGAAATGTTTTCTTATTAATTAATTATTAGTCGGACGGACGGAATCTTATTGGAAGCTGGTGAAGCAGCAACCGCCATCTAGTTTGATCAGTTTGACGCCGTTAGCGTCGCTCTTTTCGCAAATGCTCATTGTGATAGCGTTTCAGATCGGTGCTTTCTATTACGTACAGCAACAGTCGTGGTAACGAATATTCCTTTTCCCGTTACTATTGGTTGAAGAGTTCGACTTTCCAACCGACGCACCTGACATATATATCTTCTTTTATAGGTTCACGCCGTTTGTGTTGACTGAAGAAGACGATTACAGTTCTTACGAAAATTACGCCGTGTTTGCTGTTTCTAGTTTTCAATACATCACTCTGGTCATATGTTTTTCCAAAGGGGCGCCATACAGAAAAACAGTGTTTTCTAATCGTACGTTAATTGCGTCTGCGTTGTTGCGTTTACATATCTTAATTATGTCGAATCAACTTTGAGGTGGGGTTTAATTTTGACTTTTGTTTAGATTTTTTCCTTTCTTCGTTGATTATTATGACGGCAATTACCGTTTATATCGTCATTTGTCCGTTCAGTTGGCTCATGAATCTGTTGCAGGTTTTGAATCAAAGTTATTTAAGTTTGATGATTTTTTTAAACCAACTTTGTTGTTGTTTCAGTTGAAAATGCCACCGGGGATGGGTTTTAGATGGCTGATAATTGGAGTCGCTATTGTCAACTTTGTTCTTTGTATGCTTTGCGAAGTAAGTTTGGTTCTGTTCTCAAGCTTCTGGTTAGTCTATTGTTTCAGAAGAGCAACACTAAGGGAGAAATTAATAATGTTGTCGAAACTAGAAAGGCAGCTGAATCGCTTAACAAGTTTTTTTTAAATAAACTATATAAAGAAAAATTAAAAAATATCAACATGAAAGTATGCTTAAGAGATTGAGCTGCTCTTCTAGTGTCTAAAACACATTCCAGTTTCTCTTCGTTTTATTCTGGAAAGACGGAAATAAACCAGAGTTCAAAAGGTTCAAAATAGATATTTACATATGAAACTGAACTTAATATGAAAATTGATATTTTTGCAGCATTTCTTCGTGAACTTGTTTGTGTTCAAATTGCTTCAGGAAAAATGCCGTTGTCTTCATTCTTTAAGCGGCCACACTCGTGTCGAGCACGAAATCACAAATACGCCAGAGTGGCCGCCAGTCTCTTGCGATGTCGACATTGGAAACCTTCCTTTCTACACCAACACTCCTACTCCCGCTTCGTCGCCAGCAAACGCCGCTGGAATGTACACGAATGATGGAGAGGAAGAGGAGGAGGATGAAGACGACGATTGCGATGAAGAGAACACCAGAAAGGTGATGGTTGAAGGGGAAATGGCGAGGTTTCACGGAGAACGTGATGGTCGGAGCGTGAATTCGTTCGCTCCGAATGGAAATCTCGCATCTCCGGCAAATAGTCCAAAAAATAAACAGCCAAGTGTCGAAACGACTTCGGAAACTTGTAACGGACCTCGAAGTTCGTTGAAGGGAGAACAGAACTTGGGACTAGAATTACATCCAGAAGACTCACGATTTATAGACAAAAAGTTTGATGAATGTAATGATCGTAAGTTTTATAACTCTGTTTCGGTGCAGAACGGTCCCAACTTCAATTCTACCGTCGTCGTACCGAACTCCGAGTTGCCGGACAATGGTTACGCTTCGGAAGTGGCCGACGAATACGTAAGAAACTCGTCGCCGCCACGATCCAAGGGGGATAGACCTATAATAGTCGTTGAGACTACTATCGTGGTCGAGTCTCTAGAGGAAAAGGCGCTGAAGGTATCTTAGCATAATTTATCCGTCCGAATAAGGTTGGCCTGGAGGTTTTTAGGTATAAATTGCGCTTCTAGGGCGACGGCATCGTTGCTACGTGTGGCCACGCCCATAAATTTGTACTTGGGTTGTTGGAGGAATATTTCGGGGAGCGAATTTATAGAAAAATAAGTATGGAGCTTTTCAGAAACATCTTTTAAACGATAATCAGTGTGTTTTAGAAACTAGACAAATAAATTAGCTAAGTGATCAATTTTTCTTATGATGAGCTATTTGGAAATAGTGTTTTATGACAGTTTTAAAATGCGGCTAACAATCAAAAACGATAATTGGCGTTTTGAGACTGTCACAAGACTGTTATTTACAAAAAGGTCATCACAATAAATTAATGACTCAGTTCATTTATTTATATATTATCAAAAACACATTTAATGTCGTTTAAAAAAGGCTTTTAAGTTGCTCCGTACTTGTTTTTCGATGATTTCAATCTTCGAAATGTGAATTGTTTTTCCTGTACAGCTTTATGGGCGTGGCCACATGCTTACACGTAACGCCATCTAGGAGCATCGTTTGTAATCAAATGCTAATCAAAAACCTATCGGACCCATCTTAATGACGACACTGCCGCCAAATAATTAAACAAAAAAAAAACTCCCTGAACCAAGATATAATTACAACACATTCCAATTTGAATTCGTTTGAAAAAAATTTATTTCCAAAGGCGACTTAAACAATCAAACACAAAATTTTCGTATATTCATTGATTGATGCCATAGAGGGGGCCCTCTCTCTCTCTCTCTCTCTTCCTCTCAAAAGGTTGGGGGTCCCACTCCTGACCCCAGATTTATCACCAGTTGTACCTCATGTATACTATAATGAAGATGCCGCAGGGAGACCCAACAAAAAAAAAAAAGCGGACATTCTATTTTTTAAAAGTGCCTTTAATTTTGTTTTGTTTTGTGTGTGGGTTGATCTTAAAATAGTTAATTCTTAAGCATAATTAAGGCGAACGTAGTTAAAAGTAACTTTTTAATTTTTCTTTTCGTTTTGTTTATTCATGATAGAAAATTTAGAAGCATAATATAATTTAAGATTGCAAATAATAATACAGTAGAATCTCTGTTATCCGGACGGATTTGACCGGATTACCGAACGTTTGGATAATCCGGATTACTAGGAAGTTCAGATTACGAGGATACGGATAATTGAGATTCTACTCTGATTTAAGATTGCAAATAAAATAGGAAGAAACTTTTGAATAATGTAAATTATGGAATGAGAAATGGACTTAAAAATAATTAATTGGTCTCATTTTTTGCACTTTGCATCGGTTTTTTATATACAAAAACATTTAGATTAATTTTTTCACGTGAATTTTTGGACAAAATTTGTTTTTTTGCTTCTAATTAAGACAATTGAAATGTTTACTTATATTTTATTTATTATACGGAAATTGACAAAAGCAAAAAAAATGAAATTTGAAGTTTATACTTTTTTTTTGGGCTGCGTACTTTTATAATATTTATATATTTACAAAATTTTGGAATAAATGAAGGACTCCCTTTCGCCTTTTCCTCCAAATCTATGCAAATTTATTCCAGATTAAATTGGAAAATTCATTTGTACATTGAGGGGGTCTAAGTAAGGAAATTAAAAATGGCGGAAGGGAGGAATGAAATTTGCATAATTAGGTATTGAAAAATTCAAAACAAAAATTGGCATAATTTTTTTTTATTTTATTAAAAATAAATATTTCATTGTCAAATGTGTTTTACATTTATTTATATTTGATTGAAGTGGTTTTAAAGCTTAAACCGCGGGGGGGGGGGGAGCCTCTCGAACCCTGATTATTATAGATTTTTAGAAACTAGAAGGATAGGCTCTCAATCACTTAATATTATTTTCATGTTGCTATCTTTCAAAAGATTGTTATTCTTTTTTGGCTATAAAAAGTTTATTTTGAAAGATAACATGAAAAAATTTGAGTGATTTGAGTTATCCTTCTAGTTTGTAAAACCCGTTCTAGTTTCTCTTCCTGTTGCTGGGAAAGACAGAATAATCACCAGTTCAAGTAAGGCAGAATGAAGGCCTCACTATAATGAATGTATCACATGCGCGGTCGCTTTCCTTAGAAACCTATACCATAGCCTCCTATGGATACTAGGTAATTGATAAGAGGCTATGCCTATACAAATGACACTGGTAACACCAGACGGAGCTATTAAATCGATGTTCGATATCTCATGTAATGTTTTATTTACGTTGAATCGATATATCGATAGAACAAATCTCGCAAGATAGATATTTAGAGGTAGCTCAACTGTTTATCTTTCAGAAAAACATTGTGAGTTAGTGGCAATTGAATAGTACGAAGCCCCGTATAGGACATACACAATTAAAGTTAAAAAAAAAAAGATATGGCCACAGTTAAGGCCCCACTTACGGCGCCAAAAAAAGATACGGCCACACTTAAGGAAAAAGTTGTCAACAAAAATGTAAGCTTGTGATTTCTCACACTAGATGGCGTATAAGGTGATAAACATTGGATAGAAATTGCTGTCCTTCATAAATGGGGGGGGGGGGGGGGGGTTTGTGTTGAATCCAACTGCCTGCTTGTTAAGTGCATACAAAATTTACAAATGAACGCACACAAATGACAGACGATATATTGAAAGAGATATGAAACGATATTTACCCCACCTTTTTATGAGGGTATTTGGCAAAAAAAAAAAACAATACATACATCAGTATCATTGAAGTATGTACTGAAAACAGAATTCATAATTGATTATCAAACGAATTCTAGAAAAAATGCATTCGCAAGCTCCATCTTTTTTCTTAAATGTGGCCATATCTTTTTTTGGCGCCATAAGTGGTGCCTTAACTGTGGCCATATCTTTTTTTTTTTAACTTTATTTAATTTTGTGCATGTCCTTTACAGGGCTTCGTAGAATAGCTTTTCTTCAAGTTCTTTTTATTGTTTTAGCTCCACTTATTTTTTTTTAATAACTACAATGTTTATTAAATTGTGGTGGAATCTAGCTCTAAGTTTGGGTGGCGCCATCTATCAGCCATGACACGGAATGCTTCAGAACGGCAGAGCTCTTAGTTGAACTAACTCTCTATTTATGTAGTTTGGTTTCTTTCGTTAAATTTTATTTCCGCGATTGTTTCTTTCAAAAATGTTTTTCGTTAAATGTTCGTTTTATTTTAAAATCGGTAAGAAATTGCATGAAGTTCGTATGAGCGGTTAAGAAGAAGAGGGAGAAGGAAAAGGAGGAATGTCTCGTAAGTTAGAAGTGGAAAAAGCAATTTGGAAATGGACGGAGACGGTAAAAGCGGAACAAGTGGCGCGAATCCACGTCGAGACCGCGTACCGCTTACATTTGCCGCTCTGTCAAACCGGAAGTTGCAGGTTGCAGGTTGCCGACCAATCGGCCTGTTCCAATTGTTAACTATTTTTGAATTTACTATGAAAGGAGGAATTGCAAATGGAGCCCAAAATGCTTCGAATGTTTAGGGTCAGCCGAGTGGTCAAGAGAATACGAAGACGCTCAGTGGACGGACGTTGAAGATCCCGAACAAGAAAGGCGGAAGAACGTCAGAATAACTTCCTTCTTATTGATTCTGATAGTTGTCGCTGTCTGTAAACTTAAGTGGTGTTTCTCGTTTCAGAACTCTCACGTAGGACTCAAGAATCTCGGTGCCACCTGTTACGTCAACAGTTTACTTCAGGTTCTTCTCTTTTATTGTGTAGAACCTCAATTGAACTCATCTTTCGCATTTCGAGAGGAAGAAATTGAAGGTGTTTTAACGGTTATTCTTTCGAGTAGCAGCCGCTTAGCCTCTATGTAGCCTTATATAACACCTCTCAAGCTTAAGATTAGAGTCTATACGTGGCTGCTGATCGAAAGAATACCCGTTTAAGAAACTAAAAGAATAACTTGTTATTTTTAAGTGAAAAAATAGAATTGAAAATTTGAAATTGTCATAAAAAGTTCATTTTGAAAGATATTGACATGCAAATATTCAAAAGTGATTCATTTACTTTTCTAGTTTTTATAACACTTACCAGTTTTTTTAAGATGTTTTTTATGAAACTTCTGGTTATTTTGCGTTTCACGGTCAACGTTACGAAAAAAATTGAAAGGGTCTTTATTTTGCACCTTAAAGACCGAATAACCAAGAATTCCATTCATTTGCATATTTTGCAAGTGACTGTTGAGATAAAATTCTCAAGAGGGTATTTTAGTATCTCACCTGTTGGTTCTTTTAGCTATGGTTTCACAATGTACGATTCCGAAGGGCCATCTATGCTTGGAAACCGTTAGATGGCAGCGACGAAAGTAAGTTTTCACCACGAGAAGCTTTAAAATTGCAACTTATCCGTTCGTGGATTTTTTTCTTCACTTTCTACATTAGTGAACTGCATGGAACTGGACGACGATGACGAGTGTCGGCCTAAGTCGTGCATCGGACAGCTACAACGTATTTTCGCTTTCCTGCAGTTTAGCAACCGAAGGTAGGGACTTGAAAACAAACGATTCAATTTGTGAATGACGAGGGAAGTCTCTTGTCTCTTTCTCTGGAAGGTTTATCGATCCTTCGTCGTTTATAAAGTCTTTGGGTTTGAATACGACCGAGCAGCAGGTGATTTAAACAAATTTATCTTTGTTGCTCTTATTCTATTTCGCTTTTTTTTTTTTAAAAAAAGGACGCTCAGGAGTTTTCAAAACTTTTTATTTCTTTGCTGGAAGACAAACTTAAGGTTTGAATCGAAGTTTTTACTTATGAATTATGCTCCTAGGGTGGCGTTATCGTCACCATGTGTCAGCGCTTGACGACGCCCATAGAGTTGTACAGTAAAACAACATTTCAAGGAGTGAATCAACCGATTCAAGTATGGAATTTCTTAAAATCATCTTTTAAACTAAATTCAAAGTGGTTTTGAAAGTAGATGAATAGTTTAATGAAGTGGTTACTGTCTAATGATGATCTATTTGAAAAGAATAGATTTATGACAGTTTTAAAACATAGATAAAAAGTGAAAACTAATAATAAAACTAATATTTTCAAAAAGATCATCACAAAAAAGTAACCACCTCATTAATTTATTCAATTAATTTCAAAAATACTTTGAATTTTGTTTAAAAGATGTTTTTAAAAAACTCCGTACATGTTTATAGAAAATGTCGGTTTCCTGTGGCCACTTGCGGCCACGGAACGCCACCTAGGAACACCATTTGTAATTAATACTAATGAAAAAACGTATTTGTTTCACCTTAAGTTGCAACATGATCCGAGTGTACGAAACATGATCCAAGAAGAATTCCGAGGCGAATACGCGTATGTTACAAGGTGTTGCAACTGTGGAAAAGTATCCAAGACCCGTTCAACATTTTACGAACTCGATCTGAACGTTCGAACTAATAGAGACCTTCACGGTTGCATTCGAGAGTTTTTAAATGAAGAGAAACTAGAAGGTTCCAATCAATACTTCTGCAACTGTTGTCGTTCAAAAGAGAACGCGACTCGTAGTATAAAACTGGCGACACTTCCACCTGTACTAAATTTACAGCTGCTTAGATTTGTATTCGACAGGTTTCTTTCATTAGTTATTCGGAAATGTTTTGTTAAATTGTCTTTAATCGGATCTTATTTTCGTTAAAAAGACAGAAAAATCAGAAGAGGAAACTTCAAACAATGATAAAGTTTCCAGAAGTTCTAGACATGAATCAGTACGTCGACGGGTCAAACGGAACATTGCTTTACGACCTGAACGCCGTTTTGCTCCATCGTGGCCGAAGTGCGTACTCCGGCCACTACGTCGCTCACATACGTGACGGCGCTGGTGGTTCTTGGTTCGTCTTTAACGACGAAGACATAGAAAAAGTGGCCGGCAAAAGTTTGAAACTTGTTCGAGAGGATGATGACGACAGAGGTGGTTGTTGTGATTTGTAATTTCCAAAGGTGGGAATGTTTACGAAAAATAGTTGAGAATCGATTTCTGTTCTGTTTCAACAGCCGAGGATAGCGACGTGATACCAAAGGTCAACGGTCGTCAGACCAAGGGACACCATACTTCTGGAGACGCCTACATGTTGGTTTATCACCTTCGAAAGAGCAAGTCCGAAGGTTGGTAGTCGCTTTAAGAAGAAGTTTGTTGAGAGGTTCTAATTGTTATTTCGTTTACAGTTTCCCCTTCAGGCGATTCTAACAACTGGGTGATTCCGTATTATCTTCAGGATGTCGTTGCCATCGACAACAGCAAATTCGACGAATGGGTTTCCGAAATGAAACGAATGAGGGTCTCGCAAAAATTTAGATGGAATTTCGTGGCGAAGGAATATTTGAATTTCGTTTTTTTGGGGTTTCAGGCAAAAAACGTCGAGATCGGTAAAGAGAAACAGGTGGAAGTTTTGTCTTTCTTTAAAATGTTACCCACTTTGGATGTGAAGAACGATTGGTCTTGGATTCCGACAAAGTGGTTGATAAAGTGGCTAAAAGACGATAATGTTGTAGTGCCAGCGATTGCAATTTCGATGGATCGGTGTCCTCATCAAAAGTAATTATGTGATCTTTTCGATGTACTTTTGGTAGCATCATTGTTAAGCTGGTTTGTACTTTTAAAAACGCCCCTCGGATTCTAGTTATTCTGTTTTGAGAGCAAAATTAAGAGAATTTGTCATGTTTTGGAAACTAGAAGGGCAGCTCAGACACTAATAGGTGTTTCCATGTTGATATTTTTAAAATAAGCTTTTTAGGTCAGTTTGAAAATAACTACTTACAGCAAACAATGTTTTTTTAAATTTTTGTTTTATAAAAACTTAATTTCGAAAGATATCAACTTGAAAATATTAAGTGATTCAGCTACCCACTTTCTAATACACTTTCTATTTCTCGTTCATATTGTTTCCGAAAAACTTAGAACAAAGAACTTAGTTCCAAAGTTAGTTTTCATGAAACATCTTAAAAAGAAATTTGAAAGAGTTACTGAAAAATATATGAAAATTACTATAAAGTGATGCAGAACTACCATTATAGTTTCTCACATACTCTCAATTTTTCCTCAGTGTTGATCTTCTGTGTTCATAAAACATGTTTAACGTTATTTCGTACAGGTTGCATCCGGATTTAGTGGTAGATTTCAAATGTGTCACTAAAAAGGCTGTAAGTTTGTGTTCTCTTAATTGAATGGTAACAAATCGGTTTCTTTTTTATAATTGCTTGGTTATCGTTTTCGTCAAAAAGGCCGATCTGTTGTATGCAAGATATGGAGGCGAAGTTCTTCCGGGCCGACAGTCTCTTTGTACCGAATGCGTCGTCTTTCGTTGTCGTTATCTAAGGCTCAAAGCTAAAATCCAGGAGGATCACAAGTTGATCACTGAAGCGTGTCGCGTCAAAACTATCGAGTCGGTTCACTGTTTTAATCTTTTTAGTTTTCGTTTTCATTGAATTTATTCAGAGATCTTTTTTTTACTTTTTTTTTTAGTAATAGCAGTGCCTTTTGGGTCGGAAAGATTTCTTTCAAGTATTGGCGGAAACTTGCGTTGAAACAATATGAAGATGACGAATCGAACAACGTTCGGTCTTCAAAGAGTACGAACGAAAACGACAGGCTCGGTATGAACGTTTTTTTTGTGTAGAGCTCTTTAATTCGAGTGTTTTTTTGTGATCTTAGGTGATGACGATTGTGAAGAAGTCGACGAATCGACAAACAGCGAGGATCTTCTAAGGTTTAATGAAGAAATCGTTTGTCTGCACGGTAAATTCACGAATTGAAGATATGATTTCATTTCATCAATTCTTTTTTGTTGTTGTTATAATTTAGGTAAATTGTCGATTAAGGAATCATCACGTCGGTTGGTTTCTCAAAATGTGTGGTGTTATTTCAAAACGTATTTTCCTCTCGCTGCGGAGTTCAAAGAATCTTCTCCGTTGTGTTCTCACTGTAAGGTAACGTAATTAATCTGGCGGACGGTTCGAAATGTCTAGTAGGAGGTTTTGTTTTTTATTCAGTTGTTTTTGTGTTTAGGATGAGACCGCCGAAGAGCAGCACGTTCGGGAGACTTACCGAAAGTTGGCCTCTGAACAGAGGTCTCGTCTTTCGGATCTCTATTTCGATCGTAACAGACCGCAGCTGGGTTTATGTGACGGCGTTTCCGTCCGTTATTACGTCGTTAGCTCCGATTTCGTTAACCGTTGGCGTAAGTTTATCAGGTAAGACGTTTTTCTTAATTGCGTTTTATTACTAAAGTTCACACCTGCGATCGTTTGTCTGAAAGAGAATTACAATGGATGGGTTATATATCAGTGAATCCACAGATAATTTTAAAAAAAGAATTTTTGATTCTGAAAATAGCTAATTTCCAAAGACGAACAAAATTGGATCACTAAAAATTGTCTCCTTTCATAAAAGAACATCAAATAAGGTTTAAAAAAAATTCTTTGCGTGCCTTACAATATGGTATAGCCACTGATGTTCATTGAATCGTGATGTAACTGAAAAATTGAGCCCCAAAATAAGCCCTGGCACGGATTGCGCCATAGGCTCTTAGTTGAGCCACGTCTATGATGAATTATAAACAATACAAGTTGATTTAATAATTGTTTGAACTTTCGATTGCTGTGGAGTTTCAGATGCGAAATTGAAAGTGTTTTTTACATACTAGAAAAATCAAACGAATCGGTATTGAAACTTAAAACAGGTTATTTTTTAAAAATATCTACTTAAGTGACGTAGTTACCTTTCTAGTTTCTAAAAGAGAATAATTAGAGTTTGGGGGTATCGTTGACACTTCGAATTGAACTTAAAAGTTGGCCTTACTTATTTTCTAACAATTTTTTTCCTGCCTTTTTTTTTAAAAAGCACTAAGTCATCATAATTAATGAATGGGTCCAATTCGTTCTTTTTCCAACTAGAATTTCCTTTAAAAGCAAACAGATAAAATCATAAAACAGCGAAATTTTGTTTTTTCTTCCTAGTGCGTGCTGCCCCTTGCATTATGGCAATCACTGTGAGCACAACCCTTCGTACTTTGCTGAATTATTGCTAAACTGACCAAAAAAAATAAGGTTAGGGTGGGGGATTAAGGTTACTCTCCTTTATTTTAGTGTGTGAAACCCAAATTTAAGAAAGAAACTTGGCACTTGAGCTTCAACTTGAATTCTCTGTGCGAGATGCAAACGTAGAAATCTTGAACATGGCTTTTATTTGTTGAAATTCCATTTTGTGGAGTTCAAGAGTTAAGTTTTTGTATTGCATTTGGTCCTAAATGTGCATAAAAATGTTATACGATTGAATATTTTTTCAGATTTATTGAATAATTTTTTTTATTTCATTTCTAACGGAGGGAGAGAGTGGTTGGTTGAGGTGGAGTAAGGGGTGATGAGGGGAGGGAGAAATTCTTGTATTTTCTGTTTAAAATTTGGGTTTTTCTTTTCTTTCCCAAGTGTGGGTTAAGGGGGAGTTACTACTTCCCCCCTTTCCTCTAACTTTGACAGTGATTTATACGTATTTAATGGCATATGCTGATGTTGCTGTTGAAAATGTTTAGGAATATTAGACTAAAAAAAAGGGATAAAGGGGAGTTATTAGGAATTGGAAGCCCCATCTTCCTTCCCCCTTATACATAATAACTAAATGGATAATGACGTAGACTTTTTTAAATTCACTTTTTTTTTACTATTCCTTAGTGGTATTTTAAAGGATTTTAAAATCGGGGTCTTTTTAATCTATTCCTCATGTGGGAATGGGTTATTTGTGAGGAATATTCTGGATATTTGGACTCTTTTGGGCACTTTCAAGATAATTTATGAACAGCTGATTTTCGAACTTATGTTTATCACGAGCAAAATTCTAAGAAACTAGAAGGATAGCTCAATCACTTAAGGGTATTTTTATGTTGATGCTAACTTAGATGATGATGATTTTTTTTATTATAGACCAAAAATTAAAAATATCATCTGCTTAAAATTCTGTGATTTATCAAACCGACACAAAAAGCTTATTTTTGAAAGATATCAACATGAAAATATTCCTTACGTGATTCAGCCACTCTCCTAGTTTTTAAAACACATTCAAGTTTCTCTTTATTTTTCACCTGAAAGACAGAATAACCAGAGAAAATACTTAATGCTGGGCAGCGACTCTGATATTATAACTGATTTTGTTTTTCACATAATTTGTTACTTTTTTTTTTCCAAACATACAACAAGAGTTTTTCAGTCTCTTCGAATTCAATCGAAAACTTTTAATTTCTCTACTAAAGAATTCCTGCAATAAAAACACACACATTTCTCATTGTTTTAAAAGTAAGGGCATTCTGACACGAACCACTTTTAGTGGCCGAGTTCGATTGCAAAATGGAAGTCAATGTTGTAGCTCTTGTGCAAAGGTCAGGCGTCTTTCCAAAGCAATATACTGGCAACCACAGCTCAGCCACCTGCGATATATTTTTCAGTCGAACTCGACCACTAAAAAGACATGCAATTAGAAATCGGGACGCGCAGAAGTTGGTTCCGCCTTTTTATGACGACCGGCAACTTCTATTTGGTTGGTTATGTAGTCTGACGTCACATGCTCCGCCCTTTTCAACGTCGAACCACACAACAAACCAATTAGAAGTTGCCGGTCGTCATAAAAATGGCAGAGCCAACTTCTGTATGTCCCGATTTATAATTGCCTGTCTAAAAAGTGGTTGTGTGCCAAGGCAAAGTCGTGCAAGAGAAAGTCGCTCATTTTGCGCTCTCCGACGCCGCTGCTTCTCGCTCGTTCTCTGGAACTCGGATAGGAGGCATCGGTGACAGTGATAGATTATTTTTTAATAGAATGCTAGGGAAATTAGAAAGTTCGTATAATGCATTGCTGTGTTTGAAGGATCGAGGAGGGTGATTGGGGGGGGGGGGGAGAAATGAATGAGAAAAAAAAAAAACTTTCGAAGCATTTGCTTCAGTTTTAAAACTTAAGATTGCAAATTTTTTCCACTTTCCATTTTAGTGTATATACATTATACTGTATATGGGGAGGGGGTCCTAAAGCACAGCCACATGATCAGTATTATACTATTTGGGGATACATTCTATGTTTTTTTTTCACTTTTCACATTGTGGACATTATTATGCATTCTTCTACACTTGTTTTGCATAGTACTACTTAACGTTCACTTTGAATTTTTTTCTTGCATCCTTTTGGATATTATTTTTTAAAAAAAATCCCTTTTCTTTCAAATCCCCTTCTTTTTCTCCATTTAAGTTTCCCAATGGAATCTGCTTCAATTTCTGAATTTTTTTTTGCATAAAAGAAACTAAAAGAAGAAAAAAAGTACAATGCGGGAGAAATTACTTCAAAATTGGTAGATTTTTCATTGTTTTTTTTTTTTTGTCTTCCAGTCATTCTTCTTTTTTATATTTATACATTCAAATGTCAAAAAATAATTTTTTCGATCAAGAGTTACACAACTTTTTTTTACAAAATTGGTTTTCAATAATCGAATCGTCTACTAAAAAAGAGCACAAATTTAAAATGAAAGTTTTTATAACATTTTAACATTTTATAGATTGTTATAAATAGGTGATTGTCGAATTCTGGTTATTCTGCATTTCAGAAGAGCCAACACTAAGGTGAAAATTGAAAGTGTGCTAAGAACTGGAACGGATAGCTGAATCCACTTTATAGTATTCTCCTGTTGATATCTTTGATGTATCTTTCCATCATTTTTGTTTGTATAAAGTTGGGTCATAAAAAGTATATTTTAAAATATAAATATGAAAATATATTTTAAAATTATTGAGCTACCCTTCTAGTTTCTAAAACACTTTTTAGTTTCTTTTCATTTTGCATCTGAAAGACAATAATCAGAGTTGGAGAAGCGCTGTTTCTTTACACCTTAAATTTGAAGGATATTACTTATATTCAAAATACAGTAGAAGCCTTTTTTAAATAAGCTTTTAATTATTATTTTAGTCGTAATCATTTCAAACCCCCTTCTGCCATTTTTTTTAAATTATTGTATATCATGAAGATGAACATCTGTTGTTACGTCATCTTTTCTTTTCTAGTCTGATGATGATGACTTTGCTCAAAAATTACAATCGACTATGTCCTTTTTTAAAAAAATTAGGGAATTTTTTCTGCTTCATTTTATTTGACTCTAATGATTTCCAATCTGCCATCTTAGTTTATCAAAGTAACATTTTTAGATTTCATTCATAAAATATATTTCATATTTTAAAATATCTCTAAAAAACGATGAGTTGTGAAAAATGGAGAATTTGATTTTTTTGAACTGATATGAGTGCTTTTTTTAGGGGGGGGGGGGTCAAGATTAATATTATTGACGGCATTTGGCGTTTGTAAATGATGGATTACATTTCATTAGCGATCGATAGCTGTAATTGGTAATCAAGCCTAACAGATTTGTCAGTCATTCTTCGAAGCAAAAGGGAAAAAAAATTTTTAAGATAAATTAGTTTCTGTCCCATCAAATGGTTGTGTGAGGGGGTGGAGGACTTTCTTGGCTTTTGGGGGCAATTTTAGGTCTAATGATGGGTTGTTCTTTCTGTGTTGCAACTTTTTTTTTATTCCTTTGAAAAATATAAAAATGTTCCACCAATTTTTATGTTTCAAAGTAGGAAATTGTATCGATTTATTGGTGGGCGGATAAATGTCTCCCAATGATCTATTTTTCGGGAGAGGAGAATGGTGTGAGGCTAGGGGGGGGTTAAATTATGGGTCAAAATATCTTGTTGCATCTGTTTGCGTTTTTGAAGATGCCCTTCCCAATGATGATGATGTCAAAGGCTAAGTGGTGGTGTCACTTTGTCGCTTGTGATAAAAGTCAGTCACGTTTGTGTCATCTCTTTTGACATTGGTGTCAGTGTCAGGTCGTCGTCTGGTTATCGACTGTTTGTCTGTCTGTCACACTTATTATGAGTAACACCTGTAAGCATTTTGTATTTGTTTATCAATGAAATGCATATTTTTCTC
This sequence comes from Brachycybe producta, assembly GCA_036925085.1. NCBI lineage: Eukaryota > Metazoa > Arthropoda > Diplopoda > Playtdesmida > Andrognathidae > Brachycybe > Brachycybe producta. The sequence continues at coordinate 341,242 of JAUPFP010000030.1, forward strand.
TCTTCATTATAGATTTATATTTTGTGGGGTTGTTTTTTTAGTGGAAAAACTACTTTTTAAAATTCAGACGCTTTAGAAGAAGCCATTGTAAAATATGCAAATATTGTAAAATACTAGAAAGTATTGTAGAAATTGGAAGAGTAGTTCAGTCACATTTTCATAGGTTCTTGTTTTACGACGTGGTTAGGTTCCTGAAAATTAAGTTGTAAAGTGAATCGTCGTAAAACGAATCCATTTCATAATCGGAATTGATAAGAATCGATTCTTCAATGATTTTCAGGGTGGATTGATTTAAATCAATTGATTTTTTCATTAAAATCAAAGTGATTTAAATAACAAATTGTCAACACCATGAAAAACAAGTGATTTTAAAAACAAATTTCAGAAATTTTCTTATTTTTTTTTTTTGTAAAAGAAAGTGAATTTTTTCTCTTTTACGAGATGAGTTTATTACAATAATTTATTGGATTTTTTCGTGAATAAGCAGATTGAACACTTTGTCAATCATGGAATTTCAGTTAATTAATGGGTTACTTTACGAAATTTGAAATAAATAAAATAAAATGATTTATATCGAATCTGATTTAAAAAATTATTTTTCGTTAAAATCAAATCAATCGTGATTTTTATCCACCCTGGTGATCTTTTTTTAGTATCCCAAGTTTCGATTATGTACCGGTAGTTAGTTATGAACAGTTTAAGAAATCATTTTTTCAGACATGGTAAAATTCAATGGTTATTTTGTGTACTATTTAAAGCCTAGTACAGACCATGCGATAATCGCAGAATACATTGTTGCGGATCGCCCGCGTATCCGGTTGCTTGATTGTTGCTTTTTTCTTTGTTTCCCACTCCAAATGGAAAACACTGCTCAGTCTGTACCTAGAAGCGAACAAGTGACGAAAAGGAATGTTATTGTGATGGTTGGTTAATGGAAATAGTGGAATTCATTTTCTTTGTGATTTATTATTTCATTTAAGTGACCACAACAGATATGGTACTGAATTCGATTTGGACGAGCAACATGTCCAAGATGCAAGTCACTGTGTCCGACAAACATGTTGTCAAGTCGCTGTTTCTGTGTATCCGGCAATTGTCGCCCAGTCTGTACTAGGCTTAATTTAATGGAAGTAAAATAAGGGTGGTTCAATTTTGAAAGATGGTAAAATGGTTTCAGTAGAAGAAACAAACTGACTTTTAGCAATCGGAGCAATGGAAATTGCAACCATCTCTCATCTTCCCCTTAAACCCTCCTCCTCCTCCTCCTCCTTAGCCTCTTCCAAAAAAAACTCTTCTTTTACTTTGACCAAAAAAACTTTTTTTTTCGAACTTAATGAGGCTAAGGATATGCGTTTCAAAACTGTTGACAAAGATGGATTACTTTTCGAAACTTTTTTTCTCTTTTCTCTCCTTTTTTTCCCCTCCCTTTGCACTTGCGCAATTGGGATTATTCTTTTTTTTTGTTCCATTTCTCCATTGAATCTCTTGAAATTTCATCGTTGCTTAACATTCGTTACAATTATTTAGTTGGTCGACCAAAATACACGTGTTTATTGACTTAAAAATATTGACAAATGAAAATTTTCTGTTTTGACAAGTTTCTTGAACAATTTCTTGAGAAATGTGTTGAGCTTGATGTTTCACAATGTAGTAAGCAGCCTATTTGAGGATAGAGGAGGAAAGGGAGATTGTTTTACTATTGATAACCTTGTATTATTCGATGACTGTCCTCGAGAGATTCCTTTAATTAGAGATGCCTTAAAAAAAAGTACATTATCATTATTTTATCATCAATTATGAGCGCTGACAAATTGGACTTAACTGTGTGTGTGTTACTTGGGAGTGGGGGGGCTAAAAATATCCCCCCCCTATTATTCTCCCTTCGAAAAAAACCACCAATCTTTAGTAGAATTAATAAATACATGGGGCACTTTCTATGTTATTTGAGTTTACATACAGTACACATGTGTGCGACAATTATTTACCATATAGAATGACCCTAAAAATAACATAGAGCTAGATAATACGCTATGAGACACAGTCTGTAGACACGATCTCTCACCGACATCTCTTACTGTCTTTCACAAATCTGTCTGTCCAACCCGTACAATCATACATTATGAGACAAACGTGATATTTATTCTTTGAAAGACCATGTTAGCATACCGCGTCTCATTATGAATGGATAAAAAAAATGTCAAAAATATTTTCAAAGCAATTTTGTCGAAATGGTGTGTTTATTATTGACCTACATGGTCCACTTCAGGATAAATAGCAAGTGAGGCTACCTACCCTCTTCCACATGCACACAGTGATGAAAATTGGAAGACTATTAATCAATCTGGCTTAAAAAAAGATACGGTTTTTTTATGTACAAAACCTAAATGTGGTCTAAACTTTGTGCACCATTATTCGTTTAGTAAACCAGTTGGATATTTTTAATCCCAAATTGTGATGACATTTGTGTTTTGAGTTTCCAGTTTTAACCCTCCCTTCAACCCGATTTATGTTTCTTGTTGATACGGATCAAGAGGTAGATTTCTTGCAGCCTATGTAGAAAAATCAGCCATTCAACAAATTTATTAGTCAATCTACGAAAAACCACACTTTTCTGAAATTTTAGGCCAGTGATTTCGAAAGAGTGTGCCGCGATATTTTGGATCTTATATTGAATAGTCTATGTTAATATTTTCAACTTTATTTGAAAAAGCAAAATAAACAAAACTTATTACACGGTCTACGCACTAAGCTAGTGGTTTTCATAGGGTTGTCACATATACTAGTGTGCCATGAATTTTGCTTTGTGTACCGCAATTTTTTCACGCAAAAAGGAAAACTGTGCCGTGGAGAAAAAAAAGTTTGGTACCGACTGTGTTAGTCAGTGTGCAAAATACCTAAAACATATTTGGGATATAAAAGCATAGGTTTATCCTTGTAGGCATTCTGAACATTACCTGAAACAAGAGTGAATGTGCAGGATGGTGGTTTTGCAAAATGATTAGCAGATGTGCAGAATTTTTGATTTTTCACTTGGACTGATTGATATATGATAACTTGATAAGCTTGAAATACAGTAAGTTCACTTCTCGAAATGTGAGTTTGTCTCTCTGAGGCTTTAACTTTGTTTTTTTCTGTTTGGACACTATGAGGGTGTAATTTTTTTGGCTTAAACAGTTTTTCTTCCAAGAATAAGTTTTTTTAAAAAAAAAAAAGATCTTTAATACGTTTTGTTTTTGTGTTTCATATAAATTTCTATGTTGGAGAAAGAGAGAGAGAGAGAGATCACCATCAAAATCCTAGTGGGTTTTGTGTTTTGCGTGTTTGCCCGCATCTCTCTCTTCACTTCACTCACAATCAATCAAATTGGGTTCTAAAAACTTAAATGTTTGGCAACCAGTTTACTCTTTTCCCCCTAAACCCACCCTTATCCGTCCCTTAATACATTTTAAGGCCTCTCTTTTGTATTTCCGTATCTTCATTAGGAAGCATGATTCAGGAAATTTTATCATGTCAATTCTTATCACTCTGTATCATGTATGGAGAGAGAGAGAGAGGCCTATAATATAAAGCCTTGTTTCTTCTTATTTATTATTCAAAAAAAGTGTTGTGTTTTCTACTCTCCAAACAGGATTTCAACAAGATTGAAAACTTTTAACTTGTCATTCACTTTTTTAGATTATTTTTAGGAGGCCATCATCCATTTTTACATTTGAAACATATCAGTAAATAAAAATGTCTTCAAATTAATTAATTGTTCACATTGTAAAAAAAAAGTTACTCATTTCCGTCATTAATTATTTTTATACATATTTTCTTTTGTTTTGTTTTTTTATTCCTTATGATTAGGGCGCCAATTCGACTTGAACCTGTCTTAGAAGTCAGTAATAAAAGCCTTTTATGTTGTCACGACGGCCTTTTGTACAGGCCTCGATTGTCGTCGTCACCGGAAATGGACAACAACGACAGCTCAGAAAACAAGTAAGTTTTTCTGAAGTCGGTATGCGCCAACTGCACTTATACTTTTTCTAATCAAAAGATGCTGGTTAGAGGATAGATGTCTAATTACCATTAGTTATGAACTAGAAAGTTCTAGCCTTTAACCAGTGTTTTTGATTGGAAAAAAAAATAGTTTGTTGATCTCCACGTTGTTACTTCACAATTGGCTCTTGGGCCACCACAGCTTGAGATACATTGGCTTGATATTGCATGAAAATCCGAGCCCTACTAACTACATAATGTCATGTTTTTTAAAGCACAGATTCATGTTGATACTCGAACTTTTTAAAATACTGTAGTTAATGTGAACAGCTGATTTTCAAACACTAATTATAATTCTGCGTGGAAAGAGTTACGTTATGGAGAAACTAGAAAGTGGTTTAGAAACTAGAGTAGTCTTAAAATTTAGAGACAAAAAAATTAAAAAAAAAATCGTCTGCTTAAAGTTGAGTCATTTTCAAACTGATATCAAAAGTTTATTTTAAAAGATATCAACATGAAAAATATAACCCCTCAAGTATTTGAGCTACTCTTCTAGTTTCTAAAACACTTTCTAGTTTCTCTTCATTTTAACTCTTCTGAAATTCAGAATAATCAAGACTTAGAGGTACGTTTACACTATTATGTTGTGTTTGGAGGACAAGTGCTTTGTTGCTTCTTGAATTCAGGCCTTAGACAGGAGTCACGGTACTGTTTGACCTTCTGGGTTGATCTGAACTTGGTGTTATTGACCCCAACTTGTTGGTTGCAATAAGAAATGATCTGTTTACAGGGATGTCATAACTTTAATATAATTGCATGTAAAAGTTGAATCAACAGCATTTGTGTCATCTTATGTACATTCATAATTACACTCTTTTCTAACAAAAAAACCCTTTTGAGAAACAGCTGTGATTTTCAAATAAATGTAGGATGTGACGACTACGGTCAATTCGTTGACCACTGATTGGCCCACCCGACCTCCCATTTTTTTTTGGTCACACATGTTTATAGAGTGTAGTCCCTTGTTAACCCCAATCATTTCCCAACAATGGTGAAAGAGTAGAACGGTTCTTCTCTTTCATGGCAAAATGCTATCCGATTACTTTTCACTAACTTTATAATACAATATAAAGTTTTGTGGAAAAGTTGTTGGGTTTAAACTGGTTTAAAATTTTAAACCTTTGACTAAGCAATCATTAAGAGCAACACGCTAAAAGTTTATACTGGGTGCATTATGTAAATAAGTTAGAAGTGTGATGGCTCCACCTTCTAAACAATTCTTTAAAAGAAAAGCATTTCCGGATGTGCTGAATTCCGTTATTTTCTTAAATATGAGACTATAAAAAGTCTCCTGGGAGGATGCTATTGGTGTAAAACATGTTTACATGTCAACACTGAAGGTGGCCATATTCAATTAAGGTCGCTTGACTGTCGTCGTATTGTATTTTTATGGAAAGACTGCAACACAGGCGACTTTTCGGCGACAAAATGAAGGCGAGTTGTTGTCAAAATCTGTATACAAAGAAAAAAAAAAACGATGTCGCGGGGATAGAAAACCTTCTGGAGACAGAAGTTGGAAAGTGTTTTAAAAGTCACCTGTGTGTGTCAAGTTTGGCGTCTTTCCATAGAAAGTACATTGCGACGACACACTCGCAACCTTCGACTTCAATTTGTTGCTAAAAAGTCTTTTAAAAGTCACCTGTCTGCCAAGAAAGACCCTTAATCTTCTCGGTTCCCGGGTACGTTTTTACTGACACCCCCGCCCAAATGTTGTTTCGGGACATTGCTTTTTTTTTAAACAGATAATAAATACCTTTTTCTTTAGTTTTCAAAATTTAATGCATCCAACATGAGTTATTGAACTTAGGTATTGTAGTTATGAATAAGACAAATTTCTAACAACTTTTGAATTGTTCTTGGTATTTTTATTACAGTTACCCATAATGTGTTTATGAAACATTTATTTCAGTGTTTGTAAACACACGACTTTTAGGTTTGGTGTGAAACTTTGAAAGATATTTCACTCTTGTTCAGTGGACACTGACCGCTAGGAAATCATTCTGATGGACTTGCATTTTCTATTATTTAACACATTGGAAATGTAAACTCAAAACCTTTTTCCATTTACTTTAGTTTTCTTTTTGTCATGATACATTTTTGATATCTAGGTGTAATGTGTTTGTAATATTTCTTGACCACTGGTCAGCACATTGAATATTCATAAATTTCGTCTTATTTTTTTGTTGTCTAGATACGTTATTCTATCGGAATTGGAATGGAAAGGGATTTGTTCTATTTTTCAAGTGGACATTGAAATCTCAGTGATGGTTTCTCCCTCAAATGGACCTGGGTGTTTTCCATCACTCGTCCTCTCACCTGGTAAGCCACATTTTTGCTATATAAATTTATTATGGGAGCCTTAAGCGCGGGATATGTTTGTGTATAGGGTGGGTGTCGGGGGTTGGGGGGGGGGAGTTATTCATAATGATTGAAAAGTGTTTAACTTTATATTTTGATGTCTGGAGTGTTCTTTAAAGTTGTTGATTTTGTGTTTTTATGGTTCATTTTTTGCATTCGTCGTTAATTTTGTGTGTGTTAGTTAATTTTGTTTTGTTTAATTTTGTTCATTTGGAAGTTAACTTAGTTCTTTTGGATTGTGGGTTGGTTTTTTGTTTTGTTTTGAGGGTGGATGAAGTGACCACCAACTGTTGGTTTCGGTTTTCTCATGTTGACCAGTGGTGGTGGTGGTGGTGGTGGTGGTTCCATCATCAGTTGATTTCTTCTTTTGAGTTTGATTTTGTGTGTTCTTTGCACGCAAACACCATTTGTCTCATCATCCATTTATCCCTCTACCCCACTGGCTCACTTTTTCTTGTTAATCGAAAATCCATTCTCATCAAACTGAGTGGTGCATTTTTATACATTCTATTATTATACTACGTATGTGTGTGTGTCATTTGAATTGTTCAATTGTTGTATCATTTGATATGACAGTGGTGAGATTCATTGATGCATTGCGAACATGTCTCTGGACTCTTGTTCTTCTTCTTTCGAATAGATTTCTAATTTTGTACAAATAAGGAGTTGGGTCACTTTGGTGGAGTGGAGTTTAGAAGGCAGTTTCAGTTGTTGTTTTTGTGCGTTTCTTGGGTGGGTTTTTTCTAGTTTGGCTTTTTCTAGTTTTGTTACAAACACAACTTATGTCTGAACTCTTTTTTTCTGTTCTGTTTTTTGTTGAAGGATTGAAAGAACAAAAAAGTATTTTCTGTCTTTTCTCTTAATGGAAAAGTTGTACCAAGATCGTAATTAATTAACGTTTCGAGGGGATTCTATAAAGAACAACAAAAAAAAAGGAAAAAGCAACGAAGGGAGGAATGAATGAAAAAAAAAAAAAAGAAGGAAGGATCCGATCCCCGCGCGAAGAGAACCGTTGAAATAATATTTGGGGGGAAGAGGAGGAAAAACAAACATACTTGTGTGGTAAAATTCTACATGTATTTTTCTCCTGATTTCTTCATTGCTCCCATAGACATTGTTTTACAATGTATCCGATTTTCAAGAATGTTAAGTGGGGTTCGGTGGTCATTTTCAGTTGTCCAGACATAAGACGGTCACGCTTCGTTTCAGACATACAACTTAGTCTTGGGGATGGCGGGGGTGGGTTTTCTTGTTTTTTTTCTCCCTATTTTTCGGTTTGTTTTTCATTTTTTCCTCACAACTTGTACAATGGAATCAATCAATGCTGATCTTTTGTTATTATGTGTCTACTAGGAAATATATTTTTCATTTTACTATGAGGGTTGTTCTTGAATCCAGGATTACAACTTAAAAAGTTACTACAAATAAATGTAGGAGATGCCTCCTCAGTAGGACTATACAAATTTAGTTGTGTTCTATCTCAAACAACGGTGATGGTTGGAAGTGGACTGGTGGAGGCTAGCAATTGTTTTAGGTAATGTGGTTGGAGTGTTCGGTTGGTGGAATAGGATAAAATGTAGTCTCCTGGTACACTCAGCCTGTACCAGACCAGTTCACTCCACTTATAAGGAGAAAAGCAGTGTTAATTTAAGACAAATTCTTTGCAAAGTAATGAAGTTGCATTGCCGCCTAAACCACGCCTAATATTTATTTGCCAAACTTTTAAGGCGCACATTGCACACAGGAAATGAAGAAGACATGATTGTCTTGCAGACTTCACTGATAACGTGTTGCACTTAACAGAACCGTTGTCGCTCTTCTGGAACACACGTACAGTGCATTTTTAGGTTGCATTATCATAAGTAATTTATGAAGCTAAACTTTTAAGAATGTCACAAGTGCAGGAAGACAATCACATAAAGAATTTTACAAAAAATAATGACTGAAAAGTAGGCATCCAACTGCATCACGGACTGTGTGTGCTGGGTGTATTTTATTGTAATGTACCTGTACTTGTAAGAAGTGGTACTCTGGGTTTCATGGTTGATGTCCTCCCATCACCAATGAAAGCATGTTTATGAACCCAGAAAGAAGTACAATTAGAAGAACTAAACTTTAATTAAATTGGATCTTTTTTTTTGTAATGAAATGAAAATCCAGACCGAAGGGTTGCGGGTAAAGGAAGAAATGAAGGAAGGGCTGAAAAAAAGAGGGAGGACGAGGAGGTGGGAAAATGAGTTCAAATTTTGGGTTTACTTCAGGTGTATCTTACTTTTTTACCTGAAGTTTGTGTTACTTTTTTGTTGGTTGTTGAAGGACTAACTGGACTCACTTTGAACGTGATCTTTCATGGCCGACGTGAAATAACTTCTTTGCTTTTAATTGTTTGTTTTTCTGTTGTTTGTTCCCGGGTGTTTCTTTTCTTTTTTTTTTCAATCTACGGAAAAATGTTCTCCCTTGTAAATTTCATCTGTGTTGTAATTAAGTTTGCTGAGAAGAGTGAGTGTTCTCTCAGTTCAGTTAAGTTTCTTTTCTTGTAATTCTTTTTCTTCTTCTTTCTTCTATAGTACATATATTATCTTATAATAAGAAATAACATAAACACGCACACACACACACACAGAGTCCGTGCCTGGAGTTCCAAACAACGTCCTTTAATATTTTACTATATATACAGTATTATGCGCCATTGATGTAGCAACAAATGCTATGATTCCTGTAAGAAACGCTGGAAACGAGACATGCCGAAAATGAGATACATTGAGGTACGCAGAGAATAATAATATATGCTGAAAATGAGAAATGCAGAAAATAAGAAACGCAGAAGATTAGAAATGCAGAAAATGAGAAACACCGAAAATGTAATATGTTAAAATGAAAGACACGCCACAAATGAAACTTGAGTTCTTGTTAAGTTTTCTGAAAAATCGGTCAAATTCTGCTTTGTGTGTTTGAATTTCACTTGGATCTCTGCAATGGGATTCGTTTGTGTCACATTTTATTTGTTTTTGATGCCTCAACATGTTATTAGTTAATAATAATAATAAGAAATATTCCTTCCATATTTAAATTTCGTTCATCTTCACTAGATATAACAATAATAAGAGAATATTTGCATACAAATGGGACCCTCCTCTCTTTCTTGTTCCCCACATTCCCCCTAAAATAAGATTTTATTAAGGGTTTTATGTTTACATAAAGAGGGGGGGGGGGGCGACGGTCACATTTGTAAAACAACAAAATGTACGCATATTTTAGACATTGGATTACAAATTACCCTCTAACACAGTACACACATATTATTAATAAGTAGACCCTATACAGTTGTGTTGGGGTTGAAATGGTTTGTTTTATTTGTGAAACCAATTGGAATTGGTCATGGGCGTTATGGAAATGATGGCGGCAACGATTGTGTTGGAATTACATTTTCACGCCGCAATTTGCTTCTCATTATACGGAGGACAGTTTTATCAAAAATTCCCAACATTAACTTACAATACAGGGTGGATGAAATATGCTGTATTAATTGGGTGTTTTGTTAGGACACGTGGTCACTTTAGGGTTGGATCATTCATTCCACTTTTGGTGGTCAGTTTCAAAATGAAGTCGGGCTGTCGCCAAAACCGATCATTACGAATCTTTCCATATTAATACACAATGCAACCGCAACCCAACTATTTTGCAGTCGAAATTGACCTCCAAAAGTGTTCTATTTGCCGAGGGCCTAGGGAGATTTCAATCTTTCGTTTATTTCTTAATAAGGTTTTGGGTTTTTTTTTTTGCAGTTTCAAACAGAATTCATTATGTGGTATCAATTTGTATGGCCATTTTTTGAAAAAAACGAGTGGCTGTACTTCTCTGAGGTTGTATTGACTATTAAAGACCTACCTGAAGCCGAGTGGGCTTATGCTGGTTTTGGTCTGGGCTAGCATTTTATGGGAAGAAAAGTCCATGGACTTGTGTACCTCATGGGCTTGTTGAGGTTTTTAAAAATCCCAGTCTGATGTTTTTCTTGTACCTCATGGGCCTGGTAGAATTTATGGGCCCAGTGGTCTTTTTTGATTTTGTCGGCTTGATGTGCTCGGCTCATTATAAAGTTTTGTGAACAGGGCCTCATTTAATTTTTTCAAAATTAGTTCCCTAACAGTACATTTATTGACTGATTGGCTCGAATGAAGTGTTCCAGTGTGGAATGTTTGGAAATAGGAATGGAATCAGGATCGAAAATGGGAGTGAATCAACAGGTTTGAACTTTTGCCTAACAAAGTTATCCTGTTGAGTATCAGGCCATTGTTACAAGAATAGTGTGGAAGTTTATAATAATTGGAAATGTTTCAGGTTAATTTCATAAATTAAGGTGGTTTTATCCATTAACTAACTAAAAAAAAGAAGTTGTTAGATGTAATTATTGTAAAAATTATTCGTTGTGTCTGCGTTTTTTTTTTGTTGAGGTTCCTGTAATTTGTGTTGCGTGTTTAACTTAAATTAGTATTGAGATTCCTAGTATTAATTGAGTATTTTCCCAAGAACTGACTGACTGACTGATTACTGGACCTTCTTCTTATGAAATTCTAGAGAGATCATTAACACTTGTTAGAATGGGTCAATATCGTTCATTATTAAACTCAATAAATATGCCTATGAATATTGCTACAAATTACTATTTGCATTGAATTTGTATTTATAGACCGAGGCCCACTCTTAACCCAGTGTTTAATTAGTTAAGTGTAAATTTTGTTTGAAAACTACTTCCTAAGTTATAAAACGAAAGAAAAAATGATTGCGGGTGTCTTACCGAAAATAATGCTAATAGTATTGCAACAAATTCCTTTTTAAATGAATTACAATTACTATTTACATAAATACTAATTATAATTACTCATTTTTTTCACAACAGTTTGTTCGACATTATCATTATCTTGTCTTTGAGGTGCAAAATGACGAGAAACTTGAATGTCTTTTAGAAACTAGAAGGGTGGCTTAATCATTTAAGGGGGTATTTTTATGTTGATATTTTTTAAATTTTTATCTATAAAAAGTTTATTTTGAAAGATATCAACATGAAAACATCCCTAGTTACCGTTCTAGCTTCTTACTAGTTTAACTTTCTAGTTTCTCTTAAATTTACTTTTCTGAAAGACTGAATAATGAGAGTTCGAAAATCAGCTGCTCATAAACCGTCTTAATCAGGAATAGTTTACAGTTATTTGAAAATAAAAATAGTTTAAAATACAAAAAAAAAAACAGATGTAATCTCAAAATTAAAAAATACATTTGTCACTAGAAAAGGAAATTAATGTCAAAGTTTCAAAAGTAATGTGGTGAATTAGTAATTACTTGATAACGTAATTTAATTAACTGTAATTTGTTACTGTTTTTTTGTGGCATATATTACTTCTCAACACTGGACTGAATTACAATCAAATTTCTCTTGCAAATATTTATAAAAAAAACTTTCTTTTTAGAATGTTTCATTGAATTTAACGTATAGATTGATTGATTTTGGTTGCCTATAAATGTGTAGTGGTGAGAGATATAGGAATAAGGAAGAGAAAGGCCTCAAATTAAGTGAAACTTTTTTTGGAACCGAGATTGGGGTCGCCCTAGATTGTATTGAAAGCGTCCGATTGCTACTCTTTTATAAAGGGGGTTGGGGGGAGAGAAAAGGGAAGAGCCCCCCCCCCCCCTTCCTATATACATGTATATATGTGTGTATCTGAAACCTCCGATTTCCAGAGTGATGGATTTACTCTTCTAGTCCATGATAAATTCCTTGTTTACATGAAGGCAACTTCCCATGACTGATGTGTTTTGTGTAATCAAGGGGCGCCACCAATATACACACACACATCCCTCCAAGTATATGAGATTGTAAGTGTGTTGTTTGTGTGTCACACACTTAAGTTACTTGCTGTTTCGATGTGTCTACATTACAAATGGGAACGATGTTAACAAAGTCGACAAAATTTCATTTGTTATCCGTTCTCTCTACTTGCTTACTGGTATATAAGGGTCTCTTTTCTATTATATATTGGAATTTTCTCTTCTTTTTCAGTACTTTTTTAAGAGAGACGAAAGTTGTATAGTTTTAAGGCTACAAATTGAAATTTGGTTCAAATTCAAGAAGACAAACTTATTATTTGAACATTTCTGAGTCTGAACAGAGTTTCAGCAAACTTTACTCTTTTTGAGAGTTCAAGTATCACGAAGATTCCTTCTTGAATTTGGGCCTTAGGGTAATTTTGAATGCCTCATATTATTAATATAGATAATAAGTGAGGTCAAAAGTTTGCATAAATATGATGGTTCGGGAACCCCTTTTGGGTACTAATTTGAATAATATCATTGATATAAGTGCCATATGCGCAATAATAATTAATTTAATAATAATAATAATGATAATTATCAATAATAATACTAATAATCATAGTAATCCGTAATAAAAATGCATGTAAGGCACAAATTGTATAATCTTTGGAAATTTGCTTAAATTCGCATAATTGCACTGAATTCTTTAAAAACTAGTTTTGGTTGGTTAACATGCTATATTACTGTGCGTGCGTGTGTGTGGTATATGTATATATAAATATATATATAAATATTGCTGTATATAATTTTATTCTAAATAATACAGTATGCATTGTTTAAATTTAAATAAATTTGCATTTTTTGGAAATTTTTTTCTGTTTGCATAAAACGAGCAATTTCTAAAAAACGAATTTGCACATTTAGTGTTGTATTTTTAATGATTCAAAAGTAAAAGCTGGTGCTAAACTCATGAAATTTTTAATAAGTTTATTCTTAGATCCATGTAGGGAAGACCCTACATGGTGTAAAGGTTTCATGTAAAAGTTGAGTTTAGCATTAGCTTTGACGTATTAATCATTAAGAATACGACCCCCCCTGAATGAATAAAGATCCCCTCATTTTGATTGACATTTTTTTTTGGTGATTTTTATAAGACGTGAAATTTTGTTCACAACTAGAACAACAGCAAAAAATAACCCGCAATGAACTTAAGAGAAGCATCATTTTTTCACATTATGAATTTAAAAAAAAAGCAAAAAGTCAAGAACTTGACATGAAACTTATATATTATAGAAATAAGAAGGATTAATTTACATCATCATCTTGGATCAAAATTGGATCAAAGGACTTTTTTGTTCTTTTCTTAACATTTATATTTAACAACAAGTTATCATCATCATCATCATCATCATCATCATCAATTCGAAAACCTAAATAAAAAGTTCAAAGTGAAGAGACAAGTGTCCATAAAGATAAACAAGAAAGAATGAAAATCAGAAGAAACTAAAGAATCGGTGGTTCCTATCAATATTATGGATCATCAAATGGGGTTTCAAGACGTGTGAAAATTGTATATTTATTTGGTTTCATTGTAAATAGGGTGATTTTTTTTTCTTCTTTCTCTTTCTGATGTTTTCAACGATTTTTTGCCTAAAAAGAGAGAGAATGAGGGTATTTTTTTAGTTTGAAGGGGGTGGTGTGTTAAGGGGGAGGAGGAGAGTGTTGCATTTGATATAATCAATCAGTAACGAACGATGTCTCTTTTTCTCTATACAAAATATAGTCCCAAAAAGACATATCCCTCTTAAGTTTTTCTCTCTTCTTTTTTTGGGAAATCCAAAATCGACCACGAAACAAATTGATCTTGGTACACAACCCCCCCACCCCCATGCACATTCTATTTTGTCTCTGTATCTTTTGGTGCCCATCTTTTGGTCCATTTGAATGAATGGAAGATATGTAAAGAAAAGTAGGAGGTGGTGGTAAGGGGATTGATGGAGAGAGAGAGAAAGAAAAGAAAACCCCCGAATTTTTTTCTTCTTCTCTATAGGCTTTTTTTTCTATAAAGAGACCCCAAATGTGATCTCTCTCTCCTCCTGTTGTTGAACTTTTTTTTTTTTTTCGTTCATTAATCAAGTTCGCAAATGGGATCATTGCAACAATGATAGAAGAAGAAGAAGAAGTTTCAACTTATATTATTAGCACTTTCAGAATAGACAGAGAGATATAGTCCTAAAGAGATGACTGAAAGCGAGAGAAAGAGGGAATTTTTTTTAAAAAAATGTCAAAAGTTTGAAATTAGTTGTGACACATTCCACAGTTGAAATTACAATTCAAAATTCTAAAATTGGTTGTTTACGATAATTGAATTTGTTTTCTCTGAATCTCACTTATATTTTGCCGCTCACTTATTTGTTATAACTAGAATTTATGTTTTCCTTCTTACAGTTACAAGTTACTTGGTGTTGCGACTGGTTTTGTTTTAGAAGTAACTTAGAAGAAACAATAGTTGAAAATAATAAACTGTTTTCCACTGGAGCCAAAATTTGGGCTTCGTGAAAATGTCAACTGGTGAAAAATAAATAACAGTTTACTATGGATAAAATTTTAGTTATAAAATTAGACAATATAATATCTCTTATTAGGAGAAAACGAATTCGATATAACATCACAAATGTGGCCCCCTCCTATTTATTATTATGGTTTGGTTCATTGTTACGTTAGGCCAATTAAAGTGAGAAAACCACACTAGCTCTACCACTTTAGCTACACGATGCCGTTTCTCATCAATATTTACATCGAGGTGGTGTTATTTTGATGTAAAACTATAGTTAAATTTAACCTACATCTGATTAAAATGCATTAATTTACCCGAAATGAGATGAGTATTTGAAGAAAACAAAAAGAAACTAAAAGTGGCGACCAGAATCACCCTCAGTGGTTTAAAAAGAATTCTATTCAACAGGAAGGTTGAGAATCATCATTGCCTTAAAGGTAAATGGCTGCCGTTCTTTACAAAACCTTCATTATCTTATCTTGAAGTCGATTGACATTTGAAATAAGTGTTGAGACCGCCTTTTGGTTCGAATTAGAAAACAGGTGATAAAAGATAGGAGAGGAAAGACAGAGAGAGAGAGAGTGTGAAAAAAAAAGAAAGATGGCCGTCATTTCCTTCCAACAAAGTCATTTGTTTTGTTAAGACTTGTGTCCACCTTTTTTGGCACTTTTCTTGTTTGGTTTTTCAAACACATTTTTCGTTGCATTCATTTATTTCTTCGTTTCGATTTAACTGTTGAAATCGATCCTGAGAAGGTTTTTTTTTCAAGACATTTTAAGACACAAAAATCTAAATTGAGTGAGGGAGACAAGAGGTTACACCTATATAACTACCTGTTTACCCATTTTAGCCTTTTTTTGGGAAGCAACTTTTAAAAGATATGCAATAATTCAAATTGGATGCTATTTTTTCACTTGACACTTTTTTTTTAAAAAAAACTACCATATAAAATGTTTATTTAAAAATATCAATTATTGCATTTGTTTGCCCTTCCGTGTATTAATGGCCGTTTGCGTCGTCCTTAAGTCGTATAATCGTAACCAGACCTTTAGACCGACTACGTTTTTTTCTCTTCTCGAGTATAGACAGTTCTCATGGTAGTAGAATTTGTGAAATATTTAAGCAAAATATTTTGCATACTTGTAAATTATTTTTTTTTAAAATTATTTTACACAAATGTATTTTTTTTTCCCTGTAAACATTTTTTTATGTGGAAATTTTGAAGAAAAATGGCTGGTATTTTTTTTTAGTTCTAGAAAAAAAATGTCCTGTGGTTTTCATATTGAGAGAAAAGAAGTTGACTTTTTTCTTCTATATTTCTATTTCCTATGTATGTTATATGTGAACGGTCGAAAATGATTGTAAGATATATAGAATACGATGTGTGACTTATTTCGTCGACTCGATTCTTAAGTGAAGTGGTGCGGAAATTAGCCACTTTTTTTCTGATCCTTTTTTTTGTCCGGGGGGGGGGGGGGGTTGCAATTCTGTCTCTTCATCTACATATTGTTCTGCCTGAATTGAGCTTCTTCCCTCCAAACATTCTTCTTCAGAAACATTCTTATATTTATTTGGGAACTTCTTTTTTTTTCTTGTTCCTTCTCTTTTTCAAAGTCGATTCCCCATCCTTTATAGAAGAGAGACTTACTTCACATGGTACAATATACATGTAGGCCTATCGTGGTGGTGGTGGTGCTGCTGTTCTTTTTAGACTTTGAGAAAAGAAGAAGACTTTTTTTGGGGTCTGGTTGGTTCTAGTCGGATCGGGTCTGATCGGGGTGGGGTCCACCACAGTTGACGTTAAAATCATCCGAATGATTGATGAGAAATTGTGGGTGGCACACACACATAACATACATTTATATATATCGAGTCTTCTGAGCTCGTTGTATATATTTTAGGATCTTTCTAGGCTCTTCAGTCCTGGGCCACAACATTCTACTCTACATTTATGTTTGGGTAGAAGTTGCCTATTCATGTGAGGGTATAAGGGGGGAGATGATTGGGGAGAAGTGAGTGGTGTGGAAGAGGGAAATTAAGGGTGGTGGAATAGTTTTCAGATCTCTAAAGGAAAAACTTGATCTTTTTGCTTCAACTTGACTTTTGTCACCAAAAAATGTATGAAAGCAAAAATTAAAAGGACCAACGGATATTTGAAGGAGAATAGAGAAATATGGATTCTCGTGTGTTATTATTCTATTGTAATAATTACATTTGTCCTTAGATATTAGATGATGTATTGAAGGGAAAGTTAGTAAGATGAACAACAACAAAACAAACTCAATTGAGTCCATTAATATATTCTAGGCTTCGATTTCTCGCCATAAATTGTCTTTCTTACTGCGATGTCAAAGCAAATGTTGCAGATGCCTTCATCACACAATTGAGGACATTGTCAGATAATTGCATCATTTTAACATAAAACTTGTAATGCTTTTATATATCTAATCTTAATTGTAACAGTTAACTCTTAATTATTAAATTAAATTTCAGAAAATAATATGCTAATTGTTTTTAGAAATTGTGCGTTTTATGCAAATATAAAATATATATTATATAGCAAAAGCATAATTAAATGTCTGAAGCGATTAATAGCTACAACCATCGGAAACAACAAAAGAAATTGCAAAATCAAAACGATGTTTAGTTTAAGAAAATCTTTTGTAAATTTATTTACTGACCAAAATCAGTATATTAAGGAAGAGGAAGTGTAACTATGCTGCTTTATGCAAATGTCTAAAATGATGCAATTTTAGCATTTTAATTTTGGATTAAACTGATTGTAATTGTACCTACGGCACTCATGAGGTGTCATAGTGGGACACAAAAGTCATTTTGCATTTAATGCACAATTTTGGCCTTCATGATCAGTTTGATTTAAAAATCAGGATGTTCTTATTTCCATTTGCATATTTTGAATGGGGAAAAACAAACCAAAAAAGATATGGAAATTCAAAGGATGACAACAACGAAGGGTGGAATAATAATTAAAAGCTTTTGAATGATTGTTGCATTACTTTTGTTATTGCGTTCTATGGATATTAGAAAAAAAAAGACTGTGCATGAAGAAAAGCATGAAATGGTAAAAAAAATAGCTCCTTAAAAGTAGTTCTAAATATTGAATGAAATTGGGAGTAAGGACCTTTATAGAGAGAGAGTATATAAAATGGAAGGGGCCCCGGACGGAAGTTTGGAGGAGGAGGAAATGTTCCCAAACAAGAAGAGTTGAGTGAAGGCAACGTTTTGAAAATTAATGGATTTCTCGTGGGCTAAGAAAGACAGATTAACCATCTATCAAAATGGGTGCTAAACTTAGTAGTCGAAGTACGGTAGTAGTACTGCAGTAGTAAGTCTCTTTTGGGTATTTAGTCGTTGTCAAAAATTCAGTCGTCTTTTTAGTTTTGTTCGTTTCCTCTGGCAATTTTTCAAAATGAAACAAAAAAATGTAACAAAAAATTAAGAAATGTATAAAATGCAAAAAAAAAATAAGACAGTTTGCGGAAATGCCGGTCTAATGTCTGTGGCAACCAAAATGCATTAACTTAGGAAAAGGTTGAAGTCATCTTAAAGGGGTGGATGTTAAAGAGGGGGGGGGGGAGGTATTTTAGAGTAGAAAGTTTTTAATGAAAATTTACATCGAATATTAAAGATGTTTTATGAACAGCTGATTTTTGAACTCTGAAGAGCAACACTCAAAAGCTGGGAACAAGCAGTCAATTCTAGCTTGTCAATCCTGAACGTGAGAACCTTTCATTTTGAAAAATATCACAACTTTTTTGAAATTGGTTTCAGTTTTTCATCAAATAATCTAACTTCTGCTAAAAAAGGAAACTTTGAATTTGCAATGAACCCTAACTGAACCCAACACCTAAAAGATGAATGTCACCCATTTTGCATATTTCTCTGTGTGTTTTGATTTGACCAACTGCACGTGACAGTTACGTTGCAAATTTACTTCGTAGGGAGTGAGAAATAATATGTATCAATGACAAAAATGGCAGTGGTCAACTTTCTCGACACATTTGTCATTCAAATATGAATATTAAAAAATATTCTTCTATATATATTTTGAGTTCCAATATGAAATACATATGAGACAGACGGAAAGGGCTGTTATTTGA
Organism: Brachycybe producta; assembly: GCA_036925085.1. Lineage (NCBI taxonomy): Eukaryota > Metazoa > Arthropoda > Diplopoda > Playtdesmida > Andrognathidae > Brachycybe > Brachycybe producta. The sequence continues at coordinate 360,124 of JAUPFP010000030.1, forward strand.
TTTATTTTCAATATGATTGACTATTTTGCACTTCTAGTTTTTTAGAAGCTGGCTGCACTGCACTATTTTGGTCCAAATTCAAGAAGAAAATTTAGCGCTGTGTAGGAACGGTGATATTGAAGTTCAGGGATGCATTTGACAATTAATTGCTCGAAGTTTCAAGTCCTACAACATGTTGGTTGTTAGTTTGACAGGCCATTTAGATTTTAAACTTATTTTCTGTCTAATGTAGTTTATTTTCAAATCAGTGCTTTTGCCCCTTTCTTGTCCCGGGTTTTTTTTTTTTGTGAATTTGGAGAAAAAAGGTCCAAACATCTATAGTAAGATGCAAATTCTGTATAGCAAAGATCACTGAGATCCATTGCATCTGTGAAAAGGCTCTTTTCTTAGTGTGGAATGCAATGTTTTTGCAGGCAAACGTTGCGGACAAACGTTGACGACTGTCTTGAATCCTGATTTTAAAACAACTCTGAGGCACAGTTGCTACTCAAATGTAACAAACATCTAGTTTCAAAAGGAATTAAGTTACTTTGAGAAAAATGAGTAATTGTAATTATTTTACTGATGTAACTAGTAATTGTAATTCATTACTTTTAAAAGTAATTGGTCTGAACACTGGAAATCCGTGCTAATATTTTCTTTGCACGTGTTTGTTATGAAAAGTGGTGTCAGTTCTCTCATTCTAAGATAGTTTTGATTATTACTTTTTTGGTTGTTGTTTTCACGAGTCCACTTTTTTTTTGCCGGTTGAGATAGTTGATTGCAAGTTGAGAGAGAGTTAATCATGTGAATTCCACACAACTTAATAAGTAACCCCCATTTTTTCGTTATGTCTATATATACTCTATATTGGAAAAAAAAGAGGGAAAAGGGGGGGTGGTTTTTTTGTTATTTTTTTGGCTTTTATTTTGAGACATGACATTTGGTTGATGAGTAGAATGGGTGAAATTATGAAATAAAGAGAGAAAACAAGATTTCTCTTTATCCCTCCTCCTCCTTCACGAAGATGAAGAAGAAGACATTCCTTCGAACCCATGACACTTTCATATTGATTCATCAAAATGTGAAGATGGGCTCTTATAAAATAAGCAATCTAATTGGGGGCCCCTCCAAAAAAAAAGGCCAGAAATTTCCTTCCTGATCAGTGGGAATCAAATTCAGAAAAGAGAAAAACACAAAAAAAAAAAGATCACAATTTGTCTTATTCCCCATTTCCTCCCTCCTCTTTTCATTTAGATATGTTTGTAATGCGTGCGTATGTGGGCACGTGCACGTGTCATTGAGAATTGTTTGTGTTTTCTTTGATGAATGGTGACTTTTTTTCGATCTTTACATTAAGTTAGCAGTAGTGGGTAGTAGTACTACAACTACTACTACTACTACTTCTACTATTTAATTATTGGGAAGTTCCAAGTTTAATTCGTTTAGTTTTAATGAAATGGATCTTCGATTTGTTTCTAGTTTCATTCAATTTCAAATTAAAAATCAACAAACACAATGCAATATTTAAGTAAAAACCTCTCAAGATGGTTTTATAAAAATCTGATTTTAGAACTCCGATTATTATGTCTTTCAGAAGAATAAAATGAAGAGAGACTAGAAAGTGTTTAATAAACTAGAAGAGTAGCTCAATCACACAAGGATTTTGATATCTTTCAAAAGAAACTTTATATTCACATAAAAAGCTTATTTTGGAAACAAAATTATTAACATGAAAATGCCCACATCAAAATGCCCTTCTAGTTTCTAAATCACATTCAAGTTTCTCTTTATTTTGCATTTTGCACCTGAAAGGCAATAAATAATTAAGAGTTCGAGAGGCGCCGTTTACAAGTTTAAAACCACCTAAAGTATATTATTATAGTGGAATAAGGAATGCTTTAATCTTTGAGATTAATGTAAGGTAATGTCACTCTGCTGAGCATGCGCAGAATACACTCACAATGCCCGATTCCCACTGCCCCTTCATATTTGTTAAACAACTTATTTTACGACAGTGAAAATGAAATTGTCAAAGCTGTTTTAATGTTTGATTTGTGGGTTGTTATTTTCAGCTGTTTTAAGTAGTTGTAGAAAATGTTGGAACAAAACAACTGACAAAATAATTAAAAAGTAGTTAGTTCTTGTGTAAAAGTTGTTGAGCAGATGATGGGGAAGGGGGGGGGGGGGTTCCCCCTGTAATTTATGCTGCTCCTCGCAAAGTGTTTCCTCTGCTAAGCAAGTTGGTAGAATAATTACCAATGATGTAATAATAATGACCATCCCCCCCCTCCCCCACCTTTATTTTTCCACCTGAATTCGTCCAGGAATTCGTTCGGTGTTTTTCCAGATATTTTCAAGTGGAGAATAACCAGAAGAAGAAAAAAAATAGTAAGGCACAAAAAAGGTCTTAATGAAAGAGAGAATTTACTTTTTTTTTTGTAATTTGTTCATTTCTGTTTTTTTCTGTTTGGAAATGTTTTTCTTGTTTCATGATCTCAGTATTTTTTTTGCACTTTCTAGACTTTTTCTTTGGTTGTTTGATTAGTAAAAGTGAGAGGAAAAAATTATTAAAAAAAACTAGAAAAGATGATTATGCTCCTTGTTTTTTTTTTGGTCGTTTCTCTCCCAATGATGTGTTTTTGGGGGGTTAGAAGTTAATGTGTTCAAAAACACTTTTGTGTTTCTTATGGTATAAAAAAGGGTGTGATTGAGATGGCCAATGTTTTTTTTTACTTAATTATATTTGGGCACACTTGAGAAAATGATAACTTTCTTGTGTGTTTATAAGTGTGATACTTTTATTGAGTATTGACAAGTAATTCCTGTTAACCAGGTGTTAACCACTCTTCAGCAAAAACGAAGGTCCAATTTCAAGAAAGAAAACTTAGCACTTGTAATTGAACTTTTGAACCCGCGGCGGACCTTGTAACCAGGGTGGCTGATTTTTTTGATTTTTTTTATAAAAATCAAATAAATCGATTTTTTTTATTTAAATCGGATTTTTTTGATTTAAATCAGATTTTTTTTTTTTCATTTATGTGAAATATTAAATTTTTTTTATGACGGTGTTTGCAAAAATGAGTAATAATAACATTGTTAATTGTTAAGTTGTTAGAAAAATAATTACAAAACAAGAAAAAAAATGTTAATAAACATTCAAATTTGAAAATAATAAGTTTCAAGCACTTTTAATTTAACTTTCTAAACGTAAACACGAGCTTTGCAGCCTTTTCAGTTCCCCAGAGGTAAACTGTGTTAAGTCACTTTTTTTTAAAAAAAAACACGATTTTACATCTTCATAAGATGTAAAATTTGTTTTTTTTTAACAGCTTGTCAAGTTCTACCAGCAGTAAACAGTGTTAAGTTTTCGGTTTTAGACATCAGCCGCTAGATGGTGGTATACCATGTTAAGTCCTATTCCATCAATGAAGAGAAAAACTTTCAAACGACTCCACTGTAAAATTTAGGTTTGGTGACTTAACACAGTTTACCTCTGAGGCTCCTAAATAGATTACTATTATTATTTATATGTATGTATCTCTTTAATAATTTTTCCGCCAGTCAATTGGGGATACTTCCTCAAGTATATTTTCCCAAAAAATAATGCATTAATCTCTAAACATAGAGAAAAATGCCTGGAACTGTTTTATTTTTATTGTAGAATTTAAATGTTGAAATAAATGTGAATATTTTTTTTAAAAAAGATCATTTGATTTTTTTTAAAAAAATCATTTGATTTAAATCATGATTTAAATCACTGCCACCCTGCTTGTAACTAGAGATACCGCGGATATCCGTATTTCAGATATCAGAAAGTCTTTAGGATATCTTATCTGATACAAACCGATATCGAACGGATAACTTCCGAAATTTTTTCTTCGTATTTTGAAGCCTTATACTGTAGTATAGTCGCTTTGTTTTTGGCAAACAATAAATGAGAAATTCCGGTAATACAAATGACAAACATTTCAGGACATTATAGCCCGGATGAAAATAACTTCATTTTAATGAGAATTTTTTTTCAGAAATTGCATTCTCGTGAAAATCTCTAGAAAACACCTACACCACGCCCCACTCTGAATTGGCCTATCATATGAGGCGAGCATTGCATACAGGAAATGAAGACATGCTTGTCTTGCTCACACTTCATTGGGAATGTATTGCACCCAGTGTTTTAAATGTACGAAGTTAATAACCTTTTTCGATGTACTTTAGTAGTAGGAAAATAGGAAAGAAATTATTTTGGCTCAGGTTTACATTTTTGAGTTTACATATTTTTAAGTGTTAAAAATTTATTACTTTTTCTTTGTGAAAAGAAACATTTAACTTCGATACAACAACCCCCCTAATATTATTCCATTTTAAAGTTTGTTGACTATTTTTTGAAGTTTTGTTTTCGAATTTTTGTGCACAATTTTCAAATACTTGGCTTTTTTTTTTAAAACTCAAGTCTGAAATCTGTTTTATTTTTCCATTAAAATTTATTGGTGGCTGTTTTGACAAATTCACTTCACTTTTTTTATTTATCTTTTGAGATCAAGAAACAAAATCTGTTTTGCTCTTCTTTCCGGCGTTGTTGTTATTCATGTTAAAAGGTGAAACTCGTATAATTTCTAAGTATATACGGAGTTAAGAAGTTACTTTTACCCCGTAGAATGAGTATAGAGTTTGCCTCTTTCTTGTTTTCTAAATAAATTTTCGAATGCGTCCGGAAATGACATTTGTCAACACAACAGATTATTCATTTTGGAAAATTCTTTTTTTTTATTGAGAATATCTGTCAGACTTTGTTAGACCAGAAAATAAAAATGAAATGTATCGTTGATTTTAATGATTTTAAATTTAAATCTTGCTTAAATTAAAGATTAATATTTAAAACCATTGTAAAAAGAAACCAAAAGAAAATGAAATATTATAATACGTGATTTAAGTTCTTGGCTTCACTACAATGTTAATAATTATAATTAATTCTTTTTAATAGTCATAGCAAATTCTTAATTTTATTTTCATTAATTTTAAGAATCAAACACCCATTCAATAGTTAAAAAAAATTGTTATTATAATATTAAAGATCTTTTTTTTTTCTCTACTAAAATATATTTTAAATGATCGGGGAAAACTGCAAATAAGTCAAACAGTTATGAAGTAAGTTTAGAAAAAAGAAAGGAAAGCAGCCATTGACTGAATAGATTTTTATTAATTTAGGCTAAATTTATAACATGATGATGTAAATCAAGAACCCCTCTAGTCTAGAAGGACTTTATTAGTCAAAAATGTGAATAGACGTGGACAGTCTCAGTCATTCACTGCTGACATCACGTGGGCTTTGTTTCCAGTAAAGTATAATAGGGTGTAGTTGACTAGAAGAGCATAACAAATCTATATAGATCATTTTTATGTTTAGCTTTGTTTTAGAATACACACGGCTATTAGTTTGCGTTTTAATCCAATTGTTAATCCAATCATAGCAGTTGATAACATTCTGTAATTATTAAAAGTTACAATTTCAAAGTTTACTCTCGAGATGTTTCAAATTGTGAAATATGTGATGCATTTTTATTCTGTTTGCTATTTATATTTTTTTTTTAATAAAAAAAGGTCTAGAAAGAGAGAGAGTCGTTTGAATTGTATAATTTCCATGTTATTTTTCATAGTTATTACTAGACTAGTAATAGTAGTAGGATTCCAGGAACTTCGATGTCCATTATATTATTTTATCTGGTGTGTAATATATTATAATGCAAAAGCTATGCGAGCTGCAACTAGTTCATTGAATCGATGTTTCATTTCAGTTGTGCATTTCTTCGAATCGCTATTCTCTGAAATGATTTTTAAATGGCTGTTGGGTTTTGATTTGAGTCTGGGTTTTTCTCCATGCCACCCCCCCCCCCCCCCCCCACACACACACACAGAATACAATAACACAAGAGTGAGAATACAAGTAATAAATTAAGAAACTAGCTATTTTCAATGATTTACAGTAGATTTACTCCAGACCAAACACACTTTTGTGGGTTTTTTGGTATGATTCGCCATCTGGTGGCAAAGTTTTAAGAGACAAAGTTCTCCGAGAAGATTGTTTGTCTGGCTTCCATCATGTGAATCCCGATTTGACATTCCTCTGGAACTGCTATTTGGTGACTTATGGATGCTACAGTCTCCCATAAATTTGCCATTTCTTTTTTAGACCTTTGTTGCTCTGTTAAGAAAGAAAAAGATGTTATAATTATCATTTTCAGTGGTGGATGGATGTCTGCAATTCATTTCAAATCTTTCTGGGTCGAACAAGTAGGCCTGAACGGAATGAGATTAAGAGATGTGCTTTTGATATATCGAGTCAGTATGACGCTCCGGACAAAAACATTTATTTACCTGATGCTTTTTTTTAATGATTTTTTAGGAACAAATTTTTAAATTTTTGTCAGAATTTGTTGTGGGTGAAACAACTCAAAAAACGGAACCATTTAAAATAAATGACATAAACGGGGACGGACTATTCCCATTACGTGTAGGTTTCTTTGCTGTTTGGTGGTAGTTACTCAAAATTAGTCAAAAAATAGTTTTATTGTTAAGTTAGTTTATGATTAGAGAAACTTGACAGGTTTTAACTTTTACCCCATAGTTTTAGCTCTGAGTCTCATTTTCCATATTTAATGTTAACATTTAAATGAAAAGGGTTCTTTGAATCCGGTTTTTAGTTTATGTGCGAAACAGGAATTGGGGATATTTGGGGGGAGGGGTGTGCGGGTGGGTTATGTGTGTCGTAAACAGTGATGATGTTGTTTGTTGTGTTGTTGTTGCTTTGAAATTTTGCCAGAAAGAAGTTCTTTTGGGAGGTTTTTTTTTGTGTGTTGGTTTCTACAAGTGCCAATGCAATTTCTCACTAATCCACAACAAATGTCTTATGATGATTTTTCTGTTGTCCCCATCATCATCATCATCATCGTCTTCTTGTCATTCACATCTTTGCTTTTTTTAGAAGTTGTTGTTAATCTTTTGCACAGATTTAAAAGTTAGTTGCGATAGTTTTTTTTAATGTGTGTGTATTATGGTTAGGTTTAGCTACTGAGTTTAGGGTAATAATGTGTGTAAGGGGTTCATTTCTAAACTGAATACACGGGTCTTGTTCCAACTCAACCTTTAAAAAAAACATCACAAAAAAGAAACCTCTTTTAGTGATTTGCAAGAAGCTTGTTTCGTTTTCCAACAGGAGGAGGAGGGAAGAAGGGGGGGGGGGGACATGAATTAATCCATTAACCAGAAATACTTGTAACTAAGTTACTTTTTTCTTCTTCTTCTTTGGATGGGCGTTTTTTTTTTTGGTGCATTACTTGAGCACATGTTGAGTTCAGGGGTTTTTTTTGGGGGGGGGGGGGGGTGTTGCCATAAATATTAATTTGTTGCTCAGAAATTGACTAAGAATATGTAGAACGGGTTAAGATGGTTTATGAACAGATGATTTTCGAACTATTGATTATATTCTGTCCATTTATTAGCAAAAAAATTAAGGGGAACTAGACAGTGTTTTAAAACTAGAAGGGTAGTTCAATCACTTATTATGGGTGTTTTCATGTTTGATAAGTTGATATCTTTCAAAATGAACTTTAAAAAAAAGCTTATTTTGAAAGATATCAAGATGAAAAAATAACTTGACTGATTGAGCTAGCCTTCTAGTTTCTAAAACACTTTTAAGTTTCTTTATTTTGCATCAGAAAAACAGAATTATTTAAAAAACACCTCAGTCCTCATCCTCCTCGTCTACCATTTGATTCATTTTCATCTTTTATCATTTGAGAGGATCGATAAAAATAATCATTTTAATATTTTAATGAGAATTTTATTTAATTTGATATTATTTTTAATTAGAAAAATGTAATTTACAATATCCAGTCTCCATTTTGCAAAATGTAAAACAAAATTTAACCAGTGGTTTCAAAGGGGGGCGACATTATTACACTTTTAAATTTACACAATTAAAAAAATATTTTAATTTATTTTTATAACTTTGTTTAAAAAAAATTGTAAATTTTTTACGATCTTGTTCTCAGTTCTGCAATATGAATTTCGAAAATGTTGTAAAATGTTTTCTACTAAAGGGGGTGAGGGGGAGGAAGGTAAACACGAGCAGAAAAAAATAAGACTGATTACTTGTTGTTCGGTTTAAATGTGTTTGTTTACACGTTGACCAATGGGACCACATCGTTTATCATTCATTATAACAAGTTTTCAAAATACACAAAAAATATCAGCTGTGTTTTTTTGGGGAAGGGGGGGGGGGGGCTAATTTTTTTTCACTTCTTCTCTTTTTTAAATTGGTTCTTGTGGGACCTATTTAAAGTTTTTTGAGATTTCTAAAAAACAGCTGTCTAAATAAAGATAGACTTTTTTTTTAGCAAGTTCTTAAAGTATGGAAGTCAGTTAGGATTTAGAAATTAGGGGAGGGTGGTGGTGGTACAGGGTGACTTATGGGTAAATATGGTTTAATGGGGGGTGGAGCAGGGGCCATTTGCATGGGGCCACTGACTGATCTTTCAAGAAACAAATCCAATTTTTGTCTTTTTTTTTTCATTTTATGATTATCACTTCCCCTGGTGTCATTTTCGCTTGTAAATCGTTATTGGTGTTTGTAATAATTATTTTTTTCTTCTCACTTTTTTTTGAGCAAAGTGAAAAATTTTGTATTTTTTTCTTCTTCTGAAGACTGAAACCTGGAATGTGGTTTGGAATCAATTGGCTCTGCCGCTAAAATTCATTTGGAAAGATAAACATAATTATGTCTAACAAAAATACACAAGATGTCGTTAGTTTTTCTTTATAACAAGTCATTTTCAATGGAGGGAGAGAGAGAGAGAAAGGTTTTACTCATATTAGGAAAAAGTAGAGAAGGGTGAAATCGGTTGACAGGTTTAAAAAAAACTGCAAACAAAAATAATAAGAAACTAAAATAAGGGACTCATTAGAATATGATATTTTTGTTTCAGTGATAATTAGTAAGGCCAAAGGATTCTTTTGGCTTGATTCCACTTGGTTACTAGTCACAGTAAACTAGTCATGGGTGATTTTTATAAGCGCCTCCAACACACCCAAGCATAATGTTGAGTTTTCGTTTTTACATCTGTTAACATGATTAGTCCAGGCGTGGAGGCTTGGAAGCTTTTCAAAATGTCAAGTGTGACTAGTTTATGGTGACTAGTAACCAAGTGGACATAATATACCTTAAGGCACAAATTCAACAGGAATCCCCCTTCAGTGGCGCCCACAGGATGGCTTCATAGGAAGGTGGAGGGAGAAGTGCCAACAAAGGTTAAATTTGAAAATGGACTATATTTGAGCAGAAAATAGCCTCAAATGCACCCAAGACTTGTACACCAAGTACACACACTTGTACACACATGAGCTAAATGAATTCAAGTTAAATGTGTTCAGGTGAATTATATGGAATCCAGTTAAGGACATACGAACCAAATAAAAATTGACTTTATTAGTTAATATTTTAAATTGAAATAACTAAATCAATAATTTTGTCAATAGTTCTTATAATATATATTATATTTAAGTATTAAGACAATATTTTGAGATTATTAACTGAATAAATTGAATTCGACATATTGTACATTTGACCATCACAGGGCTCTGTAGAACGTGATTAATATTTAAATGCATTTAACTGTGTGTGTGTGTACAAGGTATTAGCCACTTATTAATAAATGTCATGTTATAACCCTGCTAGGGTTATTCCCTGTTGGTTTTCTTTTTCACTGAGTTATCCATAGTGAAAATAACAATGAAATTCAAATCGAATTGTGGTAGTACAGGATCTTTTTTGTTTCTGCATGCGTAGCGAGCAAAACATTTTTAATAAATTCTGATAAGCGAAACGAGCAGTAAAAACTAACAGCATTTTCTATTATTTCCTTTAAAAATATAAAAATTATGTACACTTAGCTCACAAAACTTTCTAAGGAACCCACCACCACCACCACGACTGGCCATGAGGGCCCACAAAACCCATGGACTTTGTGTTGTTCTCCAGTTTGAACTTTGAACATTGACATTTTCAATAATAAAAAATGCTGAAGGTACGTTTCCAGTCAGACTCATCAGTGTTAAGTGCAAACAATGCTACTAATGGGTGTTTCAGAGTACACAGACCCTTTTTTTTTTCTAAGGAAAATTAAGTGTTGTTACATGTAGAGGTCTCCGTAATTTGTCGTTATTAATAGACACACATGTTTTAATGATAATGATAGACCTTAACAATAAACACAACTTCGTTACGAAGTCACGATTTGTATTCCAATATGCAACATTATGTGTACAAAGAATAATTTTCTAATTTCTACTGAGAACAAGAATATTATAAAAGGGCAACAATCTTTTGAAGAAGAAGAAGAAAACGAGGTGTAATTTATTGTTCATTCATCATATAATTCATAATAATAATAATAATAATAATAATAATAATAATAATAATAATAATAATAACAAAATGTTAGTTCATTTTAAATTGGACGTGGCGCGCATCATCATCGTCGTCGTCGTCGTGTTTGAAAAGTACAAAAAGAACAACAAATAACAGCCTTTTTTGTTGTAAACTCATAAATTGTTGCGTTAATGAGCTGAAACTTAAGTTCAAAAAATGGCTACCTAAAATTAAAACACATATAGAAAGTAAAAAAAAGGTAAAAGTATACAGGTGGTAATTGAGAGAGAGAGAGTGAGTGTGGAACTCCGTAGGGGGTCTCACGAACTTCCTGTCTTTATTTATTAAACTAACCAACCTTTAATCATCATCACTTTGGATGACATTTTACTCGGTTGGAAACTGTAACCGTAATACTCAGAATCATCAATATAATAATACTTATAATTACGATTAGAAATTAAGAAAATCAAGTGTGTGAGATTCATTTTTAGTATTCTTTATTCTATCTCTCTTTCGAGGTGTGGGAAATTTATCATTTTTATAACTTAGAGAAATCACAACAAGAAATTAGAAATGAATATCTTTCATGTAAATTATGATGAATTATTAGAAACCAAAGTGTAAACGCGTCTCAAACTCGTTTAAAAACAAAATTTAAAGATAAACTTGAAAGTGTTTTAGAAACTAGAAGAGTAGGTTCAATCACTTAAGGGTGTTTTCATGTGGATATCTTTCAAAATAAGCTTTTTTATGTCAGTTTGAAAATAACCCAACTTTAAGCAGGTATTTTAAATTTTTTTGGCTATAAAACGTTTATTTTAAAATATGTCAACATGTGAAAACACTATTAAATGATTCAGTATTCAGCTACCCTTCTAGTTTATAGCACACTTTCAATTTCTGCAATTCGAAAATAACCAAAGAGTTCGAAATTCAGCTGTTCATAAATGAGTTCCAAATAGAATTTAATACAGATTATAAATTAATGTCTGAAAACAAAAGAAGTTATTATTATTATTATTAATTAATAAAATTACATTTTTTTCTTTAAATTCTATTTTAAAACAGAGTTTTGTGCTTCGTGTTTCGAAACAAGACTCAAAGAAGAAGCTAAAGAACTCCTCGTTTACACTCATGCAACTATTTTCATCTGCAAAATATCTCCTCCGGATGAAGAATCTTCTTCTTTGGCCCAGAGTTCACAATCAGGTGGAAGTGGTGGTCTCCACTGCGGTGTAGCTGGGGATGACCTCCTCGCTCGTAATACCACCACCATCACCGAGTGTCCGTCGTCTGGAACTGATAACAGCGACAACCTCAACTTCAATCAGGTGAGAAAACGACTCCGTCTCAATTTGAACAGACGACATTTTTTTTTTTGCATACGAAACCCGCAAACCAATGAAATGCTAATTTAACAAGATTTCATTTTTTTTTTCGATGAAAACAGATTTTTAAACAATAAAAATTAATTCTAATTTGTTATTTTTTTACTTTTAGATAATTAAAGATTAATTAATAAACCATAATTTTGTAAGCATCATTAAATGTATTACAAAATTATGCCTTTTTAATAATTTCTATTTAAGTTGGTTTTAATATGTTAACGTCTCTTGAACTCTCTTGATTACACTTGTCTGTCAGGTAGAAATTGAACGTTTGTTAGAAACTAGAAGCGTAGCTGAGTCACTTAATATTTTCACTCTTGTTATTCATTCTTTCAGAAGGAATTCTGTTCACCTTAAAAGAAACTTTGAAGTCTTTTAAAAACTAGAAGGATAACTCAACTCAGTCACTTAATAAAGTTAATAGTATATTTTTCATGTTTGATATCTTTTAAAATAAGTTTTTATGTAATGACATAACTAAGTAAAAGTTTATTTTGGAAGATCTCAACATAAATATACTATTGTATTAAGTGATTCAGCTGCCCGTTTCTTAAACAGTTTCTCTTCATTTTTGCTACTTTTAATAAACAACAATTTAAAAAATCTAAAATATATCAACATGAAAATAATATTAAGTGAATTCAGCTACCGTCCTAGTTTCTAACAAACTTTTAATTTCTCCTTAGTTGTTGTTGCTCTTCTGAAACGCAGAATAACCAGTTATTCCCAAATAGCTTTCTTCTTAAAAAAAACACAGCCATTTTCATTACTTTTCTCGCGCCGTTTTTGTAAAAAATTGAAAAACTTGAAACGATTTTGTGAGATTAATTTATATTTAAATTTACAAAGGTGGTGAAGAAAAAGCGACCGAACGAATCGAGTTACGAGACGGACACGTGCTTGAGACGAAGTACTCGGCATCGAAGGGGTCAAGGAGAAAAAGCCTTGACCGTTGCCTCGAATCGGACACTTCGAGACCTGAAAATGGAGGTAAATTTCTATTAAAAACCCTCTTTCGAACTTAACAAACTGGTAAAAATCTCGTCGTCTTCATCTCATAATGATTGAATTTCGAACGTTGGTGTGTTTAAATAGATAATGAAACATTTCTCGGTGGCTCCATTCGACCAACATCTGATGTTGAACGGTAAACCACTCGTCGAGCTGGATGCTACATTGGGCCAATTGGGAATCGTTCCTGGCAGTGTCATTCAAATGAGGGTAAGTAACGAACTACTTCATCTTACTCGTTCCGTCTCATTTGCATTTCGTTTCTTCTTCTATGATATCGATATACATTTGGATGGGAGAAAAAAACTTTTTTTCTCTCAAAGTTTTCGTTTTTTTTTCCCTCGCTCACTTAGGAAAAAAAAGTTTCTTTTGTAAAGCACGTTTAATAAAGGAGTTCGTTTCGCGAGGCGTTTTTTTTTTCGTGTGATCGAAAAGAAATGAATCTTCTTTGCCTCTGACAACCTATTTGTCTAATGGGCTTGTTAACATCTCCACCTACTATTCTCTTTCGATTTGGGGTTTTAACCCCTTTTTTGCCCCCCCCCCCCCAGAAAAGACATTCCTTCTTCTTTTTAATGGATTTCTAATGGATAGATTCTGACTGATGCAAGTTATGGATCTTGAGTTTCGGCCGCCGTTTCTTACCTTTGAATTTGAATTTCAAAAATTACTTTGAAAGCAGCCGAGAAGGCCTGTAGCAGAGAGACAAAAGTCCAATTGCAGCACGGCAAATGCATTGTGAAAACCCAGAGATACAAACCCAATAACAATTGAAATGTGTTCTGGTAGAGATGAAATAATGCATTGTCAGTAAATTAAGATCCCGATGATACGAGATCATTTTCATGCATCAAAACTACTGCAAGAGAGTTCCCATTGTCTTTATGATCCTAGGAACCAGTAATATGAATCGGTGGTCCGTACAACCTTTTTTCTTTTCAACTATAAGTGATCAGTGGTCACGTTTGATGCATATTAATTATAATACGTGTCCCGATTAAAATGGTTTTAACCTATTGTAACAAACGCCTCTCTCGAATTCTGTTTATTCGCTCTTTTTAGGTACAAAATGAAGAGAACACATTCAAGTTTCTCTTCATTTTACACTTCTGAAAGACAGAATCGTAAAATGTTCGGGGTAATGTGTTTGGTTAGTGAAAATTGGGAGTCGCAGTTTTAGTCTCTGCAATGTTCGTAAATACGAATTGTACGTTTCTTAAATGTTGGTAAGTTAAGGTTCGTCTGTAGGCTTATCGATAAACAAGATGCACTTTATCGTGCCCTGCGCAGCACTGCACAAAACCGCGCCTAGATCGACTGTGGCTAGTCCTAGCCTGCATGACTAACACCCGTCTCTTTTCTCTCAAAGTCACAATTCCATCCTGCTTACAATCTTTGATATCTCTTGATATTTTGTTTTGAAAAAAAGTTTTTTTTATCGTGAAATAAATGTGATGAACCCCCGGGCCCCCCCCCCCCCCCCTCGAAAGTTGTGCGTGACATTGATGGATTGTGAGTGGGCGGCCTTATAACAGGGACTTCCTTGACTTTCTCTATCTATCCATCCTTACAACTTGTATGTTTTGGAATTCGCTCGTTAAGAGACAGAGAGAGAGAGGGAGAGGGAGAGGGATTTTGTGGCTGGGGGAAGCATTTTCCTCCTCCTCCTTCTGATCTTCATCCAGAATCCCATCCCAAAGAGGATGATGATGAATCTTTCTTAACTCTATATCCCTCAACACTATACAATGTATTTAAAGAGAAATCCACAGACTCCATGTCCTCATGTGTCCTAACCTATGTTATTGTATGGACTGTGATGGCGCTGGTGCCATCATAATATCATCATCCACGATACATGTATATCAACCAGTACTCTACAGTTCTACTTTTGTACTTTTTGTTTGCAGTTCTCGCCTGTCTTAAATTTCTGTGTTTTGCCACCTTATACAGAGTGGCCATAAATGTCTTGTGCTGTTTCAATTTGTAAAGGTCTATTATTAAATGCTATTTCAGTAAAATGACATAGATGGTGCTTGCGTCGCTAAAAGGTTATTGGTCGCTTAGAAAAAAAAAAAAAAACAAACTTAACATGCCTCCATAATTTGTTGTATCCCATTTGAACGCTCAGAATATTAGAAAAAGCCTTGGTTGCACACACAACTATACAACCCTGGTTTCTTCAGATAATGACTTAATGGAAAAAGTCAGTTGTGGCTGCTATAATTCTATAATTAAATATGCTAAATCTTGAAGAAATTCTTCTTTTAGTTGCATTCTATGTTAGAATACAAGTGAAGTTACAGTAGAATGTCGATTATCCGGATCTCTGTAATCTGCACTTCGATGGTGAAGGAGAGAATTAAATTAAGAAAACGGCGATTTTCCGGACCAAGTCTTCCGATCTGATTTAATCCAGATAATCTATAATCTGCTGTATTCAAAATTGAAACTGCACAAGGACTTTATGGACATCCTGTAAACAGTACATACTGTACACGCAATATACACTAAAACCTATATATAAGATGATGATAGGATCTTCTTGTGTTTTCTGTTGTCGTTTTCTTCTTCTTTTGACGTCTTACATTTGCCAAAAAAAAAACGTTTTCATCTGGTTGTCTCTCTCTTATGTTTTTTTTTTTGGTGGGTTGTCGTCTTTTTCAATCATCTTTTCCATATTTTTTTCTTTCATTCCTTAGTAAGTTTCTATGTCTTTTGCCGCTTTTTCTATAATTCCTAGTCGGATATTTTTCTCACCACAGGGTGACAACGTTCACACAAGTTGCTGCTATTTTCTTATATTTCTTCTTCTCTCTTTCTACTTTTTACCCCCCAAAAAGCAACTTTTTTATTTTCACCCTCAGATTTTTTTGTATGTTTTTTAGTTGAGGTTTTTCGATATATTTTTTTTTTTTTTGCTTTGAAAAAAGAGTAAAAAAAATTGGTGCTAAAAACTTTTTAGCTCCTGTCAACTTTTTTTTTTACTTTTTTCCTTGTGTCGATTTTCAAGTTGTGTTTTTTCAATTCTGTTCTATTTCAACATTTGTCTTATAATAACATTCTTCCCATTAAAAAGTATATTGGAAAGGAGGGAGGGGTTTTCAGTTGATGGCACATTAAGCTGTAATTATCGTAGTAGTTCTCTCTTCTGAAAACAAACAAAAAAAATTCCCTTATTTAAATTTAGAACATGAAACTTGTTCCTATTTTTGCAATAACACTTGGACACTTGATAGAATTGAACAAGTATGGTTCAGGGGCTTATTGAACAATTGGGCATTTTCCCCTCAATATATATATTGAGAGAGATATTAAGTGAATAAATTGAATTCGACATATTGTTTGTCCTTTACGGGGCTTCGTAAGTTCCTGGAATATGTTTAATATTTAAATGCATTTAACACACCGAACGTGTGTAGACAAGGTATTAGGGCCAGACATTTATTTTTATCTGGGTCGTTCATTTGACACTTGAAGTATTCCTTGAGCACTGAGTAAGTTTGAAACTCCTGTTCTCAAGGGGTACTTCAAGTGTCCAAGGTTCTTTTGGTGAATTCTGGACTTAGTAGGCTAGAGTGAAGCTAGAAATATAGAATATAAATATGCTTTTAGCTGTGATTCGGTTTGTAATTTTGGCACTGGCGCCTAACATGTCCCCCTTGATTGACAGGCGCTCAGAAGTGGAGTGAGTGAATGAAAGTGTTTCCTTTGCGTGTTTCATCTTCTTCTTCTTATTCCAAGTTCCCAATGTCCAGACTTTTTTCTTTCTTCTTCCAAAGACAACATTTCATCTTCCAAATGTTAATTAACGCATCTTTCATCATCAGTTGGCTACGATATGGAAGAAGAGGGTTGGGGTTTTTTTTTGGTTATGATCCATCTACGAATGATTTATTTTTCTTAAGGTTTTTTTTTAGTCATTCGAGGTCAATTTAGGACACTTGGCTCCAATATACTGTATATTCTGAAAGTTATATTTTGAGCAATAACTACGTACACTAGTAAAATATGATAAAAAGAAAACGTTTTTCTTGTAAAATTAAGACCAAAACAAAAAAATCCAAAATATAAATTCGAAAATGTGTAAATTGTTTTTAGGAATGACATGTTTTATGCAAATTAAAAACGTACAAAAAAGACAAATATCTGAATGAATTAATAGCTACAATTATAAGAAGCAATAACAAAAAATGCAAAATTGATAACTGTTGTCATTTTCAGGTTTTTGAAAATGACTCAGAATGACTTTAAATAAATTAAAGTCAGATTTTATAAGAAATTTCCTCTCAAAATAGAAGATTGTGAAATTTTTTTGGCTGTAATTCGTTTAGAAAGGCGGAGGCGGAAGATAAGGAGGAGAAGGTTAAACTCCTTTTTATTAGCTGTTGATTTTGTCACGTTTAGGACCCACAAAAACAACAACAACAACAATCTAAAACTTGAATAGGTGGCACTGACTTATTTAAAAGAAAGCTGTTCTAACGACATTTTTATTTTTGCCAGTTTGTTTTCTGCTTTTTTTTTAAAAAAAAAAAGTTGGTTTTACAAAATGGAGAAATTTGTTTGGGGGGACGAGACACCCAACTGTTTTATAGTCAATTGTTTCCTTTTTAAATGGCCGTTTGAGGTCGCTTTAATGAGCGCCCCCCACTTTTTTCGATTATGTTATCATCTCACATTTATCCATTTTTAAACACTTTTGAATGAAAATTTAAAAAGAAACCCAGCAACTTAATTTATGGCCAGCTTCTGAATATTTTTTTTTATATTTTGGACGTAAATCTTTGCAGAATTTGGATCAGGTTTTTCTTTGTAGTATTTTTTACTACAAAGGCATTAGATTAAAAATTGGTTGAAAAGATTAATTATTATCTGTACATCAATGTGGTTAATTTTTTATTGGTTATTTTGGAAGGAAAAAAATATCTAAATAAATTTCGAATATATTAGATAGAAATTGCAGTTTTATATTTAAATGATTTTTTTTTAAAAAAGTTTTAATTAAATTTTGCATAGAAAATTATGTATGTGTGTGTGGGGTGGGGTGTCATATTATTAATAATTAAGCTAGTTTATTGGGTCGTATTTTTAATGATTGCTAAGTCAAAGGTAGGGCTTAACTTGTGAATTTTTGATAGGAAGTTTCATGTAAAAGTTGATGAGTTGATTTTTTGGCAATCATTAAGAATTACGTACCATAAGCGACATTTAATTTAAATGCATTTAAATATTAAGAAATGAACAAAATTACTTTTAAATAAATGAAGCCCAATCCTTTTAGAGGCATGCCTCCTCACTACCTGAACAACAAACAGCCACGCCCTCTTTTGGCAAATAATTAATCATCTTTCTAGTCCAATAAATGTCAAAATGTAAGCAATTGTTTCTTTTTTTATTTTGGCGGCCATCTTTTTTTGGGGGTTTGTCTTTTTTTTTCTGAAGAAGAATTTCATTTTATTATCAGTTGAAGATTTTTTTTGTGGTCTTTATTTTAATTTCAAACTTCTAAGAGGCAGTCAGTCAGCTGTTGACTAGTTTTTGTTAATCTTTGAAATCGCCTTTTTTATTATTGGTTAAGTTGTTAGCTAATTTATTTGAGATCATCATCTCAATAATATTACAATAATTGTCATGTCTTTGGTTAAACCCTTCAGGGGTCAAAGAGAAATTGGCTCGTTTTTTTTATAGGAAATTTCTCTCTTTTTCTAGTTGTAATAACTAATAAGTCCATCAAATTTAATGGCTCTTTTTGTTCTTTTTGTTTATGTGTAATAGACCGCCAATTTTCAATTAATTAATTTTTATTGTTGTTTACTACGCATGCGCGCAAGATGTGACAAAACTGACAATGGGTGCGATCGGAAACTAGAGACTTAATTTTTTTTGTCTGTTGTAAAAAAACCGTGAAGGGTTACTGTTCCACTTCCTAGACAGTTCTTTATAAGAAAAGCGTTTCTGAATGTGCTTGATTCATTTCGCCATTTTCTTCTCAAATACGAGGCCATAGAAAGCCTCAATAAATATTATAAAGGAGGCCATTTTGCAAACATAACATCTACATATAAACATTCTTTACATTATTACTTTCACACTGAAAGTCGCCATATTTAATTTAATCTTCTCGAGAAAGCAAAGTAGTGTATGTGGATTCGATACTTGTTTTCTTGAGAAGGGAAGGTGGCGCTATCATAGTTCACGGATACTTTTTTTCTGTTTCAGAAAGCTGGGTACACATATGAGCACGAACGCGAACTAGGAAAGGTCAGGTCAGGGTCACACGAATGCTTCATACGTGAAAATTTTCATTCCGAATAAACGATTCAATGATCCATTTGTTAAGAATGCCTCAGTTATTCTACAAACTTTGATTATTTGCAAAGATGGCTATTCACCAAACTGATAACTGATTTACATACAATGAACCAACTGCCTCAGGCCAAGGCTTGTGCCGTCGACTCGTCGAGAACATTTTTCCTTTTTTTTTTTATAAAAAAAACCGACATTGAGAGTGTCGTTCGAATTTGCAGCAAAACTGCATGACCTGAGACCGTTCGGATCGCTATACACACTAAAAAGCATTCGTGTGCCCTCGCGTACCTTACTCCTACGCATTCGTGCTCATAATATATGTATAAATGATAGCTTCTTGTTTCGTTTCCGAATGCACCTAGTGTCAGAGACATTTATCACTTTTCTTTTCCGTGAAGAACTTTTTTTTTCAGTTAGGCCTAGTGTCTCTGAGAAATTAAACCGAGATATCATTTTTTTAAAACCAAAAAATTATCGATAATGTCACACTTTATTGGAAGATTTTTTTTAATTAGCATAATATCTTATTGGAATTTTTTTCTTCATGTTATTGAACAAAAAAAAATTCTATTTTGAAGAAGGATGATGATGATGGTTGGGTAATGTTTTTGAAATCCATTTTTGACATATCTTTTTCAGCTTCACTTCCGCTTTTTCTTAGCTAATTGGCTGTGAAGATGTGTCACTGAGAAGTGAAAGGGTTGACTGAGATATTTGGGAGGTTTTTAAGGGGTAACTTATTAGAAAATGTATATAGAGCTGCAGAAAGAGAGAGCTTTAAATCGGGGTTTAAATTTAGAAGAAGCAGAAAAAAGGAAAAAAGGTTGTGGAATAGAGAAATATAATTAGAAATTCAGGAGCTAAAAACTAGAAAGAGAGAGAGAGAGAAAATTCTTTTGCGAAATTTGGTAATAGTATTTTTTTTTTATATAAATAAATTTCATTCCCTCCTGTTTTTCAAATTGGGGGGGGGGGAATGTTATTAAGGGGTATAGGGATGGGGGATAATGTTTGAGGATGTGGTGACGTCTTTACGGAGATCCCTTAAGTCCGGCGTCATTTAGATAATTTGCATACAGCTACTGTAATCGGTTTAACAATTCATCACGTGATGCCACATTTTGAATGATGGATTACCATTTGCCTAACTCTCAGGGGAAGTTTAGAAGGGTTTTTTTTTTCTTAAGGGGGAATAAGA
This sequence comes from Brachycybe producta, assembly GCA_036925085.1. Lineage (NCBI taxonomy): Eukaryota > Metazoa > Arthropoda > Diplopoda > Playtdesmida > Andrognathidae > Brachycybe > Brachycybe producta. The sequence goes on from JAUPFP010000030.1 coordinate 380,441, forward strand.
TGGGGAGGATTGGGAGAGTAGGCCCCCCTATCCTCCCCCATTAATGATACTTTTTTGGGGGGTGGGTCTTTTGTATTCACATGTATAATAATGGACTGGGTTTTATTCTTTTGAATTAATGAAGATGTGCAATCAGTAGGATTAAAATTTAAAATTCTAAATATATTTAAGTGGATTCCTCCTTTCCGTCTCTCTCTCTCCCTCTCTCTCTCTCTCTCTCTCTCTCTCTCTCTCTCTCTCTCTCTCTCTAGTTGAATTTTATTTATTGCTTGCAATTATGATTATTAATTTCTCAAGAACAATTTTTAATAATTGTAATGTTGCTTATTAACTAAACACTTTTATCATTATATTAAAATATAAAAGAGACAAGGAAATTATATACAGGATGTTTAAAAAAAAACATATACACCAACACTCGTTTCCAGAACGAAAATTAACTGCAGTTAAAACGTTAACCACAGTTAATTTTCTTAGTTAATTAACCACGGTTAATTTTTGTTAACAATTGACACAGTGTGGTTAACCACATGATTGAATGGATTAAATACACCACTTTCTGTGGTTTAAACAAGTTTAGCCTACAAAAAAGAACATGGCGGATAGTGAGAGTGCTCAATTTTTGACTTGAATGTGATTTAAAAATTTCACAAAATGCACAACTTTTTAACAGAAAATGACACTAAATTATTTAATCACTGTTGGGGAGTGTTTTAAAAATGGAAACATAACAAAAGTACCACTTCTAGCATATATGCAGTTAACTATAACTTTGGTTATGTAACTGCAGTAAATTTTTGTAGGTATTTCGCTGAAATTCAAGTAAAAGAAAAACTTTGATTTTCAGCTTCAACTTGAATCCTTTCAGTTGAGTTTCAACATAGAAAACCCTTGTTTAAAAGTTATTCAATTAAACAAAAATTTTTATGAGAGGGTTTAAGTTGTATTTAAAGTGCCGAATTTTGTTTCTTGAATTTAGACCTTAGATATAGGCCCAGGGGTAGGGGGAGGGGTGGAAAGAATGAGGGTTTGAAAATCTTAATGGCGTTCATTTTATTTATAACTTCCAAATTCGCTTAGTTTATTTGACTTATAATTGTTATTATGAGACTTGGCTTCGTAATTACTTATGTCTTTATGATTATTATTATTATTATTATTATTATGAAGGAAATTGTTTGAAAATTAAATTGTTCAAGAAATTATAAATAGATGGCGCCACAATGATCGGGTGTGTTTTTTTTTTCAAACATGAATTTCTGAAAATAAAAACAACTAAAAGCAATTTTTTATTTTGTTTCATTAAAATTCATGAGATGATTTTCAGGGTCAGTTTTAGGTCGATTTTGCATAATCGGGAGCCCATAGAGTAAAAAAAGATGCAGTTCAGTTCCTGTCGGGAAGTAACTGTGGAGGACTGGCAACTCCAATATAATAGATATACTCAGAATTGACCATATAGGACTCATTACTGTATTTTGGTCTGTTGGAATACCTGTTGCTGATGGATTTGTACAATATGTACACATTTAAAGAGATAGATAGCCATTGGTCAAGCTTACTTACTGGTGCTGTAATGCCATTAAATTCATTGCTACTGAGATTTTCTTCTCTCTCTCTCTCTCTTCTTCCATGAACATATGTTTATAGGGATTTAACTGGAAATGGTCGTTAATCTCATTGGGATTTTGTTGCTTGACCATGTTGACCCACTATTATATGGACCATTTAAGAGTCCATTAATAGTAATAAATGTCACACAGGATGGATTGTACACGTAATAAGGCACCACCACCACTCAAATCTCACCGCTCACAAGGCAGTACAAGAGTAACTGCTGACAGTCTTTCAAATAAATATAATGTGAAAAACACACTTCTACCTCATTTCCACTACAAAAAGTAACTGCAGTTACATAACCAAGGTTCTCGTTAACGTTAGACAAGCTAGAAGCGGCACTTTTGTGTGTTTCCATTTTTAAAACATTTTACCTCTGGTTAAATGACTTTGTGTCATCACTTCCTGTTGCATTTTGTCAATTTTCATTCCTCATTCAGTGAAAAGTTGAGTGGCTCTCACTATCCGCCATGTTGTTTGTAAGCTAAGTATATTTGAACCTCTGGAAGTGATGTATTAAACCCATTAACCACGTTGCGTCAATGTAATGTGACCACATTTGTTTCCACTAAGAAATTAACTGTGGTTAACTTTTTAACTGCAGTTAATTTTAGTAGTATAAATGATTTTTAAGTCAAAAACGTTTACACATTCCTATTAAAACTTCACGAGTTTAGCATTACGAAATTGACTTGGCAATCATCAATAAGCATGTGGCCCTTAATATAACATATTGGGAGGCATCCTTTGTCTCTCCTCGAATCAAAATTTACTTTTTATCTACTTTTATTTGTTCTATTTTGAAAATGACGTTTTCTGTTATTAGGACGTAATGTGGTATTACCACAAGTTAGTTAACTTTTTTTCAGGTGAAGTTGTTATAGAAAAAAAAAAAACAAGTAGACAAAAACCTCCCTTTAGCCTCCTCCAATGTCTTTTTGAAGCCAGAATGCAAATGAGTTATTTGGTATTCTGTGGATCATCTTTTTTTTTTAAAAAAAGAAAACGATTTTTAAATGAGAAGAAGAAGAAGAAGCAAAAAAACGTTGGCCATTTTTTCCTCTTCTTCTTCTTCTTACTCAAGGGTAATTGCTGTGTAATGGGGATAATTTATATTGCTTGTTTTTGTTACTCCCGTCCAAAAGAGGGAAGAAATTTCAAATATGATAAAGTAACTTTTGACTATATTTTACATTTAGAGAAGAAGAAGTTACCGTGTTACATCATAGTAGGCATTATTATTACACAAGTTTACATATATATATTATTTTAAAAAGATGAATGTCTCTACAAATAGAAGAATTTCATTTTTTTTTTTTGGAAATTTTCATTAAAAAAAAGACTTTTGTAATTTATTATGTCATGTTATTTCTTATTCGAAAAAATGTACATTTTTTGTTTTCTAAATACGAATTCGTTTCCTATTTCTTATTTTATGAATCATTAAAATAATTTCTAATATATTACAGATTTCTTAAAATCTTTCTTCAATTTGAGAAAATGGTTTTACTTGTTAGTATTAATTAATTAATAATGAATAGGGTTCGGATTTTTATGCAATATCAAGTAAATGTTTCTCTATGTGTGGCCCAAGTTCCAATTGTGAAGTAATCATCATCATCATCATCATTATTGAAGCAACTGCAGTTATGCTTTTTCTAATATAAAGATTGGTTAGAGGCTAAGATGTGTCGTTATTATAAATTGTCAAGTCTAGAAAGTTCTAGCCTCTAACAAGGTGTTTTTGATTGAAAAAGAAAATTGTTGGTTGATCTAAATGGGGGATTTTCACTTCACAATTGGCATTTGGGCCACAGATTGAGAAACATTTTGCATACAAATTCGAACTGTATTAATAAATTTATCATAAAAGTCCTGTTTAGATTAGAATCTTTGTTGTTGATGTGTTCTTTTACAAAATGCATAAATTCTGGGTTAATAAATTCTGAAGTAATTTTTTTTTTCTAAACGTTTTTTGAAAAAGTTAAATATATGTTAAAATTAGATCAAATTAAAAATAGTGTTTTTACGACGTTTTTTTAAAAATAACCTTTTTATGACAATTTGTAAAAGTAACTCGGAATGTAAAAACGTTCCTTGACACTCACTCCAAGGAAATGAGAAAAAGCATTGCATTGATTTTATATTTGTTTAATTTTAATTTCAGACACTAATTGTACAAAAAATCCGCAACAATTTCGGTGTTATGGTGGTCCCTCTCGAACTCTTGATTATTCTGTCTTTCAGGTACAAAATAAAGAGAAACTTAAATGTGTCTTAAAAACTAGAAGGGTAGTTCAATCACTTATAAGAGTATTTTCATGTTGATGTCTTTTAAAATAAGCATTTAATATTGTCACATTGTTTATAAAAAGTTTATTTTGTAAGATAGCATTAAGTGATTTGGTTACCCGTACAGTTTCTAACACAATTTCAATTTCTTCTTAATTTTACTCCTGAAACTGCAGAATAACCTCATCAGAATTCGAAAATCATCTCTTCATAAAACATCTTAATAAATTTTTGTTTTAGTGGAGAGACCATAATCGATATCTCCACTTTGGCCTTTTTTTTAAGTTTTGACCCCTACTTAGCCTCTTCCATTTGAAATCCTTAGCACGTTTCATTTATATGCTTCCTCAGTTGTGTATGTGCCCTTTAGGTGACCAGTGGGCCACAAGTGCTTCTCCTTAATATACAATACACCTGTTGGCTTATTAATTAGTCTTCATTGAGATTGCAACATTCGAACTTTCTTTTTTTTTTTTGCAATCAGTGGTGGTTTTTAGTTGTTTTGTTGTTACCTTGTGCTGTCAAAAAGTACACTTCGTGTTTGCATACAAATAATCATCAAGGAAAAATGTATATTTAGATTGTGTGATGTGGGGTGGGAGGGGGGGCGCCCTCCCCCCCCCCGCCATTAACAATAACAATCAACACAAAACACATTTTCATAAAGACGGGCGCAAGATAGAGAGAGAGAGAAAGCTAATTAATACAAAAGTGTAAGACTGTAATTATTTAACCACATTAATTGCCCGTAGTGTAATTTATTTTCTGTTTTTTTTCCCTACACAAATTGACATTGCAAATGTTGCAATAGATGGTGGACGCCATGGTTGGTTGAGATTCAAGGGAGCAACCTGAAAACAATTAATAACCATTTGATTAACAGACAATAATAACCCTATTAATACCAGTTTTTTTATATATATTGTTACAATGTCAGAAAAAAACTTTTAAATAAAATCTCTCTCTACTTTGTTGTTATTAAAATCAAATAACTTTGAGGTGGTTTTAAAAGTGTAAACGGGAAATTTCTGTCTTTCAAAAGAGCGAAACGACCAGAAACATGAATGTGTTTTAGAAACTATAGAAGAGTAACTCACTTAATAGTTTCATGTTGATGTAAAATAACTTATGTAAGTTTTGAAAATGGCCAAATTTTAAACACACATTATTATTTTAATTTTTGTTTATTAAAAGTTTATTTTGAAAGATAGCAACATGAAAATACCCCTTACGTGCTCTTCTAGTTTCTAAAACACTAGTTTCGCTTAATTTTGCTTCTTGAAAGAGTTTGAAAATCATTTGTTCATAAACCATCTTAATTCTTGTTCAATTTGTAAAGTTTCAACTTGCGTTTTTGCTCAACTTTTTATGTCCATTGGCATTGGTTATGTGAAGGGGAGGCTAGGATTGACCCGGCGAATTTCCCCTCCGGCCAACAGTGGACGTGTTAGGAATTTACAAATTTTTTACTAAAATAGGCCTCTAACTTCGAAATATGCCTACATTAAGTTTACGCAAAGTGAACTTTTTTTTTGTTCTTAGCCAAGTTAATTCCATGTTTTCACGCATGAGATTGTAACATCTCAAAAGGCAACAAAGACAAAAGTTACTTATTATTATTAAAGATGGCAGAGAGGAACACAAAATCCAATTGCAATTTCTTGATATTACCAGATGAAAGTGATGCAGCTATTTTTATGAAGGGAGGAGGAGGGTGAAAAACCCGTCAATTGAGTATAGTTTACGGTGTCCTCCTACATGCTATTATATAATATACTAGAATATTAGTAAGGTTTTTCTTCTTCTAAGGTGTGTAAGGGCTTCCTTTATCTTTATAGTAAGCATGTAGTCAATTTTGCTATGTATTTTTTTAGTCTCAACCCGCTTCTTTTCCCACGTTTTTTTTTGAATGGGCAATTTTCACGGTTACTATCTCTTTTTAATACAGTTCCATTTGTCCACCAAGAATGGCCACGTGAATAATAGTTTTTGGCCCCCGGGATTCCTTCATATAGGCTACTACTAGTACTCCTACCGAACACACACTGCAGCTTGCAAGATTAGACAAATGGGCCGCAACTTATTAGGTTGAAGTGTCTCCTCCAAAAAGGCTACTGCTACTACTACTGCTACTAGCATTCCTAACAAAGACAAACACACAGCAGTATGTAGGAATAGGCACATGGGCCACAGATTATTAAGTGTCTGCTCCTCCAAGTTGTTCCCTCCAAAGTAACTTGGTTGTGTTGTTCACTTTGGCGTGACTTTTGCTAAGTCACGGCCAGAAATTCGCTCGACTGTGAAAATATTGCATGCTATTAAAGCGCCCAACAAACGGCATCATCAGTTTATAACGTCGCCGCCACCGCCGACACCATCATTTACCTCACCTTAAAATGGGGGCAATTGAGATTTTTTTTTTGGGTTTTTGTTCTTTTTTAAATAGCAAATCTTAAGAGGTGGGGGGAAGACGTGATGTGTGAAGCAATTTTCAAACACAGTGGAAATCTGTTTAACACGAAATGAAAGGGACCCGAATATTTTTTCGTGTTAAAAGATGACGTTTTTTATTTTATAATGACATATTAGTAAGGCTCGGATTTTTATGCAATTTCTCAATTTGTGGCCCAACAAGAGATGATCAACAATTGTTTTTTTTTAGTCTGGAAGCTAGAACTTTAGTTGACAACTGATAGTAACCAGACATTAGCCTCTAACCAGCCTTTTTTTATTAGAAAGAGTGTAATTGCAGTTTGCTCTTAAATGATGAGGATTATTTCACCATTGGCCCTTGGGCTACGAATTGAGAAACAGTTACTTTAATTTGCATAAAAATCCGAACCCTTTGTAATTATGGTACTACAATGTAAATTGAAATTTTGCTATCATGTTAAAAAGTGTGATAAAGTCAATAAAAACAAGAAATATATCTATTGAACATAAAACAATTTGTTTTTAGGCAGTAGGCAATAGGCATAGGGTCGGCCAATGGATGATGCTAAGGGTGCTGAGGGATGCTGCTACTGTTACTACTACTACTACTACTATTTTATATAGAAAAGAATAACTACTTTTGTTCCATTGTTGTAAATAGTAACACGATGATGATCAATGTTCAATGTTTTTTCATTGTGGCCAAACAAACTTTTTTTGAGTTTCGAAATTGAGTGAGTGGACCTTTTTTTTTCTCCTTTGTACCATTGTTCAAGATCATTGAGCCATCTTGTTCACACTGATTTTTCACGGCCGCCAAAGAATAATAATAATAATAATAACAAAGCAAAAAAAAATGTTATAAAATAGAAGAAGAGGAGAGAGAGAGAGAGAGAGAGAGGCATTTTCAGGTTTCAGGTGGTTATTGGGATATGCCCCCGTTACACCTTGATGACTCAAAGCATTTTGTCTTCTTCTCTATGCATTATTATTACCTCTTGTGTGTTAGTGACCCAACGGGTCTCACCTTCACTGGGGCCCCCTAATCCCCCTTTCCACCATTATTTGTGCATGTGGGTGGTGCTGAATAAGCGCCAAGTTGAATGAGCATCAAATGGAACAAATGTCAAACTGAATAAACTAAACTGTTGATTGAGACTCATAACCCACTCTTATTTTGATGTCATTTTGAAATGTCATTCAAAATTGGAATAGGTTTTTTTAACATAAGTTATTAATTAATAAATTAATAAGAGTTGAAACAATTAATTGATCTTTTTCACTTTTCTTATTTTTTTCTTTTGAGATATTAATTTTTCTCATCGTTATTTTTAATGAGGCTAAATGATGTTATTATTAATTGACATTTCACATGAAATTCTTCTTTCTAATGATCCAAAATAAATGATTTAATATTTAATTATTAATAATATATTTACTGTTCACAGTTAAAATTGTTTCTGATATCAAATGAAAATTTTAATTTTTTTCTATTTCGCCTACAGGTGGACGAACCTTCGGACGAAATTCTCAACGATAAAGGTAAATCTTTTATTTTAAACCATCTTTTTTATTATTAACCATCTTTGTGAATTACGAACACAACTAACTGCTTTTCGAACTTTTTCATTTTTTTCTGCAGTTTTAACTAATTAGACACTGAAAGTGCGGTTAGAAACTAGAACGGTTAGCTCTAAATCACTCGATAGGATTTTCATTGTTGGTATCTTTCAAAATAAACTTTTTTTTTGGTAGACAAAGATTAAAAAGAAATATTTTCGTCTTAAAAGTAGGATCATTTTCAAATTGACACAAAAAGCTTATTTTAAAAGATATCCAACATGAAAATACACTTAAGTGATTGAGAGAGAGAGAGAGCTGCTACCCTTCTAGTTTCTAAAACTAAAGTTTCTCTTCTGAAACACAGAATAATTCAAGAGTTCAAAGTTCCTTTATTTTTAGCTTTGAGCTTAGCATTTTTTTAGCTTTTGAATCCACCTTAAAAGAAGCTTTTGATTATTAGTTATATTTCTAAATATGACTGAACCCAATGACCATTTTTTTTTCTTCTGCATTAGTTTTATTTGGTGACCCTTCTAGTCTAATGATGAAGTCTTCATCCATAACGAATTTTGACTTTGATCCACTTTCCTTAAGCTCGAAGAAAACACTTAAAATATAATTTTTAATATTTTTTCTTTATTTAGTTCGTTGATCTCAAATGAATTAATAGGAACAAAGTGAATTTAATTTATGATTTGTGTAAATTAGTTTTCTGTTTAAAATTGTGCTTTTAGAAGAAACCACCGGCCGCCGCCGCCGCCGCTGTTATACCTCTGTAATTTCAACAAAGGGGTTTTTTTAAAACCCCCCTCCCCTTATTTAAAGTTGGGAATATGTTAATTGATGGCTTTGAAAAGTAACTTATAGAGTAGAAAGTAAATTGCTCCTTTTTTTTCTTCATCTTGTTAATAATTACATTCTTCTTCTTCCCTCAGATTTCCTTTTTATTTTCTTTTAAATTTTGCACAAAAGAACGTTTTTTTTTTCGATGGACAGTTTGTGTGTCTTTTTAAAAGACTTGGTTTTTGTTACGTTGACCACTTTTCTTGTTCACTTTCTCTTCTTGTTGGTCATTTTTTTCAAATGTCTAGTCTTCTTTCCAATTATGCAAAACAAGTGTGTTAATTTGCATAATTTCTTTTGTCCGACTATATTTATACCTGCGTGTAATTCAGTGTTAGACGGTTGGTTTTAATATTTTTCTCGGAAAAAAAAGTGTTGTCTAATAAATATTGGGCCGGGAGAACTAGTGGGTTCCTATAACAAGGATGAAATTAAGGGTGTAAATACATAGGCGGATTAAAATCCGCTTATAGAAAAATTACACATTGTTTGTTGTTGCCATTCATTATTAAAAATGGCCTTTTTTATTTTTAAGCATTTTTTAAAGAGAATTTTGTGGGATTTTTTTCTTTAAAAATTGTCGATCCTAATAATTTAGGCTCAAAAACGTCTATATGCCAATAAATATTAAAAAATGTTCAAATTGCACTTTTTAAAAATTAGACATTTTATGCAAATTAAAAGTAAACTTTAAAAATAGGAAAAAAAAAATTTGCTCATTTTTTACAATTAAAAAAGTAAAGTTAAATAAATGTTTGAAATAAAAGGTTAATAAAGGTTATGTAAAAGCGGCTGCCATGTTCGTTGGGTCACGTGGCAGCTAAACATGATTATCTTAACTTTTTTCAGTATATCTAGATTGATATTGGCTTTGTTATTTAATGGAAATGATCTTGGAATTTGAATCCTTGGCATTTAATGAGTTCAATTAGATTGAAGATTGATCTAGGGGGGAATTTAAAAAAAAACTTCCAAAAGAATTTATTAATTAAAAATAATTTCAAATAATTATGAAAACAAAACATCTTCGTTTATCTTTTCTGAGTTAAATATAAAAATATATTGGTGAAAAAGGACCAAGCAAAAGTCGAGTTGAGTCAGATTTTAGAATTCAAGATTGGTTTCAGCGCCATCTAACATCAACCCACTCTAAAGTAGCTAGATATGCAGTATAGATCTATACAGTAAGGCCCGCGGCACACAGGTGACTTTTGAAAGACTTTTTTGGCGACAAAAAGAAGTCGAAGGTCGCGATAATGTATTTTTTATGATAAGTCGCCAACCTTTGCTCACACTTTGTTAGCGTCTTTATACATAGACTATACATAGCGACGACAGCCCAGCTACCTTCGATTTCAGTTTGTCGTCGAAAAATCTTTCAAAAGTCGCCTGTGTGGCAAGGTCGTTAAACTGATTATTATTGCGTATATGACACTCATATGATATGATAAGGTAGCCTGCGGAAAAGGAATTGAAACTGTGGTTTTGTGCATTTTATACCCGAATTTTGGGCCTTCATTAATAAAGTGGATCCCTGTGTGTGTGAAATGAAAGTTGTTTCTTCTTACGTTAATACAGTATAAGTAAATATGAAGAAGGAACATTTCACACCTTTTTGTTTTATCAAAATAAAAATTACTAAGTAGAATGGAAACTCGCAACTTTTAATATAATATGATGAACCCTTTTAAATTTAAAAAAAAAAGTGTCGGGTCCACTCAAAAACATTTTTTTACCTCTTTTCTTCAATCTAAATTAAATATCATCTTAAAATTTAAAGCATCTTTGAACCAAAAAAAAAAAAAGAAAAGCAAAACACGTAACAAAAAATGGCGTGTGATATAATTCTTTTAGATTTCTAATAGTGTAATCATTTTATTTCAACTTGTTTCAGCCTTTTTTTTTGTTTGGCTTTTTTTTTCTAAGGCCTTTTTTACGATAAAAAAAAATTTCTTGCATTATCCCAATCTGTATATAGAAAAAAAAGCCTTTAATTGTTTTTTCTCTCTTTCTTTGTGTATAATTGTAGTCTTAATTAGTATTCTTAATTTACTCTCTCTCTCTCTCGCAACTTATTCTTGTGTAAAAAAAAATTCTTCCGAGAGCGTTTTTTTTTAAGTGTAAAGAAGAACAATTAACTACTTAAAGCCCCGCTTCACACGGACCACTTTGTGTCGCCACGTAAAGTGGTCGTTTACAGTTGACCATTGATTATATACAAGGTGTATATCGCACCAGCCATTGTATTTTTAGCACCACGGTGGCGAAGAGTGGGCGAGTCTAGCCACTATGTGTCACACCAGTGGAGAATGCATTGAAAGCGTTCCATTCCATTGTTTTTAATGGTGGTCCGTGTGAAGCGGACCGTAAACGCCATCTAGCGGTCGTGGGCATTTATTTGTAGCAAATTTTATTTCCTTTTTTTTTTGGAGTTTTGTTAATTAATTTATGAATTTTTTTTGGTTGTTTCAGCAACTATTCCGGAAGAAGGTTTTAAAGGTAATAAATGTTTTTTTATTTTGCACGATTCGGTGAGTAGACATCTTTTTTTTTTTGGTTGGTTTTCTTATTTGTGTGTGTTTGTAATTCCCGGCCCTCTTAATATTCGTTTTAATGTTGGTTATTTTCTTGTATTATTCCTAGTAGATAGACATTAGACATAGAATAGATAGAAAGATAGATGGTGGTTTTTGCACGACTTAAGTTTTTTCTTACCAACTTTGTTTGTGTTGGTTGGTGGCTTCTTAGTCGCTTCTTCGTAGCATGATGGACTTCGGTTTATAGATACTAAGTTAAGCTGGGTGTAGACGAGTAATCCCGAGTTGACAATCCTAGCTTGGCAATCCACGAAGTCATCTTGTCTCTCCAACTTTATAACTCTTCAATCTAGGCTCGAATAATCTTCTATTCAGTTAGAAATCCGCTTCAATCTTTGAAATTGCAGTGAAGAAAAACATGAGCGTGTCCGTGGATACATTCACAAATCTTGCAATGAGTCCTAGGGTTACCATACGTCATCCTCTTTTCCCCAGACATGTCCTCTTTTTGACGTTTAAATGTTTGTGCTGGTGAATTTTTTAAAATGCAAGACAATGTCCGGGGTTTTTTTTGTCTTTTCTTTTTCGCAACACAAACTTACACATCATAAGTTTCTGTAATCGGTACAAGCAACACATATATACTGGTATTTAGTGTAATAAATAATCCAATATATTATATATACTGTCAGATTGTGTAGAATGACCAACTAGCAAATTGCCACCATTTTTAATCCAAGACTGTGTTATAATACAGTTTTGGAGAAAACATGGCTGCAATTTGCTAGTTGGCCACACTCTCCCTTTTAACCTTTTACTGAGACTGAGTAAGTGTTTCAGTCTTACACAGTACTTAGTAGTCTTTGACATTGGTGAGCACATGTTCAACTTAAGCTGTTGATTAGTTAACTCTTCTTAGGTTTTATTTCAATAACTAAAATATGCCAAAACATAAGTGTAACTTCAGTGAAGAACTGAATAACAAATTCCTCTCCAATTTTTCGTGTTCGAGATTTTTAGGCGTCGTCGTCGTCTTTTTTGCGAGCAGGATATGGTAACCCTAGCAATGACAAGAACACGACCATTTACAATGGGGAGAACTCAATATAAAATTGAAAGATACTTGAATGTGCTTTAGAAACTAGAAGTGCAATCTATACGGAAAGACCTGTTCTAACGAACCGTACCGAACATGTATTTCGTGTTATCCGATTTTTCGTGTTAAACGATTTCCATTATAGTTAACAATATAAAAAATGGGTTCTGTCAAACTAAAAGTTTGAAAAGAAAACTGAACAAAAATTATTATTAAATTAAACAGTGTGTGTGTTATTAAGTTAAACGTGTGTTTGTGGTGATTTTAAGAGACAATTCAGGATTGTCAATCCGAGATTGATCGTCTGTGACCAGCTTTAGAAATTGAATTGAAGTTTGCTTGTAGTATATTTGCATAATTACATTACACTTTGAACATTTTTCTTAGTTTATTTTTTCTTCTTCTGTTTTTTGAGGGTTTTTTTTTTCTGTTTCAAATTGATATTCTTCTTGTAAAGTTAGTTATCTGTTTTGAGATTGTAATTCTCGTTTAGTACTTTTCTAATCCTCTTCAAGCTTTTCATGTTGTTTTTATTCTTGTGGCTTAATTTCAGGAACAGAATTGCTTCGTTGAGCCTTTGTTGTTGAGCCTTCATTGAGACTAGAAAAACACATCTTCATTTTTTGCCCCCCCCCCTCCCCCCCTCCAATTTATTTAACATTTTAAGCTCTTTGTTTCTTTATAATTCAACTGTAGAAAATGTATTTGATTTTTCAAAAAAAAAACAATTGTTTAAATAAAATTATAACTTGAAGTAGTTGATAAAGTATGTTTTAATTGTTGAAGTTTCGAGTAGGCCCTATTAAGTTTGTGTTGTCATTAGGTGCATTTGGAAACTAAAGCTTGTTTTTTATACTGTAAAGAGGCTAGGAGCGTGTTGATCCTCCAGTGATATTTTTTCCTGAAATGAAAAGAGCCTTTTCAGAGCACTTGGAAAAATCGAGTACTCCGAAATAAAAACCTCCGAAAACAGTAAGGAATCCTCTGTGACCAAGTGCAGACAACAGCAAAAAGGTTAAGTTTTCAACTTTTCATCATGCAAATTATTTTTTGAGTTTCATTTGGTGGAATTTGTTTTTTTTTATTCCCGAAGATTTTTTCAGAGTTCTTTTCGTAGAGTTCTATCAAGACCTTTGAACATTTATTTAAAAGAAAAGAATTTCCGGATGTGCTTGATTTTTGCCATTTTCTTCTAAAATATAAGGCCATAGAGAGCATTAATAGAAGAAGGTCTCCATAATCTACTTGATCTTCTCGAGAAAGCCAAGTATATGTTGGATTAAATGATTGCTTTCTTGAGAAATTTAGGTGGAGTTAGCATGAGTTCCCGGACACGTTGTCTTTAAAGACCACATGTTGTTTCCGGACGAATATCTTTTTCGTTAGGATTCTCGATTATGCCCAATAAAATTAATGCAAAACCATGAGCAGCTGCAACAAATAAGAATATCTTTTACGGTTTTTGCAGCTAATATTCAAAAAGAATTAGAAATTATACAAAGTGAGAGAGACGGAGACAAACAGAGATTGTGACGGGCACCATTGGCGGGCGGTAGGTTGGTAGGTAGCCGCTGTACGCAACATTCATATCTTGATAAATACACTTCAAAAGTTGACAGGTTAATTGTATTCGCAAGTTATCTTCGTAATAATCAAGAATTGCAAAAGAAATCTCCATCCATTTTTCGAATAATAATAATAATAAAAGGTAGAAAGATGACATAAGATGATAGTTTGAATAACTGAATTTATATTCTAAGGTAATAAATACATACATGTAGTTGTGTCATTTCGACTGAAAGAATTTTTTCTTCCAGACTTTGAAGCATAATTATTTTTTAGGAAAATGAAATTTAGTGATTTTCACTTATCCTTTTACTGTATGTCTGCATTATTAATTAGCAATTACTGATGATGAAACTTCACTTCTGTGATGATTACATGGGATAATTGTAATAAAACGTTTTTTTATTAATTATTTTGTAAGTTAACAATGAGCGGGGGGGGAGAGGTTACACGGTAGTACTTTTCTTGACACAAGTTTAAAATTCAATTCAATTCAACACTTTTAAATGAGTTTTAAACTTAATTGGAAAATGCAAAATAAAGGAAAACTTCCTATAGGTTTTTTGCACTAATCTTATAGGGTTTCCAGAGAGTGTACTGTGTGGCACATTAGTGTGCCCTAAGTTTTGCTAGGTGTGCCGCGCCGCGATTTCTCTAGGCAAAAAATACTGCCCTAGGAGTAAAAAAAAGTTTGGGAACCCACTTTATTCTACGTTAAGAGAATTCCGTAGTATTTCAGTTGTAGTTCTTACTTAATTGGCTTTGGAGGACCATTTCTAGTAAGAATGAAATCGAACAGTGCTTTGCTTTCTGCAGCTAGCAATCGTTCGAGAAAGGCAAAGCTCTGCTCAGCTTTATTTTTTTGCCAAATGATTCTCACTACATGTAGTTCATCATCTAACATGAGTCTGCAACCTAAGAGGACCATTATGTCGACATTTTTATCGAAATAAGTACTCAACGTGTAACTCCGCGCAATGAGTATCACACACATAAGCCCATAAATTTAGTTAATTATGTGGTGTTTTTACTTAAGAAGATGCATTTTCAGTTCGATCAACCGTAACGACTAACGAGGAGACGACCAACTTTTTCCAACGTCTCCAAATGGTTTTTCAATTTTGATAAAATCTCGCCCAAACTCTTGTCACGATATACAAAACTAGTCTTCATAAATTTTTCTTCCCTCTTGTTGTCTCTGATAATAATAATGCATCATATATTCTTGTACAATTTAACAAAATGTCAAAATTATTTACTTGTAATAAATTTAGTTTTTATAAGAAAAGAACACATTTCTCTTTTGTGGTTACTCGTTTAATTTTTTCTTCTCTCATGGAAATGAAACCTTTTGCAAGGAAAATATTTACTTTAAAAAAGCAAAACCTTTTTCTTTTAAGTTTGTATATCATTGTAAATTCAAATTAACTGCAATGATTCATTGCTTTCAAATAAAGCATGCAAAATCATAAATAACGAACTGGACGATTGAAATCGAAACACTAATTTCTCTTGTCGTACTTTTTTTTTTTTTTTACAATTTTACAGTATATTATATTTACAAGTGGTTCTCAAACTGTTCTTTTCCATTAGAAATTGGTGGCACACTCGATATTCAAGGTTGGTTACAGACTGGTGTATTTTTTTCCCGTAACGTAACCACATCCCGTACAATTTTTATGATATAGTACACTGGAATTATTTGAATAATTATTCTGCAAGTTATACAGGGAGCCTGTGACAGAGAGACTATTTAGTCGAAATTCCAAAAGCAGCATATAAATGCATTATCAAACAATGCCCCATGTTGCGGGCCGTGACGTAACCGCATTGTATCTAGTAAATTTTAGCGACAAATTCCCGACAATCATATTTTATGCGCTCAAGGCAATGCCCGTGCAAATCTATGTTAAAAGTACAACGTACCACGTGCAAGTGTCTTTATTGTTACGTTAAAAAATCGACTAGTGAGAGAGCACTGCGAATATATAGGTCGGTTAGTTCAAACTAAGCTTTTTAGGTGAGTTTGAAAATCAACAAACTTTAATCAAACAGATTTTTTTTTTATTTTTGTCTATAAAAAGTTTATTTTGAAAGATAAGTGATTAAGATGATCTACCAATTCTAGTTTCTAAAACCCCCTTCCAAGTTCCTCGTTATTTCGCACCTGAAAGACAGAATGCACTTTACACTTTTAAAATATATTATAAAGAATTAGATTATTAAAAGAATTGTCCATCGACAATTTCGAGACGTGTTCTTTGAGTACCACTGTCATAATCATTACAAACTTCTAAATTCTACAAAGTTTGACCGCATTCTGTCCGCATATAAAATACAGCAATGCCATCATTTTTTTTAGTTTTGATTGCATTACAAGAAAGAGAATTTTTTTCCATTTAAAACACAGGATATTTGATTTTGAATGATGTTTTGTATTTGATACACCCGATTGATTCATGATTGATTTTTATCCACTGTCGATGTTAAAAGGGGGGGGGGGGGCAGAAGAAAAAAGCTTGACAAAAATAAGTCTTTTGTAAAGTTGTCTTAAGTGAAGTTGCAAATTTTGCAATCTGAAGAAATAAAAAAAACCAGTGAGTGAGTTGAAGAAATGAACTTCTTTGTAAGACATTTAAATTGTGTCTCATTAATTAAAACATGCAAATGTTATTATCATTATAAATGAGTTGCACTTACAGTCGTACAGAGAAAAACATTTTTTTAGTCAACTAATATTTGTCTAAAAAAATATTTAAGCAACTGTTAGTTAACTACTTAGATAATTAGTCAACTACAAATTTAATATAAAACTAAAAACAACCTTTTAGTTTTACACATCTCTGAGTATAATGAGTTGTGTTCGGTGATTAGGAAATGACGAGGTATTTGCGTTGATTAATTCGACTAATTAGTTATTTTAGTTAACTAAATTTTTAGTTTGCACACCTCTAGTTACACTAAAAATCACCTTTTTGTATAATGTGCTGTTCTACAATAGGAAATCTACCTTTACTTTATGAAGATGAGAAGAAGAACAAAACAAGGAAACTGAACATTTGTGTTCAGTTCAAAAAACTAGAATTGTTAGGTTTAAAAAAAATGACAATAAATCTTTTGATTTTTTCATCTGAAATATTAAACAATATTTGAAACATGGCAATAGTTTTGTTATGATATTAATCTAGTTTCAAAGTTAGATGTTTCATTTTTTGTTTTTGTTGTTGTTGTTGTTGCATTATTCACTATTTTTTAAAATTCCAATATGAAACATGATGATAGTGAATTAATGACCGCATATGTTTTTTTTGTTTAAGTTTGTTTTAATTTAAATTATGTTTTATTTACTCGGAATGAATGTTTTAAATATTTTATGAACTTCCATACACACACAATACACACACACAAGTTCATTCCTATTCAATTACTTGTGTGTATTCCAAACATCAAAGTTAAATTTACCTTTATAATATATTCTAGCTTTTACTTTGGTTTTTGCTAATGTAATTTTGTTAAAAAGAGACAAAAGAACGCTCTAATGAATTAGGGGAAATTGCTTAAAATTCATGTGTGTCCTACCCTCCTTTGTTTGTTGTTTTTTTTTGTTCATTCATTTTTTGTTACCTTTCAATTTCACATTTATTTATTTTAATTTTATTTGATGTGCGATTCAGAAAATTAATTCTGATCTCTTCCGACTTTTAAAACAAAACAAAAAATGACATTTTGGTAGTTGTTTTATCCGGAAATCAAATGCTTTTTATTTGATTTCATTAAAATTCGTGACCTTTGATTATGTTTCTCATGTATTGTAAATGTAAAGTTTAGTTTAATGTGGCTGAATAAATATTTATTTTGTTTTGTCCCACAGGATGGCGCCACTGCAGTGGCTAATGCTATGCTCTATAGACATTTTTGTAAAATTTGGACGCAAAAACGTCATGTGAACGTTTTTTTTTATAAACATTATGAAAAAATTCAGATTGTTTTCGAAACTAGAATGGTAAAATATTATGTTAATATCTTATCATTGCAATATCTTAAAAAAATAAACATTTTATAGTTCAGTTTGAAAATAACCCCTTTTTGTTTTTTCATTTCAAACTGTCATAAAAAGTTTATTTTTAATAATGTCAGAATGAAAAACGTTTAACATTACCACCAACTATTCTAGTTTTTAAAACACTTTGAATATTTTTTAATAGAACATGAGGAAGAGAACATAATGGCCAATGCAGTGGCGCCGTCTGGTGGGACAAAAACAAAATAAATAACTATTTAGCCACCTTCAAGTGAAAAAACTAATCCTAAAAGTATGAATTTACGCCAATATTCAAAAACGTTGCTTAAAATAAAAGTTAAGCTTAAAACCCTGATAGATGCTCTAGCCTTTTAAATCTCATCGATTGAAAAACGCATGACTCTTCTAGTCTTAATTATTAGAATTTAATACGAAACCTCTTCTGGTAAAACTATATGAAAGTTAATTATATTATCGAAGTTATTTATATTGACTGTAAATTAGTTAACTAATCAATGTTAAGTTTATGGTGTAGAGAGACTACCTATAGTGCCCTCTACAGTAGGCCTACTTCTTTACAATTACAATTACAATTAGTACTCTGCTAGCAGCCAAATAGGCCTATGGCAGAGGGACATAAAAGTCCACATGCAGCATTAAGCATTGTCAAGCACATATATACACATTATAAGTTGGTTCAGTGGTATTTCAAACAATTTAAACAATGAATTACATGAGTTACACCCACAAATACAAATTTCTTTTACAAGAAATGAAATCGAAGAATAAGAAACTACTTATTGGAAATGAAACACATTTGATTGGGTGGTTACTTATTTGAAATAGCTTTTTTGTATTAAGATATATTTTCAATATTACTGTTTCAAATGGTATAAAATGTTTATAAATAATTCCTAACTATTATAATATTAATATATTTTTCAAAGTAAAAATCCATCATGGCAATCGTATTTAATTACACTGAAAGAAAAAAAAATGGTTCCGTTAGCATCTGTTGCCATTCTCAAAAAAATATTTTAGAAAACTTTTTCTAAACATTTTTTGTTGTTGTCATTAATGTTGATTTAAAATTCATTATTATTATTACAGTCTCCATTTTATAATTTATGGGTTTTAAATACATATTTAGTTTCTTTTATATGAAACAGTTTTAGCCGAAAAAGAATATGAGAAAAAAAAAACCCCTGCTAAAACTGAATCGCTAATTATGTATGCATAAAAACCTATTATTTGAGTTAGAAGCTATTTTTTATGGTGTTTTATTAATATATCAATAGTTTTACATGTAATTTTATATATTTTTTTGTTTGCCCTGAGAATATTCTATAAGGCTTTGTTTCACGTAACAAGATTCTATTCATTGATTAGAATGAATAAAAGTAGAAACACACTTTCATTTTTTTTGTACGAAATTTTCTTGAAGGTTTTTTTTATGTGTGAATTTGTTGAATGTTTTAAGTTGTAACCGTATTACTTTACGTTAACAAATTTTATTTGAAAACAAATTGGGCTCACGGTTTTAGGTAAAGGAATTAATTATGAAACGCCAGCCGGTCGGTGCTTTTTCAATTCACAATAATTTTTATGAGCTTTTTAATATCATTATATTTAGTTGTTCTGAAATGTTGTAATTTTTTATGTGTGTATGTTTTTGGACAATCGATATCATCAATTGTTTCTCTTTTTTATGTTTCGTAGTTGTTTTTTTTTTTGTTCCATTTTTCTAATTGAATTGGATTGGTTTTTTCGGGTTATTTTTTGTTTTCTTCGTCTTCTAAGTCTCCGCCTCCTCCTCCTCCTGTTTTACACACACAAATATACAGAGTATATGGTCTAATTATGGGTTTTATTTTGTTGGAATTTTATGTTTTTAAAGTTTCAATCTAAGAAAGTTTTCTCGTTAATAGATGCGTGCAACTAAAAATGACTAATTAGTCGAATTAGTCAACGAATCATTCACTAATCATAAAACATATCTCATAATACTCAAGATGTAAATCATAACTAAAATTAAAAGGTTGTTTTAGTTTAGTTGACGAATTTTATTCTATGGAATTTTTAGTCGACTAAACAGGTCAGTTGACTAAAAAATCTAGTGAACTACACAACTAATAGTTGACTAAAAAATGTTAGTTGCATGCACTCAGTGCTAAATAGAATGTTCCTTTTTTTGGTAGCCATTGAATTAAAATTGTTATACAATGTGTATAATTAGAAAACATCTTTACTAATTAGCTATTATTTGTAAATGGCCTTTATGATGCATCATTTTTTAGCAAAGGAGCTTAGACCAGTGTTTCTTAAATTTTTTCCGATCATGGAACCCTAAGCAATATTTTGTATACGGAATCTCTGTTTGTGAAAGTAACAATCACATTAATATTGTATTATGTATTTTAATTATTTTTTTTATTCTTCATATTGTAAAATAATAAAAAAGTAGATAAAAAATATTCAAATATTTTATAACTTAAAATATTTAAATATTCTAAAGATTTTCACAGGTTTTCGCGCAGGAACCTTAACGAGTTCAGCAGTTAATAAAAACATTGGTCTCAAGTAAGACGTTTACTGCAATCTACTGATTTCAGGTAAGAAGCCCGTGAAATACTTTTAACCGGGTGATTCTCCCCTCCCCCAATATCCCCACGTCCTGTACCCTTACACCACCCCCGTTTTAAGCAACCAGTACGTACACCCATCACAAAATTCTGTGACGAAACCAGTGATTAAAATTCACTACTGTATTGAAAATCTATTATAATAAACCTTCTTTATTCATCTTCTTTTTTCACTTTTTTTTTAAAAATGTTGATTGTGTAACTTTCTTGAATGAACATTTTACACTTTAATCTCTATAATGCTCCATTTTTTTATTATGTTATAAAATGGCAAATTTATGATTTTTCTTAGCTGTTTTTGCAGGGTTTTGATAATTTTCAATCATAAAAAAAACAATTTTAACTAAAAAAAAAAGTTAACCTTTTACATGAATGAAACTGAAAGTTTTTTTTTAAATTAGCTTCTTCACTTTTTTGCTTTTCTAAAATAACAAAAGAGTTTCTTACACCACGATTTTTGTTATTGTCTTCTTTTTTTACACTTAAAAAGAAGAAAATTAGCATAAAAATGATGGATTTGTTGCGATCTTCATTTGTAATAATAATAAATAGTTCATTGACATTGATATGAAATCTGGTTTTGAATTAGCGTTTTATTTTTCAAAATGTTGTCTTTTTTGAAATGATTATAAATTGACGCTTCACTGATCTTCGTCTCCTTTATTATTATTATTATTATTATTATATTTATTTGTTTATTATTATGTCAGTTTCGCGTGTTGTTAAAATATGTTATCAATTTAATCAGGGCTGTTAGTCTTATCATTATTAGTGTTTATTAGTTAGTGAGTTGATAATGAACGATTAAGCTTAACGTGATCATTAATTTGCTTTACATTTATTTTCTAATTAGAGAGAAAAAGAAGAGACTTCAGTTAATTAACATAATATGATTATGTTAGAGAATATATTGGTCATAACATCTATTTTTTTGTTTTAACTTTACACAAAACGTAATTAATAATTGAATAACTGATCCTTAAGGTGGTTTTAAATTGTAAACGGGGGGGGTCTCTTTCGAACTCTGATTATTTTGCTCTTTCAGGTGCAAAATGAAGATAGAAACTTGAAAGACTTTTAGAAACTAGAAGAGTCGCTTAATCATGTTGATATCTTTCGAAATAAGCTTTTAATGACCCAACTTTAAGCACATGATATTATTTAAATTTTTATCTATAAAAAGTATATTTTGAAAGATATCAAACATGAAAATATCATGAAGTATGATTGAGCTACCCTTCTAGTTTCTAAAACACTTTTTCTATTTTCTCTTAATTTTGCTCTTCTGAAAGACAGGATAATTAATAAAGAGTTCGAAAACCATCTTAGATTTGTTGTTACACAGTATTAGAAGAATTAAAAGCAAATAAATCTGTTAAATAAATTATGACTAATATTTTTATTGAATTGTTGTAAATTAGTTGCTCTTATTATTAAAAACCAATTTGAGAAAAAGAGTGCCACATCCATGTTTTAATTACGTGATGGTCAGTTTTATTATTGACCTCAGGTCATTCTTTGAAAGGTTCTTATAAATATATATATATATATATATACTTTATAATACATTGGACTGCAGTCAATTTTTACTAAAATACAGATCTCGATACATGTAGATATTGATTTTAGATGCATTTTTCTATTACTAAATGGCATTTATTATAATAAGAAAGAAAAAAACTTTTCAAGAAGAAGAAGAAAAAAAACAACAGAAATAAATTAGATTTTCATCTATATTTTTTTGTAACCATTTCTACTACATTGTAATATACATTTTGTTATTATTATTATTATTATTATTATTATTGTTATTAGGTGGAGTTTATGTATGTTTCTATATACCGGTTAAAATAGTTATGATGTTTTTGCATATATTGGAATGGAAGTTAGGGACTTAAAGTGGTTTTGTTTCTGGTGTGTGTTTTTTTAAACTTTTTTTTTGTTGTTTGGTTGTTTGTTGCGTGCATTTGAGGTGAATGAATTCCAATGGAGAAGTTTTTCTTTCTATTGTGTATTATTATTATCATTATTAGGACTATACATGTATAAGCCTACTTTACAATCATCATCATCATCATGATAATGATAGAAAAATAAAATTACAGTTCGAATGCTCTTTTTCTCATATATATATATATATGTGTGTGTGTATGCATTTATCAAAAAGCATTACATGGACACTGAACTGCCCACCAACCACCACCAACCACTGAACTCTCTATCTTTAGTCTTTTTTAGAATTGGAAAAATGGTTCATACAATTAATTTTTTGGATGCTATGTTTTTTATTTGTTTATAAAATACAGTAAAAGAATTTCAATATTGAAATCTCCTTCTAATTCAGTGATTCCCAACCTTTGAAATATTTCGTAAAATCTCAGGGGAAATCCTTACCCAGATGACACATATGAAATTTGACATGAGTAAATTACAAAATAGACGTGTAAAAAGCAGTTAATAAATAATAATTAACTTATACTTTTTGAATAAAATATTACAAGAATATTTAATACCTATTTCTATTTACTGTTTTTTGTGTGCAAACTTTTGCAATTCTCTCGGAACCCCGAAGTCCTAGTTGGGAATCACTGTTATAAACAGTCATTATTTAGGCATAGATTCAATAAGGAAAACGTAGCTCATCCAAATTTCACTTTTTTTTCCCAATTTGAATAATTAATAAACAGGCAATCCCAGAGGGCTCATGGCAGAGGCTCTATTTAGTCCAAAAACGATAAAAAAACGAGAGAGAGAGAAAACACATCTACAGTATACCTGCCTCATCATATGAAGAAGCTTGATGTCGTCATATGAATTGACGAAAAATTTAGAATTGTGTCATTTTTTCATAGTTATTCTCGTTCCTAAAACTCATTTTCATTAATGGCAATAGCAAAATAAAGCCTAATTAATGTCAACATTAAAACTAATATACAGGTCTCGCCATGTGGCCCACAAGGAATTTTAGAAATAATTGTATAATATTTTTTTTAATTTTAAAAATTATAAGTATTTGAAAGTTGAGAGTTAAATGTTATTGAAATTGATTTTTCAAAGAGATTCCATAAACACGTTTACTGGCATATAAAGCATGTTTCCGTATTCGGTTAAGCCCATAGACGCCTACAGACACTGGCAAGGGGCACTTGCTCCCCCCCCCTTTAAAAAATCAAAATAAAATGCGTGATCGACTGTTCAGTATGCTATTAAAAATTCTGTTAATTTTAATGACGTGCTTTGGAGTCAGAATTTATAAAACAAAGACATTTTATAAAGAAAAATGTGCTCGCTGCGCTTGCTTTTATCACTCGCCAGGGTCGTCTTCTATGAAATAAAAATAGGACAATTATTTTTGTTTAATGAATTACCTCTTAATAAAGTATGACCCTCTAAATTACACTTGTGGGACTATGGTGGGTTTTTTTGGGGGGGGAGTGGGTTACTATGGCCCTCACCCTCAACCGAATTTTGCGCAGACCTGTTTATAAAACAACACCAAATTTTAATTTGGATTGTTTTAGATTCCAAATATAGTTTGTTGTTCTTATGTAAGGAAGGGGGAGGGGCCTGGGGTTTTAACTTTTTTTTGATGAGGGGCCATTCATCCATAGCAAAGTATCATTAAGGAGGAGGGGGGGCTAACATTGGTGGTAGTGGTGTACAATGACACCATTTGGCAATTTCAATAAAAACTTTGCTTTCAAAAGGAGGGGGAGAGAAATTTAGTCTGAAAAAAAAAGTTCCCTTTTTTTTAAAAATAAAAAAAAATTCCAAAATTAAAAAAAAATTCAGTTTTAAGTGAGTTTCATTTGGCTTCAGTTCCTTTTGGAAGAACTTTCTCAGTAGAAAGAATATACTACTTGAGTATAGCCTAACTTTAATAGTAACCAAGTTGTAGTAAAAAGCTATTAGTTTTGGCCAAATTTCACTGACATGGATTTTAAAATTTAAAAAAAGCAACTACTAATTGAAACTTTTCTTTTATGGTTACAATTTTGGGAATAAGTGTTGTTACTTAAAAGGAACATGATAACAATTGGTGTGGTTTTGTTTTCATTTGTGAGAAAGGAATTTATTTTGTAAGATGAGCCTTAATTATTATTGAACGACAAATTTCATGGTTTTAATTTTGAAAGTATAAATTATAAAATATAAGTTTCAACAATGAGTGTTGGAGGAGACAACAGTTGAGTTTTTGACGGTGTTAAACAGTGAGGAATCACGGATCGAAATTCCTGGAATTTGCGTCGATTTTGTCTGTGAATGTGTGGTTGTTTGGTTTTGTGTGTTGGGGGT
The DNA here is from genome assembly GCA_036925085.1 of Brachycybe producta. NCBI lineage: Eukaryota > Metazoa > Arthropoda > Diplopoda > Playtdesmida > Andrognathidae > Brachycybe > Brachycybe producta. The sequence continues at coordinate 405,347 of JAUPFP010000030.1, forward strand.
TTGCGTGACTATGAAGTTTACATAGGAGAGTGAGAGGCTACTGTGTCGTCTGTGTGTTCTTCTCCCTAAATTCGGAAGCTATTTTATGCTTTTAGTCTGTGAAACCTCCGACGTGTCCTGTGTTTATGTGTGCGTGCATCAAAGTCGATCATTGAGAGGATCCTCCTTGTGTTTAATATATATATCGAGCGGTATTTGATGCTCTCTTTTTCGGTGTAACTGAACCTTTTACGTCCACGGTGGTTGTCCATGGTGGTGGCTGTGAAGGGCAGCGTGGTGGTGGTGATGATAATTTAAGCAAGTGCGATTGCACACTCACTCAAAAAAAAAAAGTCTAGACATTTATTTGTCTTTTTTAAAATTCATTATTTAAACAAAATGTTCGATATTTATAGGTAAGGTAGGTGGTCGGCCGGACACCCGTTGCCCCCACACCCCCCTCCCCCCTGTGTTGTTGTTATTAATTATTATTATTATTATCATTAACAACCACCTCCACGGTAACCACCAACCACCACATTCGAATTTCGAACTGTGTATGTGTTTACGTGTGAATTTCCCGTGATATTGTTCGCGATTCGCGGTCATCCCTTCACCCTAACAACCCCTTAATCATTGAATTGTATGTTTGGATTTGGATTTTATGCATCGTTCAATTTTCGGTACCAAACTGCAATTTGTGGGCAAAACTTAATCACAGAGAAAGAGAGAAAAAATAATTTCTTCAATGCAAAAAAACAACAAACAAACAAAATCAAATTGTTTGAATTTCCACACAAAATAATTTATTTTTCTCGTTTAAAATAGAACATTTTCATTTTCTCTTCTTCTCCGCCCTTTTCTTTCCAAAAGTTACACAAAAAAAGTTCAATTTTTTTAAAAAAAAAACAATGATGGAAAACAATTCTCTTTATGGACATAATTAATTATTGGGCATTTTTTCCCAATTATGCCCATTTTGCCTACTGGAATTTAACGTTGCTCTTATTTCTGCACCTGAGTACAACTTAAGCAACAACAACAACAACAAAAAAGTGTTGCCGCCGCCACAGCACAGGCAACGGCACGTGCAAACCTAAAAGCAAGATTTGGCGCCATTTATTTCGTCAAGTGTGTAAAGGTAGGGGGCGTAGGGTGGGTTATTGTGGCGCCACCTAGGATCTTGAAATAGTTCTATCAACACACACGCATAGTGAGAGTGAGGTTTTTTGAAAAGAAGAAAAACGACGACATTGGCTTTTTCTTTTTTGGTATAACTGGCAATATTAAGTCTCTATACTAGAAAGGACAAATTTTCATTCTTTTCTTATTTCTCGGTAACTTAATTTTTATCATCAAAAAAACATTTTTTTTTTCGTTCATTTTTTTCTTTCAGTTGGTTGAAGAAGAAGGTTCAGAAAAAGAAGAAGAAAATTAACATTGTCACATTTACAAAAAAAAAAGGAACTTGATTTTTCTAGTTTTTTATACCATCTTTTTTTTTTGTTCATCGTTTCAAATTATATCTTTTGAAAACTAGAAAGAAAGAAAAAATACCCTTTTCAATTTTTTTTGTTGTTAGTTGAAAGTTTTTTTTTATCAAAACGATTTTTTTTCAAGTTTAAAAAAAAATAGTTTCAAGTTTAAAAAAGAAATTAGTTTGAAATTTTTGTAAGAAAAACAAAACAAAACAATACTTTTAATGAATTTGTGGTCATTATTTTAATGACCTTTGGTTTGGACATCAACACAATGAACATGTATATGTATAAAGAATGTAAAATCACTCATAAAGATTTATGTATGAGTGGAATGATGAAAGGAGGAGGAAACAATGAAACTTCAGGAACAAATAATAATCCTGAGGATTATCCATCCTCATTACAACAATATCATCATCCGCACTCCAAGGTTCGTTTATTACCGTTTTATTTCTGCCATTATCAGTTTTTTCATTTCATTTTCAGTCTTTTTTTTTTTGGTTGTTGTGTAATTTTTTTTTTTTTAAATATTTACGTCTCCATTTTTTTACTTTTAAGTTTTTTTAGTCATTTTTTTTGGTTATTTTGTTTTGGCGCCAAACAATCCATTTTTTATAGAAACCAGAAGAATAGAATGAATGCAAAAAAAAAAAGTTGACATTGAATGCACTGATGAACCATTCTAGTTTGTTTTTTTTCTCCTTCTAATTATATTTCTTTTATGATAAATTTAAGAAGGTTTTTTTTCGCTTCTGTTTTTCCTCCCAGAATATTATTATTATTATTGTTGTTGTTTCCTATTATTGTTGTATATATTTACAATTAATATTAACTATTATTATTTTTTTTTCTTTCTCATTTTAATCAGGGTTGGGGCTTAAAGGTAAGGAGGCCATTTAACTATAATATATTTATTATTATAGTTGTGCTGTTTTTCTATAGGTTAGTTAGGCCAAGATCACACATGCAGAAAAATGCAGACAGAATAATCTTAATTTAAGGTCGTTTTAAATCTCGAACATGTCTTTCAAAGAAACAAAATGAAGAGAAAATGGAAAAGTGTTTTAGAAACTAGAAGGGTACTTACTTGCTTACGTTGATAATTATCTTTTTAAAGTAAACTTTTTATGTCAGTTTGAAAAGAACCCAAGTTTATTTTGAAATAGATCAAAACACGACTATACATTTTATTGAGTTACCCTTCTAGTTTCTAAGACCCGTTCCTCTTAAATTTTGTTCTTCTGAACTCACCTATTCGTACGCCATCTCGATTCTATTTATTTCGCAGAAGAAAAAACTTTGTCTGTTTTCTTTTTCTATTCGGTTTTTTCTGCGCGTGTCATGTTGGCCTTAATTATGATTCAGTCCTTTTTTTGTTGTTGTTGCAAATTTCTTATAAATGTTTTTAGTTTTTGTTGTTGTAGTCATATAAGAAAGGTTTTTCCGTGTTGTCAGACAAAACAACCCACAAAAAAAAATGAAGCTCCTGTTTGAAAAATAGAATTAGATGGTTTTGTTTAGTGGGACCCTTCGAATGGGCCCCAAATAAGTATTCTTAATAAACGCTTCTAATCAAAGGTGGAAGAGCTAAACCCATCAACTTTTACGTGAAACTTTGAAGTTTACGCCTTTAACACTAACACACACACTATATAACAAGTGTCACAGACTTTCGATGTTTTAACTTTTTCTTACTAACAAAAACGTACAAATTACAATTTTACACTTTATATACTTTTATATATCGTGAAGTATATTTGGGTATTCTGCCCCCCCCCCCAAAGAGAGTTTCAATATTTAAGATTGTTTGGCTGATTTATTCTGTCTTCAGGAGCAAAATTAAAAGAAAGTTAGTTCAAATAACAAGTCTTAGGAGTTTTCTTCTTCTTTTGATATCTTTCAAAATAAACTTTTTTGCAGACAAAAATTTAAAAAAAAAAATATTGTCCGCTTAAAGTCGGGTCATTTTCAAATTCTGACAAAATGTTTATTTTGAAAGATATATCAACATGAAAATATATTCTTATAAAAGTGATTGAGCCAAACTCCGTTCTAGTTTCTAAAACACACATTCAAATTTCTCTTCATTTTTCACTTTTTTTTCACTTTGTTGATTTCAGATTAGATTAATGAAATGATCCTTTTTTTTTACATATTTGTATTAAAAAAATACAACATTTTGATTCTTCTAAACTTGTCTTAATCCAAATCTCATGTCATTTTTTGTATGAGTTTTTTTATTCAGGTAAAAAAAAACAATTCCTTTCTTCTTCCTTCTTCGTTAAGATTAATAAAGAAGAATAAATAGTAGAAAGAAAAAAAAAGAATTCTCGTAAATATTCCGATCACGTTTCTAAGAGTGTGTGCATGCAACAAATAGAATAATTTTACAAAGTGCCACTTTGTGCCTTTGGCCACGGGAACTTACTACATGTTTGGGACTTTTTGTTTTATTGCAAAGGTGAAATTGTGTAATGTGGAAAAGGGGGAGGGGAGGCTATTTCTATTTTAGCCCTGTGGTCAAGCGCCAGTCAGTGGCTACCTGTGACGTCATCAAATCTCATTCTCATTTCTACGGAATTTGGGCTAATGGTAAAAATTAGCTCAACGTCCAACTTCCATTTTCTCTTCTTTCATTGAAAATTCGTTTTTTTTTTTCTTTCATTCGTTGCGTCTTTTTGAATTTCTCATCTGACAAAATGTGAGTTTAAAATCACTTTTTTTATCTCATCTTATGACACTTTTATTTTAAAAAATACACATTTAATTATTAGTTGTCATAAAGTTTTTGTTTAAGGTGGTTTTAACTTTTAAATTGTTGAACTCTTTCTTGATTCTTCTTATTTAGGTACAAAATGAAGAGAAACTTGAATGTGTTCTAAAAATTGGAACTTTGAAGGTATTTTTCAAGTTGATATCGTTCAAAATAAGCGTTTTTTTATGTCAGTTTGAAAATGACCCAACTTATTATTTAAATTTTTGTTTAGTTGAAAAGTTTATTTAAAATAATATCAACATTAAATATCCTTAAGTGATTGAGTTACCATTTTAGTTTCTAAAACACTTTTCTAGTTTCTCTTCATTTTGTACCTGAATTTCCTGAAAGGCAGAAATATTTCATCAAGACTCGTTCGAAAATCACCTCTTGAGAAACCATCTTACTTTTAGGTTACATTTTGATATATTTACTTATTATAAATTTAAGTCTAGTTGAAAGGATTTGTAAATAGTTAGAATTAATTTTTAATCCATTGGGCTCCAATTGTTCAATTTGAATTATAAGTTAAAATAAAAGTACGGCCTCAGGTTGTTCCAAACGACGGCCGTCTTCCGGTCCTTATTGCCGCATTATTATATTTTCAAACATTATATGGAATAATTATTTCATTCATTTTTTTTTGTAGATTTTAATCATTGCTTAATTTTATCAAGAGTTTTAGGTCCAAAACCCCCAAAAAAATTGGCACTTGAATTTCAACTCGAACCCACTGAGGTAGAAGAACGGTTCTACGGTCCGAACATAGAAACGCACGCTTCGAGGGTACTAAAACGAAAACTGGATTTGTCTGTATTAGAACCGTGCTTCAGAGGGTTCAAGTTGAAGTTGTCTCTTTAAATTTGGACCTTAGGATCTTCTAAGTCAAAGCAAGTGCTACACTCATCAACTTTTACATGGAACTTTGTATCAAGAGTTCATGAGTTTAATTAACCATTAAGCCCTTTGCGCCTGATTAGAAAGAACTTTTATAAATTGTGTGACTTTATGCCCCATCCATGTTTTACGGGGTCCTCCTATTTTCTTGATTCTGTTCGACAATTTTAAAAGCCAATTGTTGGTTATTTCCTTTAGATAACTTTTGAATTTCTATTTTAAGGTGGTGTGGGATGTTTGTATCGTATTCAGTGTTGAAACTTGAAATGTTTTTTGGTCACTCACTGGTCAGTGAAGTTGAGTATTAAGTGAGTGTTTGTTGTTGGCTATAAACAAATTAACAAGTTTTTTTTTTTTCTCAACAGAACCCATTTTTATGTCTTTATTCTTTTTTCAAAGTGACCGACATTTTATTTCGGTTTATATTTTATTATTATTTGGCCAATTTTCTCTATTTTAGAGGTAGAGGTTGGAAGTTAAGAGAGGGTCAATTGAGGGGGGTGGTGGAGGGGGTCACCTGGGAATTCTTTCACTTTTGATGTTTGACCAGTGAGTGGTGATCACTGTCATTGCCTCCTATTCTCTATCAAGGCCAAGGAGACTAGCTTCAGACTGGGAGTAACTCCAGTTACCACACCTGAAATTCTTGACATCTCTTCGGTTCTCGAGAATATGGAGTCCAGTCTCCTGCGACATTTTGTGCCTGTGACAAATATTGTGCTTATTGTCTCCATTTAATTACCACGTTCTCTTAGATTGGTTACTTTCAGGACACTTCACCTGAAGTTGTTCACCTAAACCAAATACTCGAAATGTTTTTTCACCTAAATGACAGTCCACCCAATGAGCATTGACTTAAAAGTTCTTCTAATACAATTTCATCTAAAAATATGTATGCTAATACCATTTTAGCTAAATTCGTTCACCAAAAATATAGAGAAAAATGTTTAGGTGAACGAATTTATGTATAATGGTATTAACTTAAATGTTTTTAGATGAAATTTCATATTAGAAGAACTTCCTTTAGGTTAATGTTCATTAGGTGTAATTATTTAGGTAAAATGTCAGTTAGGCGAACAACTTTATGTGAAGTGTGTTTGATGCTCTCAGCAGAGACGTGTGCTCGAAGTAAAAAGCAAAATGAGGCGAGAGAACGAGATCGGCAAATGGAGACTAGAAACACGGCATCCTCTAGTGGCAACGGAAGTGAAAAATGGGATATAGGTGTTGATGATGATCGCTTAATAATTTTTGTCGATGACGTTTTTTAATCTATTTTTATGCCTAATTTTTATACTTTTATAAAAAGGGGGAAAAAAAAGCTGAAACTTGGTAAAAGGAACTTGAGGCGTTTTTGTTTTCTGGATAAACACGCATTTCTTAATTGCCTTAATTGCCACTAAAAATTAGAGAAAGCAAAAAAAAAAAACTTCACTTCTTAAGGGGGTATCAAATATTATAAGGGGTGATGGTGGAGTAATAACCCCCCCCCTTTCTCCCCCTACTTTTGTATTAATCTACAGACACAAGAACATGAATAAAAACTTCTTTTTATATTACATTAATACACACACATACTGAGATTTTTGTAAATGTTGAGTGACTTATTTGCATTAATGCACCAATTAATCGCCTTTGGGTTCATTTTGGCATTTTTCGTCATTAAGTCAATCCTCCTTCACCCCTCAAATTACTCTCTCTCTCCCCCCTCTCCCCCTCTCCCTCACTCACAAAACACACTCTTAAAACGTATCGATTTCAAGGGAAAAGTTTATAATTATATCACAGAAATTATTATAAAATAAGATTGACAAAGTTTTGATAAAGAATTTCAATGAAGTTCAACTAAATTTGGTGGCCATTTAAAAATAATTTCTTTGCTATTGTTTTAAACCATTTGATTATAATTTTTAAACCATTTAGTTGCAAATTACACTTGATGAAAATTCATTTTCACCTGTTTAATTTTGACCAAGTGGAATGTTTAAACCATTTTTGATGTAAAGACGACAACTTATCCTATAGGAAGGAACCCTAATTTTTTTCGTCTCCTTTACCCTCGTATACCCATGATCATCTAAGGGGTTAGACATGATAAGGGGAGGAAGGGTTCTGAAAATAGGTAATAATTTATTCTGTGACCATTTTTTGGATGCCTTTTTAAGCTGAATTTGATCTTGTGTAATAGGTTTTTAAGTGTTGGCCTGCAAAGTGTAGAACAACCTATCAAATCGAAATTTATACGACGTCATTTTTATACAATATTAACCCACCACCACCACCCCTTTACTTTAAGGAGGGAATTGGGAGGGGGGACATTTCTCAGACTGTTTGTTAAGGGGTGTATATATATGTATATATGCAAAAACTGGACGACGAAATGATCCTTATCTTTCAGAATTGAAAGAGGCTAAAGGGGGGGATAAAAAAAAGATGGTGGGGGGGGGGGGGGTTCAGAGGGTAATTCATCATTTCTTCACAGCTTCTGTGTTATGTTTCAAAATGAAATGTGTAAATAAAAACGCCATTCTTTTGCATATGTGAGAGTGAGAGAAAGAGACAGAAAGAGTGAGACTTTCTGGGCGGGAATTACATGAAATAGAAGCATTTGTTCATTTTGAAAAGTGTGGTTTTACTTAGGAGGGGTTATAAGGGGGAGGGGGGCTGAGGTTATGGCCAGTCCATACTATTCACCATAACATGGAGGCTAAATAAGATTTATAGAAATTTGTGGATAAGGGGTGGGGGGGAAGAGAAATTATATAAGGAGGGGGAGGAGAGTTATTATTATTATAAGAGAAGAGAGATCAAAATGGAAAGTTTGCTTAAGGACACCATTTTTTTAGGTTGTTTCTTCTAGTCTTCTTTTTTAATATTCTATTTTGAAATATTTAAAAAAAAAAGAAAGGTTCCTCCTCTGTGTGATCTTAAGAAAGAAGTAAAGGGGTGACATTTTTTTTATTCAATTCTGTCTCTCCCAAAGTTTGTTCTGTGTTTCACGGTTGTAACATTTTTTGACGGTATCATTTCATTTCCAACTAACTCAAACCACATTTTGAAGTTCAACTAAGAAAAAAAAGGGGTTTTTAGGGCTCCTATGGATGTTGAAAAATATAAGGGACCTGGTTTTCTCTTTTCTGTCTTTATCCATTTTACCCATTGGATTTTTTGAAGATCAGTTTTAAGATTCTTCAAATAAAAAAAAAATTCAGCCCATGAAAATGTCCCACAAAAAATATATTGAAAAGATTACCCCCTCAATCCCCCCCCCCCTTAAACACACCTGTGTTATGTGTTTTTGTGTGTTTTACATAAGACGTTTTTGGGGTTTTTTAGGGACATAATCTTAGGTTTTTTATATTCATATTCACACCTTTGTCCCGTTTTGAGACATTTGTAAAACACGTGTTTGAAAATATTGAAATTTCTTATTAAGGGGTTTGTCGAAATACATTAAAAGAGCTGGTGGTTTGGTGACATATCGATGGGTCCTTATTATATTTGATCATTTGGCCGGGGGAAGGGGGGGGGGGCAATACTGACGTCATTTTTGTACCCACTTATTATTAACACCTGCATTTAACGGCAATGAGAATTTCTTTGAAGTTGAAGCAACTTTTTTTTAAAATTGTTTAATGAACAGCTGATGTTTAAATTTTTGATTAATTTAGATGGCTAATTTGTCACCAAGGAATAAAACAAATGAAAATGAAGTCTTCATTAAAAACTGACATAAAAACGTTTATTTTCAAATATATTAATTACCATGGAAATATCTTTATTCTTTTATTATTTTATTTTCAAATAAAGTTTGATTACTTTTTATTTTTAAAAAAAAATACTTGCTCAGAAAACTCTATAAAGTCAAGAAGAAAACTTTGCACTTGAAACTCCAACTTGAATCCTCTGAACAGGGTTTCAGCGTAGAAAATTCGTAATCACAGAGTACTCAATAAATAAGTTGTATCTATGTTGTAGAGTCCTGTTTAGAGAGTTCAAGTTGATGTTTCAAATGCTAAGTTTTCTTCTTGAGTTTGGTTGTAAATTAGCTGAACTCTTAATTAGTATTTGGTTGATTTACTCAGTTAGGCCTAATCGTTTTAACCCCTGTGACGTCACTTATAGGGACCTCCCTAATCCGTAAATTGGATTCTTTGAAATTCGTGAGCATAGAATAATTTCTATTATACAAATTTTAAATAATAATAGTAAAACGGTTCTATGGATGATTTCTTTTGTTTTTTGCTTTTTTTTTCAATGACATTCTTCTAAGATATTATTTCTTTTCTTTGGTTGGCCAATTTTTATAGTTTCAAATTGTACATTTCAAAAAAGTCGTTTATTAAATGAATTTTAGATTTTGCAATAAAATTTCCCTTCCAATTTGAAATTTTTACAAATTACTGATTTTGTTGACATGGATCGAATGTTATTTAGGTAATGTAATGTTATTTTATTAGAATTGAAGGGGAGGTTTTACATTTACCCATATATTTGTATGTATGTTTGGGGGGGGGGGAGAAAAGGGTATCCATGGTAGCCGTTTTTTAGGAGGTGGTTTACCCTGAGATAAGAGATAAGAATAGACCTTACTAGATAGGTTTTTTAAAAAAAAAAGCCATAACAACACTGATTTTTAAGAGAAGACCCCCATTATCTGATTTATCATGGTTGTTGTGTTATTCCCCCTGAAAAAAAACCCCTTCAAGATGACGCCCAGTATTTAAGAGGCTTAAACAGGAGTCATACATGATTAATGCCGTGAAATCAGACAAAAATCCGATTTCTCATTCATTGTCGTCGTCGTCCACCTTTGGGACCTTAATATATATATATAATATAAATATATATATAAATATACATGTTGGGTGGGGGAGCTTGACAAAGGGGTCAAATGATTTGCTCATTCATTCTATATTGCATCTTGTTCATTCTAGTCTGTAATATTATTATATAATAAACACATGCTGATAGATAAATGGCCATTTGGGGTTGTCTATGAAATTAAAAAATCATTCCTTAAGGAACTGTCCTTTCGTCCTTTTGTTGGATTCAACTATTTTTTTAATGTGTGTGAAATTCAATGAAGAGGACTTCATTTTTTTTGCTTCCGTTTTTGATTGTGAGTAGAGACTAGAAAGGAACACCTTTTTTAGAAGAACTTTTAAAAGAAGTTTAAAGATTTATTTGAAAATTATTAGAAGGGTAAACGAAGGTGTATATGATTTATTTTGTACGATCTATTTTATTATTTAAGAGAGAAAATGATGAAACTTATGTAAACTTAAACTCAAAACTGTCATTGCAAAGTTTATTCAAATACCGGTCCTTATCTAATTTTAAATACTAGATCTTTTATAGAATATACAATGAATGTTCTTTTAAAAGTTTTCTTCAAATATTTGTCGCGTTTATAGAAATACTAAAAAAATAACATAAAAAATCCCTTTCATTGTGCTCTGATTCCATTAGTTCAAAATGTGAGATGAAGGTGCATTTTGACCTAATGGAAAACAGGGCCATAAAAAGTGCTGAGTTTTCGATGGAATTTTCAAAGAAAAAAAATCTAACATAGTAGATTTTGTAACTTTGTGACGTTTTCATTGCAAAATGCAAGAAAAATCTGCTTGGGTTTTTCAGGTGTGTGTAAATTTCTAGTTACAAGGATTTAGATGCAAAACTGAAAATAATTTCGGCCTTTTTTTATAAATATTAATTTAATAACAAAATGACCAATTTTAAGATAAGATGGAGATGAAGGGGCTCATTTGCATATATGCGTATTAAGGAGTTGGGGGGGGGGTCATCTTTTTATTTTCCATTAGATGAGCTCCTATGATTTTATTTTGTTTGAAGAAGGTAAAGAGGGGGGGGGGGTGGAATTCCGCCGTCTGTTCCACACTTGGCCCAAAAAAGAAAAGAGTTCCAGTCGGTCCACTCTTTGATCTTGTGAGTATGTGTGACGTCACCTTGTGTGTACGTGTCTTCTGTGATGTTCTATTTGCAGACTAGAAGAAGAATTACTTTTGTTCACAATGGTGTGACGCGCCGCCAACTTTGTTTTTCTCCCCCCATTGTGTGTCCAACCTTTTCATAGGGATTTTGTTTTGTGTGGCCATTCCATCTTTAGTCTAATTTCTTTCAACTTATTATTATTTGAGATTTTTTTTAACAAAAAAATTCTGCTCTTGATTACACAATGTGTCTCACAGTAATAGATGTTTATATATAAAGTGACTGAGCTTTCTTAACAATGTTTCAACTATAAGGCGCTGTCTGCAGACAACGGTCTCCCATAGACATGAGGACACTTCATTGCAAAATTACCAAATTTTGTCTATCCATAATTCGGATATTTGAATTACGAATATCAATTACGGATAAACTTATCCACAATTGGGCCATTTTGACATGAACGGCCTTTCATAATGGTTCGACCACAAATGCAGAAAAAAACAACATGCCTATGGTTACATTCTTCAACCGACAAAGTGTGTTATTAACTTATTATATTAAACTTTGATTGCGTTTAACACACCTGTCTGCAGACCCCATACAACATGAGACTAACATGATATTCGATCTGTTTGATACCGTGTCTGCACACCGCGTCTCATAGTTTGAAACCTCAGAACAAGGTTCAAACGCGAAATAAAACCCATGTTTTGTTGATTTAAGAAGGTTGAATTTGAAAGACCACTTTGTGTCGCCACAATGTAGTTGACGGGGCATGCTTCACACAGTCCAATTTGAGTCTTACGTGAAGAAGAACGCCATTTAAAACTATAGCCTGCAAGCAGTCGGTGTTGGCTACATAAAGTATCACTTGGATTTTACCACCAAGAAACGGGCGGTGGTCGCCAGCTATGGTAGGACTCGACCACTCATTGTCAGTGTGTTGCAAAAAAAAAAAATGGTGGTGGTGGCTCTTGTGAAAACCCTCAATGTAATCAATGATCGGCTAAAAGCAACTTTATGTGGCGTCGCAAAGTGGTCCATGTGAAGCCGGCCTCCTAGGTTTTCTCTAAAATTTTCTTAACAATTTCACATTTCTGATTTCAACTGAATTGTTGTTGTTGTTCTTCCTCACAATTAATTGTGAAAAAAGTAAAATGGAACAAAGTATATTTTAGTCCTGTTCTAAATTGTAATATTAGGTCCTCCTCCTCCTCCTCCTCCTCCTATGTTTAGCTACTTTTTTCAACATATACTAAGTCTAACTTATTATTGTTAATAACAATGTATAAAATACAATTTGTATAATACATAAATAAATACATACAAGAGAGAGAGAGAGAGAAAGGACCATTGGAGTCCTCCTTTTTATTTCGAACGGGTTTTTAACTTGACAATAGTCCTTCTGTAATTCTTGGTTTCTTTGTTACAATTGTTACAATTGTTGTTAACTTTTTTTTAACAAATTGCGTGTACAAATTACAATAAACAAACACTTGAAAGAATTATCTGAAATAATGAAATTTGTGTTTATTATATATAAGTCATCTTGCGAAGGCTCATTTTAATATTGCAATAACAAACAGGTATATTATCGTTACAGTTACTTCTTTCTGACTTCGAGAAGTTGTATAGTTTTAAGTTGTAACCTAAAATATGTCCATTATCATTTTGATCTTTGAACTTAGTTTTATTTCTCTTATGACTATTCTTATTTGTAAATTGTTGGCTTACTAAATAGAAGAGAAAAAAAAATTAAAATTCTCAATTCTTTATGAACTTTAAAATTGAATAATATACTAATCTTGTTTAATTTGTATTTGTCGGGGGGGGGGGGGGGGACGCACATTTTGTTTGACGTTTAGGATAAAATTAATAATGGGGTTAATTAAGGTGGTTTTTAATTGTAAACGGCGTCAATCGAACTCTGGTTATATATTCTGTGATTCGGGAACAAAATTATAAGAAATTTGAAAGTTTTTTTTTTTAGAAACTAGAATGGTAGTATAGCTGTGTAATTTTGTATTTGTTATCTTTTAATGTGAGCTTTTTAAGGCAGTTTAAAAATGAGCCAACGTTTTTAATTTGTATCTATAAAACGTTTATTTTAAATTATATCGACATGAAAATACTATAAAGTGTTTCAAGTACCCGCCGTTCTAGTTTCTAACACAATTTCAGTTATTAATTCTGAAATGCAAAATAATCAAGAGTTAGAAAATCAATTGTTCAATAAAAACACGTTCAACTTGAACAAACTCTTAAGCCTTGAGCAGGTTAGATTTTTTTATATTTTGGAACACTTGTTCAGAGAGTTCAACTTTTCAGTTCAGTTTCCAAATTTCCTACTTGAATTTGGTCCCTTAGTCTCTTGTTGAGTTTTAGGACCATTTCTAAGTTATTACTAGTTTAGTAAAGTGTTTCCTTTTACCATAATCTTCGTCATACATGAAATAGAAAGTGGTCATTTTAAAAAGAACAAGTAGCAAAAAAAAATGTTTGGTTTTTTAAGAAGGATCATGGGAAGAGGAAGGATTTTTTTTTCTAAATATATTATAAATACTGCCTATGTTTTGACCATAAATCACGGTCCAAATAAAGAGGTTTTGATGGATAGGTATTTGGTTGAGACCCTTTTTTTTATTAAAAAAAAAAGAGAATCTCCTCCTCAAGAACAACCTTTCAAATTATTTTCAATGTGTGATTGTGGTCGCCTTTTAATTCAAGGACCTTTTTTTACGCGTGTTACGCCTTTGGAGGTCCTTTTTATATGTATACATATATATATGATATTGAAAGGGGATATTTTTATATATATTATAATAACCCCTTACCTTATAGGGCCCTTTATAGTTTATAGCGTGAGAAGGAACCCAACCTCCTCCCCCTTAAAAATTGTCGCCTTTTTTTTATAAAAGTAAACCAATAGTGTTTAATTGAAGCGTGGATAAACCACTTTGCATATTATAAAAGTTCGACTTCAACCCTCTTTACAAAACCCCCTTAAATATGGAGCAAGTGTTAGATCAATTTATTAAATACTCTGAGGCCCCTTTGCAACAAGGTTAAAGGTCATACATATCAGTTAAGTTGATCACACACATCTAGAGGAATGAGACTCGGAAATGATGATAATGAAGGATATATTATATCATTTCTGTTATTATATGATTAATCTGTTTTATTTATTAAAGGGGGGGGGGGGTTGAGACTAGAATTTTTACTTTTTAATCTTTCTATTTTATGCAATCTCACAACCTCCTTTTCTCTATTTTCCACCACCACCCCTCTTTTAAAAATCAAATAGAAATTTCGATAAATATCTTTTTTTTTTTGCAAAATACATTTTCTCACTTCTCAAGTCCAAAACAGACCATTTTTTGATTCCGTATTAAATAAATGTACTTAAAATTTAAGGTGCAGTATTTTTATGTATTGCGCCCCCCCCCCGTTTAGGATTAGGTGATTTGTTCTCTTCTAATACAAATTTTGAAACTCTCAAAATATTGAAATTTTACTTTTCAGACCTAAAAGATTTGAATGTTAGCTAATAATTTATGGTGTCGTTTCACTTTCTTTTTATTCCGGGTGTGAGATATTTGTTTTTCTAGTCTCTACTTATTATATTGTTAGGTGAGTATTGAATTAAGCCCTAAATAACGGGTCCAATTGTACAAAGGTCCCTCTTGTACTCGAGTAATCTTCCTGCGAACTTTCTGTCTTTATGTTCATTCTGGGTTACAATAAGCTGTTAATTCGCCATTTTAAAACAAACATGTGGAAGAAATTGAAAGTTCTTTAGAAACTAGAAGAGCAAATGAATCACTTAAGAAGATTTTTTCGTATTCATATTTTTTAAAAATTAAACTTTTTACGAACCAAAACAAAAATCGCCTACTAATGTTCCCAAATTTGAAAAGAATTAAGTTCTCCATAAATGATTCAGTTACTCTTCTAGTTTCTAAAGCACTTTTCTTAAAAGTTGTTTGCAATAATTTAAGGGGGTGTTTTGAACTTGAAACTGTAGGTTTTTAGGCGAGGTATAATTATAATTTTTTTTTAAATTTTAAGAGACTAGAAGGACAATTTTCTCACCTTTTTATTCGTCATTTAGAGTGAAATGCAATTGTAAATATCATTCAGTGATGTTTTTTTGTTATTAAAATTGTTGTTAAAAAGGGGGGAGCAAGTTGAAGTTCCCTAGTAAATCTCTTGAATTGAGATTATTGTGTATAGGGGCGTGAAGGGTCATTTTTTTTTGTTCATTCTTCTTATTGTTCATTCACCGAGGGAATGATTGCGGGGGTGGCTGCTGAGGGTGGGTAATGCAGGTATGCATATTGCATACCTGTTGCGCATTTAGCCTCCATTTCCGGACACTAGGGGCGTGCCAGTGTGGGTTCTTCCTTCGAAAAATGTTTGATCTGTGCAATTATAAAAAGTTGTTGAAAAATTTTTTTTTTGTTGTTATTTGGTATTTTTTGTGTGTTTGTTCGTCATCGTCCACTGTGTTCCTGTTGTAAGTTCGTTCAAATTGACTGCTAGAGCGTGTTATATCGTATGTGGGACGTCCCGGACACGGAAGAAGACCCTTTTGTATTGTGTGTCTGCTGTAGCTTTGTTTGTTTGATTAGTTTTATTTGTAAATTTCAGAGAGTCCGACTTAGTACACTACAATAGCATATTGATTATAATATATTTATTTTTAACACCCTGTACTGTACACGAATCAATAGGCAATATTTCATTTTGGAGCATCCTGTATACGTATACAGTGTGCTTCAAAATAGTATATCTTTAATTATTATTTAAAATTTCAGTGAGTCCAGTTTAACCTACTACAATTGCATATTGATTATATTTTGATCACACCCTGTACGGTACATCACTCAATATAGAATATTCCATTTTGAAGCATCTTGTATAAATGTACAGGGTGCTTTAAAATAAATTCCATGCCAGTTACAGTGGAAACCGTTTAACACGAAATGGGAGTGAAATATCTTTTTTAAAAAAAACGAAGAATTCTTATGTTACTCATAAGAAAACGAATTTGTAAATATATTTCGTGTTATCCGTTATTTTGTGTTATTTGTTTTAGTATTAAAAGTGTTTCCACTATGTGAAACTTTGATGAACTGAATTTTAAATTTCAGTGCTGTTTGCAAAAGAAATTGACAATTGTTTTTAGACAGACAATGACAATTATTGTGGAATCATTCTTTTTCAATAAACCGGAAATAAATGTACCCAACAAACATACGTAAACACAACGGGCATGAATAATAAATTTCACTAAAAAAACAATCAGAAATTAAAAATATATTGAAATAATATTTCTAAATAAGCAAATAATATAAATTTGAATTCCTGATTTATGTGTTGCAGAATTTTTCCAATTAATCCATAATTTATGCAGACACAATATGTTTTCTATAATATTGGAAGTGTGTCTGTTGTGTTTTGTGTGGGTTTAATACTCATTTCCGGCTTTCTGATAATGGGGTGGACGTTTTCCAGAGACACACAAAATTGTTGAAAATGATAGCATATTTTGTGGTTTTCCATATTTGATGTCAGATAAATGCACTTATAAAAAGAGTCAATTGGTGGTGGTGGGGGGGGGGGTTCCTTTCGTATATATTGATGGAGTTACTAACACACACACACACTCAGGGTGGGGGCTGGGGGTGGAATTTGTTTTTGGCCCGGGGGTGAGTGGGTGGTGGCTGGGTAGAGGCTACACACAATAATTATATTATGAACCCACATACTACATGTACATGATAGGCATATGGACGAACGTTTGTTACTGACTAATATAATATTTGTAAGAGAAATTGGATCTTCTGGGAACCAGACTCCAGGGTGCTATTCGAGGTCAAAGGTCGTCGTTCATTTCAACCATGTGCCCGTGGTACGTATTTTCTGACAAGATCAAAAAAACCATCATCATCTTTGTAGAGATCTCTACAGTGTGTATGAATATTCTGTACGTGTTGTGGTGCAACTCACACGGACTTTTATTGGTGTATGGTGAAATTCATGTGTTCAACTTGAATATTTTGAACTGTATTTATTATTATGGACGTGACGTCACAAAGCTTGTCATTCACCCCGTCAAAGTGAAAAATCTGCAATTCTACAAATTCACTTTAGCTGGTTTATTGAAGTGGTTTTATTATCCGAACTCTTTTGATTTCCATGTGTCTTTCAAAAGAGCGAAATTAAGAGAAACTTGAAAGTGTTTTAGGAACTAGAATTGTAGCTCAATCACTTTAAGGGTTATTTTACACTATTTCCATGTTGATATCTTTCAAAATAAAACTTTTTGTAGACAAAAATTAAAAACATATATAGTCTGCAAACTCACATAGAAAATTTATTTTGAAAGATGAATGATCTTAAGTGATTTGAACTATCTTTCTAGTTTTTAAAACACATTCAAGTTTCTCTTCACTTTGCACCTGAAAGATAGAATAATGAAGAGTTCGAGAGGAGGCTCCGTTTACATTTAAAAACCACCTTTATTAAGATGGTTATTCCACTTTGACGGCAACATGTCCACAGTGTGCACTAGGCTTAAGCAATCTTTATAATTAGAATGGTAATGTTTTATTTTAATGTATTTGGGAAGCTTATGCCGAGTTTATAGTCAGATTTTTACGGTTGCGTCCGCTAAGGTTTGTGGTTCAAATTGTACACACAGATAAAAAAAAAGACAAGACGTAATCGTGAAATTTGAACTATGAGGAACGTTTTGAGAGAGAGGAGATTACATGTTGATTTTCAATTTTATCTTAGTTACAGTTTTATTCTTCAGTTGGTTAACCCATATAGATTATTTGATAATGACGATTTTGAAGCACTCCGAATGTTGTGTTTTTTTTCTTCTCTCTTTTAAAAACTGAAATAACAGCTGTTTACTGTCCTATCCATTCCCCATTTTCCCTTTCCTCTCACGGGACGTCCCACCACAAGTTGAGCTCGATTTAGTTGCTTGATAAATTCTTCTTCATAGAGAGAGATAGAAAGCAAAAGGGATGCGCCATATGAGTAATATTAGATACGCCATTTTAGAAGAAGAATAATCTTATTTGTAATCTTTTAAGAAAGTAGAAAAATATATATATGGATTTATAACAGCGTATTTCCTCAAGTCTCAAATTCACACACTTTTTTTCAATTGCAACATTTCTAAAATATTTTTATCTGTCTTTCACTGAGTTCGCAAAATACAAAAAAAACACCCCAAACCCCCTTTTCATTCTATCACATATTCACATATGTGTATATGAGATACAACTTTGCATAAATTTTCAAAAAAAAGTTGAGCACATGGAAATTGGTTTAACTGTCACTACTTCAAAAAAAAAAGTCTATTCTAAGATGTGTTTGAAAAAGAATTAACATATGGTTATACTTGTTTCTAAAGTTGCCATTTGAACCATCTTGAAACATTCTTTATTTTGATATATTTTACATTAAGACAGAGGGGTAAAGGAGGGGGGAATTATGAAGGCCAAGGCAAGAAAACAACATTTTTTAAAAAATACTTCTAATAAAACAAGCAGTGGTGCCAGAAATTACTTTAAAAAGTAAAAATCGGTATAAAAAAGGAAATCTATTACAATTGCTCATTTTTTCGAAGTAATTTAATTACTTTTCAAAAATCCTTAAATTGCACGGTTAATTCTTTCTGGAGGTTTCTGCTTAAGGTAGATGGCGCCTGAAACTTCCATAGGTGACAAACTCCACACGTCGCCAATTAGTTAAAATAGAATGCAGCCTTTTAGCTCTAAAAACGTCCAAAACAACCTTAATTATCAACACGTGGACAAAATTACCCAGAACCAATATAACGTGAAAAAAGGAAGGTGAATTAAGAGTTGAAGATTGTCAGTACATGTTCTATGGGAGGGCTAGTGGCGCCATCTAATGATGCTACACGCACAAAATAAATGATCTACTTACATTTTCTTAAGTCGAAAAACCGTCTTAAGTTGAACCCCATTAAATTCTATGTAACAAAAAAAAATTTACAAATTACGTGTTTTAAAAAAAGTAATGTGGTAAATTACTAATTACTGAAAAAGGTAATTTAATTACAGTAATTTATTACTTTTGGAAAATTAATTTCTAATTTCTGAGTCTTGAGACATTTTTTTCATTGAGGCTGCAAAATTTAAACGATTATTTTCTTGTCGTGCCATCTATTGGATATTAGAACCAACTGTTAAGTATCGATCGATTCCTGTTATGAGGAGGAGGCGAAGGTGGCTTTCAAGTTGGATTCCTTAACACAGGTGGCGCGCAAATCTCAGTTTTTTGAGGTGGTGGTGGTGTGGTGGTGAGGGGAGGAGAGGAGGAGGGGGGGGGTTTGTTGGGTAATTTTTGTTTGAGGGCTAAGAGCTTGTTAAATATAAAAAAAAGTCAGACATAAAAAATAGGTTTTCTGTATCCCTACAAGTGCTATGATGATTATATGTTAGGGCTTTAGAATCACAATTTTTTTTTCCTTCTGCTGTTGCTCTGCTTTTTTGAGTCACATTTTCTTTAAAAAAAATTCAAGATCTTGATGCTGTTGATTATTATTATTATTCCGGATGCTGAACATTGAGCAAGAAGAAAGATTTTTTCATTTTTTTGTCTCCCACGCTTTTTTTTTATTATTATTAATATTAATATTATTATAGTGGAAGTTGATCTACTAAAGAGAGATGTGGGATTAAAGGGGTATTTTGGGTTCGAAATGTATAAAATTAACTCTTGTTAAAGTTTCAATTTGGGTCCTTCCTAAGGTCAAATCTGTGTTCAGATTAATATGAACTGTTAGTTAATTTAGGCCCAAATTCAAGTAAGAAACTTGCCACTTTTATCTTCAACTTACCTGATAACATCGATAATGATATGAACGATAACGATATGAATTTATTGAATTCTGATTATTCTGTCATTCAGGAGCAATGTTAAGAGAAACTAGAAAGTTTTAGAAAACTAGAAACGTAGCGCAAAAAATTAAAAATATATCGTCGGCTTAAAGTGTGGTCCTTTTGAAACTCACAATAAAAAAGCTTATTTTGAACGATGTCACCATAAGTGATTGAGCTACTCTTCTAGTTTCTGAAACACCTTTCAATTTTTTTTCTTTAATTTTGCCCTTTAAAGACAAAATAATAATAAAGAGCGTTTATAAAGTGCGTTTGCGCTTTCAAAAACACCTTAAAATAATTTTTTCTATGTTTTGAATGAAGTTCAGATATTTAATTTTGAAGTTCAGGTGACAAGTTTCTATTTTGAATATAAGCTGTAGTACTTGACCTTTCTAACTTTTAATTTAGAAAAACACTGATTTAAAAATAGTCAGTAAAACAACTTCTTGAATTTTGGCCTCAATTATTCATATATTTCCCATTTTTTTTAAATAGTTAAGCATTTGAAAAATTCACTTATTATAAAAAAAAGAATGAAGCTTACAGGTTCTTCAACATTCCCAATTTTTTTTTAAATGTCAATCCACAGTAAAAAAAAAATTCTAAATATGATTCATTTTTATATAAATGGGCGTATATTAACCTAAGCCACATTTTTTTTTGAGGCCTTCTTTATATAAAATTAACTTGCATCAAAAATTCAGTGTCTTTATCTCCTCCCCCTCCCTTATTTTGAGAGATAATTTTTGAAGGACACTTTCTATTTTTCTCTCTCTCTCTTTCTCCCTTCTTTGAGCCCCTCATCACTGAAACTCACTCACTCGCTGAAAAAACTAACCGGAAGGCAAAAATGTTAAATTTTGAGTTTCACCTTGAAGGTGCATGATGAAGGCAAAGTAGAAAAAGACGACGAGAAGGTGAATTTTTTCACGGAATAAATGGTATTTTTTTATTTTTCAATTCCCGCCCGCCATTTTCAGAAAATTTTCAAACTTTCTATTTTTCAGTTTTAATTTAGAATTTTGACCAGCGGATTATCAAATATTTTAACTTCTTCTGTTGTTCTAATTGTTATATTGATAGTTTAATTTAATTTCTCAATGCATTGCCGGTATATATTTAAAACAACATTTAACACGAAAAAAATAACAAAAAATCGGATAACACGAAATATATATTGTGGTCTGATTGCGTAGATTAGAATAAAAATGGCACGAAAATTGTTTAACGCGAAATAATATTCGTTTCACTTCGATTTCGTGTTAGTTGCCACTAAACCTATAATAATAATAAAGTGGAATTTCTTTCTCAGCCTTTTTCGAGTTGAAACTTGAAAATTTCGAATGTTTTTAGCTTCTTTGTTGTGTATTTTTTTTATTATTCTAAAAATTGAATTGATATTTTTATTTAATTTTTCAATATATATTTTGGAGAATGGTATTTTTCAATTTTAGTTTATTATTATTCTTAAAAGTTTTTTTCTTCAATAAATAATACGTGTATGTTTAATATTCTAAACTTTAAAAGGTGAAATTTTATTTTTCCCGCCGTTTTTTCCTCATCTATAAGTTAAAAGTTGTTGGTTGGCATATCGCGCCCTCTGGTAGCAGACAGTTGAATTAATTGTCGTGTCTGCTTTTTTGCGCTCCCGCCGCCGTCGTACATTCTATCTCTCTGTCTCTCTTGATTCTTTCTCTACTCTCCTCCATTCTGTTCGTTCTTGAATGTGGTTTTTTTTATATATATAAAAGAACGATAATAATATACAGCCATTAATCCAACATGGCGGTCGGAGGCTTGCCAGTCGTAGTTTTGCATGATTAACCTTCACGTCTCCAGCATCGATTATAGGAAGGTAAGTGCTTATTTTTAAACACAGAAATTCGTTTATTTGAGTCGTGTGCGACCCATTTTAGGGTCGATTTGGGTCGTGAGGGCTCAATTAAGTTGGTTATCATTAAGGTGTCCGTTCGTTTTGACGGTCGTTCGGTGTGTTTTTTTGTGCCGAGGGAGGGAAAACGTTAATCGGAGCGGCGGTAACAGCGGCTGCGGTTCAATTCGAGGGGACTTAGGGGGGAGAAGGTGGTGGAAGAGGGGCGATTTTTGGTGCATTTTTCTCTCGCATTTCGCGCGCGTTTTCTATCTTATTCCCACACTCCATGCGGGGGGCGGGTGGCTCTCCTGATTGTTTAGATTTTGATGATCGAGTTCTCTTTTTTTTTTTTTTTCTCTTATTTTCGCCTGGTAATTTTTCCTCCCTCTTTCCGCCCCCTTTCGGATAAAAAATTTCCCTCCCTTCTGTCAAATTGTTTTCTTAAACGTCCTTGTATTTTAAGGAGCTCTTGTCTTTTTTAGCCGTTAGTTTCTTTTGTTTTCATTCTAAATGGATGGTGTTTAATGTTTAATAATAGCAATTGGATTTAAACACGAATCAGAAATTCAGAATCTCTTTTGTTTTCGCCATATGTATAAAAAACGCGTAAAGAATGGAAGTGAAAGTATTGACAATTTCGTTATTATCGTGATGAGAGCGATGTTTTAGCGGCTAACGAGCGCCGACAGTGAATGTGTTGAGAATTTTGATGGTGCGACGTTTTTTTTTTCGCAAAGTAAGTTTTCTTGTGTCGTATTACATATTATATTTTACAAATTATTTTATTAATTTTATCAGTATTTTTTTATAAAAAGAAATTTATTGCAATTTGCTATTTTGATGTAGTTGCTAATGTTTGTTATTTAGCCGCTATTGAGTTGACAATTTTGGCGCCGCTTGTTGGTTCTTAAAAGCGTCTCTTTTCTTGTCTTATCTCTTGAGAACATCTACATTGAATTTCTCTTCTTTTTTTGTGTCGTTTGTTTCGTTTGTTTGAAATATAAAAAAATCGAAGTACTTAGTGCAACGATTCTTCCCTTCATCTTGCGATTTATGGCGGCTGCGCATTGAAAATGGAAGACAGAAAATGTCAGAAAGAGAAGGCGGGGCGGTCGGCTTAGAAGTGGGTGGGAGAAGGTTGTGTGTTTTTGGCGCAAAACTGAAAGAAAGGCTTATAAAAAAACAAGATAGCTGCTCTTAAAGAGCTGTAACTTAGCGCTTTTTTTAGCTGTTAGCTAAAGAAGAATGTTTGGAGTGGGAGGTAGGAGAAAGTTAGCGGTTGCTAAGCAACGACATTATTGAATCACGTCCTTTGGCGGGAATTTTCGAAGGAAAGGTTGGGGGGGGGGGGGGTTATTGAGAGTGGGCCCTGAAGAAGGTTGAAAGGACCCCATGAGCCCTGAAATTGAAATTAAGAAGACATTTTGCCGAAAAGAAGGAACGACTTAATTTAGAGCAGTTTTTTTCCTTTTGCAAAGTTGATTTTTACGAGTTTAAAATGGTTTATGAACTCTTACCTCTTGATTATTCTGTCTTAATTAAAAGCAAAATTAATAGAAAGAGTAGCTTAATCACTTAAGGGTATTTTCATCTTGTGATATTTTTCAAAATTAACATTTTATTGGTCAAAAATTAAAATATCATTTTTTACCCTTCTAGTTTCTTTAAACACTTTCAAGTTACTCTTCATTTTGCACCTGAAAGAGTGTAATAAGGAAGAGAGTATGTGAGGCCCCCGTTAACACGTTTTAAAACCATATTTAATTAATGAGTTATGTTTTTTTTAAGTTTGTTTCGTCTGTATCATTTTAAAAATGATAAAAACTCAAAGTTTAAAAGGGCGGATCGATATGAATGAAATTGTGTCCAACATGAGGTCAAAGTTCAATTGGAATTCGTCTGGAGTTGGGGGCGTAGTACAATCACTTCCTCTCTCTCTCTCTCTCTCTCTCTGTGTCTGTGATCAAGATGATCTTAAAATCCCCCCCCCCCCCATTTGGGACTTTGTACCGTTGTTATTTTGATTCACTCTGTATTAAACGCCATCTAGCGGCTGTATGTACATCCTCCTTGTACTTGTGGATCATTTTAAGGTGGTTTTATGTTGGTAAATTCATCTCAAACTTTGGTTTTAGAGAAAGTTGAATGTGTTTTAGAAACTAGAAGGGCAGCGCAATCACTTAAGCATTATTTTCATGTTTCAAATTGAGTTTTTTTTTATTAAGTTTGGAAATAAGTCAACTACTTTAATTTTTTTTATTTATTTAATTATTTTTAAAATATTTTTTAGCTATAAAAAGTTTATTTAAAAAGATAACAAAAAATAAACTAAAATGATTGAGCTAGCCTTCTAGTTTCTTAAAAAAACTGACTAATAATCAAAGTTCGAAAATATAGCTGTTCAGAGGGAGTTTTTTCTTTCAAAATGGGCCGAAAGTGTTCCTAAATGAAAGATTTAATAGGTAATAATGTCTCTAATGAGAAATTTAGACGTCATTTCCGTTTTAGAAAAGGAGAAAATGATCTAAAAATATGCGAAGACACGTACGAGTCTGGTGCGTTTCTTAATGAAATCCATTGTAATGACGTCCATGGAAAGGATCATAGGGAATCAAATAGTAATCCCTAGGATCTTTTGGATTTAAATTTTGAAAGATGATGAAACTTCAATAATGACCCATTTTTATATTTGGGACAATGAATCCCTTTTCTATGTTTCACACGCGCCATAGAGGTCCAATAGAGTAAAACCCTGTGTTTCTGTCACAATTAGCCTCTAACTGGCTTTCTCTCTAGCCTCTAAACTGTTTTTTTTTCTTCTTTCCATTTTGAGAGTTAGAGAGGATTATGGTTTTGTTTGTCAAGGAGTGATGATTATTAAAAGGAAAACAAAAATCAAAGTTGATTAGAAACTAGAAGAGTAATGTGATTAATCACTTTGATGATTAGTTTCACGATAATGTTTCAAAATAAACGTTTTATGAGTTTTGAACAATTAGTGAAAAACTTTAACATTCAATTTCAAACTGCAATAAAACGTTTAGTTTAAAATTCAGTATTCTCCTCCTCATGTGAAATTACTAAATTTGTGAGAGCCAATCAGAATGGCGTTAACATTCACTTCTTTTGACATGCATCTGTAGAGAACAGCTCCTAAATTTCATTGGCTCCGCCCTTTTATGAGCGTCCGACCAAATATCAACCAATTAGAAATTGAAAAGGGCGGGTCATGTGACATCAGTCCCAGTTACAAACCAATTAGAAATTGGCGACTCTCATAAAAGGGGCGGAGCCAAATAAATTCTGAAGCTGTCTACAAATGCCTGTCTTCTTTTGTTTTCACAGTTAACTGTGTTAACTTAATCGTGATTGGGTAGTTTCAAGTTTGAACAAGACACACTTAAGGTGGTTTTTATTAACTTTTTAAATATATAAACGGGGGGGGGGCTCTGATTATTCTTTCAGGTGCAAAATTAAGAGAGGCTTGAAAGTATGTTAGAAACTAGAATGGTAACTCAATGACTTAAGCATGTAATGTTTTTTATATCTTTCAAAATAAACTATATATTTGAAATATATGAAAATACTCCATGAGTGATTCAGAGTGTTACCCCTCTAGTTTTTAAATGATTTTCTAGTTTTTCTTAAGACACAAGGGGGGGGGGGGTGGTTTAAGAATTGCTCCCCTCCCCCCATTCCTCCTTAATTATGATGAGGGGTTTTTTTTTTCTTCCTATTCTTCTTTGGAACAATTAGTTTTGGGTTAATTCTTCTTCTTAAAGTGAAAACACACAAAAAAAGGCGTCGATAATTATTATGCTTGGAAATCGAACAGATGATCTGTTAAGGTGTTTTTTTTTTCTCTTTCTGAAAAAGGAATTTTAAATTTAAGAGAAGTTAGAAAAATGGCCAGATTTCGATCTGTCTAATTATTGTTCTTGTGTTGTGAAAAGTGTCATTTAATAATAATAAGTATTAGTAAAAGGGGAGAGAATAGAAAGAAGGGTGAGTAACAACTCCCCCCCCCCTTTAATTACTAAACATGTTAATGAGGCCAAATGAAAATTAACAAAAAAAAAATACAAAACGAAAAAGTTTTTTTTAAAAAACTTTTTTCTTTTAAACTATTGTTGGGACAAATTTGTTGTTGTTGTTTTGGGGGGTTGAATTTTGAACGAACCGAGGAGGAGGATGGGGAGGAGGGGCGCCATTAAATTACACAACTTGTTATAATAATTAGCATTATTTTTTCTTATTACAATTCAAGTATAACAAAAGAAGAAAAAAAAATGAATTAGTTTTGTGTGTATGATAGAGAGAGAGAGAGAGAGAGAGGGGGGGGGGGGAAATAAAGGCTAGAAAAAAAAATTGTTTTATTATAGCCTAAACCCACCCACCCACCCTCCTAGTTATGTCATAAAGTAATCTTATTTTCATTTTATTACAGAAGGAGGAGGAGGAGGAATAACAAGTTCTCAGTGGCCAAAATAATAACTAAGATAATAATAAAAGAAATTAGCTCTTCTTGTGTTTAAAAATGAATTTATAAAAAAAAAAGTTTAATTTTATTTGAAGAAACAAAAAAGAAATTTGTGTTTAACCAACTAGTCAAATAATAATAACAATATAATTAATTAATAATTAGTATATCATCATCTACAGTATATGTAATTTCCCGTATTGATGTGGTAGTGGTGACGCGACGCCACCTGGTGGCTGCTGTTATTTATTTTCAGACGGAATCTACTGTTCTGATTAATAATACAGATAGATAGATAGATAGATAGAGTGGGTTAAAAATGACTTTTAATTTTGGAGTTGCGTGTTTCAAATGGAAATTGTGTGACGGAATTCCACGGTCACTCATTAATTATTATTATTATTATATGGAAGTAGGCAGCGCCCTCAAGCGATATTAATAAATATAAGGAGAGGAGGCGACCCAAATTAGGCAAGAAAACCAGGAAAAATTTCTACCTCCTTTTTTGTGTTTGAAGTTCAACCTTTGAACCCAAATTAAGGTCTCTTTTTTTTTTTTTAAAAAAAATTATATGGTCCTTTTTTTTGCCGTTTGTTTTAATTATAATTAAGGTGGCTGAATAGAGATATTCATTCTGATTCTGTCCCACCGGATGGCGCCACTGCAGTGGATGATATGTTCAATAGACGTTTTTTTTACAATTGTTTTCAAAACTTGAATGGTAAAAGATTATTTAATAAACAATTTTGTAGTTCAGTTTGAAAAATTGACGATTGATAATTTCATGCAAAACAATTTTCGCCTTTTTCATAAAAAGTTAGTTATTTTTAAAAGGTGATTGAAAATATTTTTAACATTTATCACCAACTACTATTCTAGTTTCTAAAACACACTTTCCTAGTTTCTCTTTAATTTTCTACCTGAAAGACAGGAATAATGAAGAATTAAAAGATTAATTGATAAACCAAAAAAGCGTTTTTACTATTTAATTATTTAATTTCTTTTCAAATTGGAGCAACAATTTTTATTAAAAAAAAATATAAAACTGATAAATTTGTGTTTAAAATGTTTAAAATAAACTTGTTTAAAATGTAAAACTGAATATATGAGTAATTAGTAAATGACTCTTGTAATTTAATTCATATTTTAATTGCTGGTTATAATATAATTTACTAACATTTAATTCGTTTATTACATTTAATTTTATTATTTTAATTATTCTACAATTATTGTAGTTTTACTTCTTGTTTTACAACTAAAAACAACAATTAAATTTTTGATGGTCAATTAAATTATTTTAAAAATTGAAATTTTCCGCTCTTTTGACCTTCCTTTAGATAAATAATCGCCGTTAAATAGAAGTATTTTGTGTTTTTCAGAAAATAAATTAAAAAAAAATTAGAAAAAGGGTAAATGAAGATTCTCATCTTTAAAAATAAACTTTTTTACGGCAGTGTTTTTTTGAAAACGATCAAATTTTGTACGTTTTTATTTATAGAAGTTATAAAACGATTTTCTTATTTCCTCTTGACTTTCCAATTTACAGAGCCCTGTAAAGGACACGTTTACATCGCAAAGTAACAATTTGTTATATTACAAATTGGGCAATTAGTAATTACAAATTGTAAGTTCATAATTAAATTTGTAATTACTAATTGTATGGTTTGTAATCGTGAAGTTTGTAGTTATATAACAAATTGTGAATTTGCGATGCATGTCCTTTGCAGGGCTCCGTACCAGTTTGAAGTGAACAACCAAAATGGAGACTTTGAAGTTTGTCAATTTATGTTCAGTGAATTCCCCCCCCCCCCCCCCCCCCCAACCCCACTTGCTTAAGCAACTTCTACAGTTGAAATTTAGAGAAACATTTTTTTTGGGGGGGCGGAGGGCGAGAATCGAATGAAGAATTGTTTAGGTTTTTGAATCGATTCATACGATTAATTGGATCTAAAAAAACCGTTTTTCCGATTAATCTAATTGGAAATCCCTAGTGCTCTATGTTCGTATGAACGACGCGGTCGGACAGGCAATTAAAGACAGGAACACGCAGATGTTTGCTCCGCCCTTTTATGAGCGTCAGACCAAATATCAACCAATTGGAAATTGAAAAGTGACGTCATACCACATATCCCATCATATCACACATCATATCATATCCACATATCACATATTCCAATCAGAAGTTACCAGTCCCTCCAGTCCGGGTGTGTCTGTCACCTAACCAGACATACTCTTCTTCACTCTCTCCTCTAAGCGCAGTGCCTTTTTAAGAAGAGTGTAATTTGCAATTTTTGCGTGTGTGTTTTGACGATGTTCAATTAATGAGAGGCTTTTTTCACTCTTCTGAATACTGATGACGATCATCATCATCATTTATGATCGTTTTTTTTTGTGTAGAAGATGAAGACATTTTAAAAATTGAAAGACGAAATAAAAAAAAAGCCAAGAAATTGGAATTTTTTCCCGTCGTCTTATTTTTTGTTTGAAAACTCTTCTTCTGTTTGAATAGGAAAAAAAAAACACGGGGGTATTTGATTTTTGTCAGTGTGTTTCTATCTGTCTGTCTGAGTTTCTCATGTTATTAGGGATTTCTAGAATTTATAACTCTGAAGTTTGGATACTCGAAATGAAGGGAAGGAGGAAGGAGGAATGAGGGGGGGGGGGGAGGTTCTTCTCTTTGTAAACTGTGTAATCTCTCCAGGGGAATCGCGAACCCGACTGACTGACTGATTTGACTGGTTCTTCTATTGATTCTTATTTTATTTACATCTTTCTCTCTTTTGAATCTTCTACTTTTTTTCTTCTTTCTATTATACCTTTAAAATGACAGTTAAGTTGTGGGTTTTAATTATGTTTACTTAGTTAGGGACACACATAATCACGACCCCCCTCTGCCACCTTTTGTACCCCCCCCCCCCCCTCTCTAAATGTGAGTTCTGAG
The DNA here is from genome assembly GCA_036925085.1 of Brachycybe producta. Classification (NCBI taxonomy): domain Eukaryota; kingdom Metazoa; phylum Arthropoda; class Diplopoda; order Playtdesmida; family Andrognathidae; genus Brachycybe; species Brachycybe producta. The sequence goes on from JAUPFP010000030.1 coordinate 434,641, forward strand.
TGTCTTGTCTGTCTGTCTGTCCGTCCTGTGTACAGGCATTTAGAAATCTGAAAGAACTTCAGTTGGATCCGCCCTTTTTATGACGACCGACAACTTCTAATTGGTTTGTTGTGTGGTTTCGACGTTGAAAAGGGCGGAGCATGTGACGGCAGACTACATAACCAACCAATTAGAAGTTGCGTTCGTCATAAAAAGGGTGGAGCCAACTGAAGTTCGTCCCGATTTCTAAATGCCTGTGTCCTGTGTTGTGCCTCTTGTCAGGAATAAAGTTAAAAGTGCAATTAAGATAGTTAATGAACAAAGTTAATCTTCGAACTCATTTCATTAATTGTTTTGCATTTCAAGTGAAAAATTAATAGAAATTAAAAAAGTAGTTTCAAAACTAGAAGGGTTGGCTTAATCAATTCTTATGTTGTGAGATATCGTTCAAAATAAACTTTTTTTATAGAACAAAAAAATTAAAATTGTCTGCTTTTATACAGTTGAATCATTCACGTAAATAGTTTATTTTGAAAGATACCAACATGAAAAATACCGAGCTGCTGGTTTTTTTTTTAAAAAATACTCTTCTGAAAAATAGAAATACTGAAGAGTTCAACTTTAAAACCCACCGTAATAAATTTGTGGTTTTTGTAAAATGTCTGGTGATTGTGTAAAATTGACTTGATTTTGGTCATTTTGAATATAGAATAATTTTAAACGATTATTAGTCACAAATAATAAGGGGGGGGGGGGCTCATAAATATGAATATGAGGAGGAATTTTTAAATCGTGTTTTCATAATTAGAGGGGGGGGGGGACATCTGAGAAAAAAATGATGACGTTTACTACCCCCCCCCCCCCCCCCCCCCCCCCCCAACTTACTACCCCCCCCCCCCCCCCCCCAACTTACTACCCCCCATCTAATAAAGAAATGATTATCCTCCTCCTAGGTTGGGTTTGTGTGTATTTAAGAAGGGAAATCCACCCCATACCCTCCTCCTCCTCCCCGTGGTGAGAACATTGTTTTTGGTTATTTAATATTAATATAATAACAATCTCTCCACCCCCCACCCCCTTAAAATTAATTATAAATTATCCAAATCCTCCTCCTCCGTGTTTTTTACCTTAGATTTTTTTTTAATATTAAGTTTAGATTTTGTAAAATAATAATCCAAAAACAAAAACACTTGGAGGTTTTTTTTTATTATTTCTAATTTCTTCACATATTAACTACTGTGTATATAATTAATTAATTATTAATTACAACAATACAAATTAGATGTCATTGAATAGTTTTTTTGTTCAATTTAAGGACCAAATTCAAGAAGAGAAAAATATATCAATCCTTATTGGCAGGAATGTAATTATAAAAAAAGATAATAAGATTGTCATAGGACACTAAATTGTCATATCTAGCTCATAACCTATTAAAAGTAGTAAAAAAAAAGCAAATTACATAACATCATTGGAGGATAAATACTGTTATACGACTGTTGTACTGTGGTTGTCATAAAATAATGACAGTCATACCTTCTGATGTCACTGCTTGTGTGCTTTTGTTTTATGACTGTCATAGTATTCTGTACACCAGTCATAAGACAGTATTCTTCATAGTAATATTTGCTTTTGTGACTTTTGAGGTTTTGATCTAGATATGACAATGAGGCCTTTCATAAGATAGTTCAAGTTGGTGCTGCTGCTTGCTGCTCAAGTGCTAAAGACGCAGTCACACTAGGCTGGTTGCTGCTGGCTATTAGCAGCAACAGCAAGCAACCGCTGCTTTGGGTTCACACTTGTCCAGTCACTGCTGGTATTAGCAGCGCAAGTCATCCAATCACCGTCTTGCAAAAACACAAACTCTAACAACAACCAACCCAAGCAGTGGAGTTTCAACTACCACTAGTGCCACTACTAGCAACAAAAAGTTCACACTAGATGGCAGCAGCAGGAAGGGAGTCACATGACCAGCTGGTAGCTGCTAAAGTTGGACATGTTCAACTTCACCAGCCACTGTTAAAATCACTAGCCAGCTAGAGAAAGCAGCTGCTAGTAGTAGTTCAGACTATGCTGCTAGAGCGCTACAACCAGCCAGCAGCTGGGAAACCAGCCTAGTGTGACTGCCGCATAAGTTTCACTTCGTGTTTTTTTTTTAAGTTAAACT